>JAJJMC010001010.1:1794021-1859962 GCA_023531435.1 Papaver californicum
ATGATAAGTATATATTGATATGTACTTTGTTATAATCTTGAATTGGATCAGTACATATCAATGTATACTTTGTTCATGATATAGCAGATAGTAAATATATACTTTGTTCTATATTATAGTACATATTGATATATTGTAGGGATATTGACAGTGTGTTCATTATGCAGGTGGTGTGAAGAAAACAAAAAGAAGACAAAAGCACCTGCACCTGCTAGGAAGATATACATAAGTGGTTTCATGGGGATTTTCTCACTTGTTAAAGCAATCAAGGCAGAAAAGCTTGAGTTGAGTGAAACTCAGTTGCGGATAATTAGTGAGCAATCATACGGGAACCTTTTTTTAATGTTCTGGTACACAAATCTTGGTGCAGATCACTGGATGAAGAATAAAACTGTTTTGACCAATCTTATAAAGTGTTATAAGAGAAGTAAAGTTACGGATGAGCTCACATTTGAGTTAAAAAGGCATGGAGTTTCACATATTCTGACATACACTCCTGAAGAAGTAGGTGTTATCTTTGGAATGCCAAGAACAAGAAAAAGACAACATGAAGATATAATGTTGACATCAAGGGGTGGATATCGAAACAACGTTTTCTTCCAGAGGTTCTTTGATGATGTACAAAAGAATAAAAAGGTAAATAGAGTGATGATACAAGAAGAAGTCTTGAAACTTCTAAGAAAAAAACCAGCAACTAAGAAGAAAGTTGAAGAATCTGAAGAGAAGCAAAGTGATGAAGAAAATGAAGAAATTGGGAGTGATGAAAAAAATGAAGAAGAAGAAAGTGAAGAAGATATTGAAGAAGGGAGTGAGGAAAAAACTGAAGAAGTGAGAGATGCTGAAGACCTTGTAAGGCTTATATGCCTGTTCATGTGTATCACTTTGTTTTTCACAACAAAAGATGCACATGCCTTGAATGAAAAGTACATTAATCTTATGGAGGATCTCGAGGCTGCAAAGAATGTGTCATGGCCAGATTTGATACATTCTTACCTAGAAAAGTCACTAAATGACAATATAAATGCAGTCGAGAATACTACCGGGTGTCTGAACTATTTATTGGTAAGAATACGTACTAAAATATTTTTAGTAGTTTACTCAATGAAAATCATGATTTACTTTTAACTTTGTTTTGGTGATTTTTTTTCCCAAAACAGATTTGGTATGCAGACATACATATCTGCTGGAACCGGAGGAAATAAAGACGATTCAAGAAAAAATATTGTTCTGAGAGCTGTCAAATGGAATCTGTCAAAGTTATGTGTTGAACTCCAGACATTGATACAACTGAATATGAGGTAAGAAAAATATGTACTTATTTACTACATTTATGATGTTGTGTTATCGTACAGTATATAATGATATATATTGAATGTATGATGTTTGTTATCCTACAGTATATATTGATATGTACCTCATGAAAAAACTTGTTTTTATAGTACATTTTTCTGAGAACATATTTTGTTGTTTTGGTACAGTTCAATGAAAATTTCAAGGTTCAATACACTAATGAAGAAAAGAAAATTTTGAATAGAATCACAAGAAGAGTTGCAGAAGAGAAGAGTGAAGATGAAAAGGAAGAAGATAAAGAAGAAACTGCAGGGAAGGAAGTGGAGGAAGATAAATGGCAAGGAAGATATGAAGATTTGAGAAAGACAATCTTTGAAAAATGGGGTGAAGCGAACACCATGCAGCATGAGGATGTACCGCTTGATGCGTCAAAGTTTCTCCAAATGTTGAATGACATATACATGAAAGCTTCTCCCATGCAGCCTGAAAATGAAGAAGAGTTTCGAGACTCAATTGATGGGAGTCCCACTCATTTAGGTACTGACCCAACATGAGAATTCCCATCTCCTACTACTCCAACAGATCCTCTTTGTGAAAACATAACAGAAGGTGAAGTAGTTTTGGGAGAAGAAGTGCCAAGTGTTCAGATTCCAACAAAAGATGAACAAAATGATGTGAGTGACACCACCGTAAAAAGGGTATCATTTAATGTTGCATTTTCAACACCACCTTCAGTGCACAAGTTTTGTGGTATTGATGTTAATGTTATTAAAACATGGGCTAAATCTGACTTGGAGAAAAAGGTCAAAGAGATGCAGGAGAAAAGTAACTTACAGGTAAGTAATGCTGGCTAGTTTCACTCTTTATTACAAATGTGTTTATCAATATAACTGTAAATATCAATATGTACTTGATTAGAAATATGTTTTATTATTGTTATATAACTGTACATATCAATATGTACTTGATTACAAATGTGTTTTATTATTGTCATATAATTGTACATATCAGTATGTATTTAACTATCATGAATAAAACTTTATGGTTGCAGGATGATTTAGATGGACTTCAACAAGAATCAATGAAGAAAGTGGTTGAAGCTATAGACTAGAGTCTTGAAACGATTAAATGGATGTCACAGAACCCAGATGAACAAGACGTTGAAACCCTAGTCGACAACTTCGTTGACATGAAAATCCCTTTGTTTACTGAGATGGCTAAGATGGAAGACATCGAAAAGTTCACATTCAAAGAATTTTTGGAATTAGCCATTTCCAGCAGGGAAGTTTATGATGACGAATATGCATCTCTCAGCCAAGACAATGGTAGTGTTTCAAGCCATACTCTGTTTTGGATTGACATTCGAAAATATTTTGATAATTTATTTGGAAATGGTTTGCGACGTGTAGAAGTTTGACAAGTTACAGATAATCCAAACCAACTTACACCAGAGAAGAATGCGATTCAAGTAACACCTGAGCAGGAAAGTGACCAAGAGGTATATCTTCTACTTGTGGTAATTTACCTTTCTTGTCATTGTTTGAAAAAATATGATTATAGTACTGAAACTCTGGATTCAAAAATGCAGGAACATGAAGTTACAACAACCCAAACGTCAAGCGACGTGCCACCAGCAACCAAACTTGCCAAGATGACTGCTGTCAAAGCGAAAGCAAAACCAAAGTTTCTTGCAAAGAAGTCAGTACCAATTAGAGAAGAAGTTAGCAGGCGGGTAACTCGTGCAAATCCTGGAAAGAAGAAAAATCCATTATGTGATAGTGGAAGTATTTTTTCTGAAAAGAAGAAGCCAAAAACTGAGAAACGAAAAAAGACGATAAAGATAGGAAAAGAAAACAAAGCTCGAAAACCAAGAATGAAGTTCATGGATCTTCACAAGTCACCACTCTATGAGAATATGACAGATCAAAAAACAGAGATTCTACTTCCATACTTTGAGAAAGGAAAGAGAATGTAAGTACTTTCTACCCTTCATTTTACTTTTAAATCAAGTAAGTTTTGCAGTACATATCAAAAAAACTTACTTCAATATGTGTTTTTGTTATAAATGTGCAGCTCGGTTGCTTGGAGAGTAGAGAATGGAGGTGGTATCTGCGTCAGTGGGCTACAATAGAAGATTTGATCTTCAACAGAGCATTAGAGCAAGATCTTCTCAACTATGCTCAATATAAGCTTCAACTGGCGTCTGAAGACGACCAAGCAAATGATGAGGAAGAAAGAAAATACTTTAAGGTGTTGCACCTGGATCCAACTGCTTGGGTATGTGTTGTTTTCTTCTTCTATACTTTTGAACATTGGATATGAAAAAAGTATATATTGATATATACTTTTGTGAAATAACCTATTAAACGTTTCCAATTTTCAGTATCATGTCGACAATCCAGACACTTTAAAGGGAGCAGAAGTGGCCGTTGTTATTATTCCAATCTTGAAAATGAGCAATGACATCGAGAAGATCCTTGTACCGATGTGCCATGGCAACAAGCATTGGACCCTGCTAGAGTTTGAGTTTGAAACAGAGAAATTTATCCATTACAACTCATATGTGGCATTCAGGGATCATTGCTATGAGAATGCTAAGAAAATGTCTGAGTACCTTTTCAACCCAATCAATCAGTTCTTGAATGAGCATCAAAGAAAGATGGTGAGCACCATAAGGTTGACTGACTATGGTTGTCCACAACAAGGAATCTGGACAGACTGCCTTCTGCATGTGATGCATTTTATAAAGAGGATATCAAAGATTGATCGTGATGGAAAAAGTTTGGGAGATAGCGAACAATTGATGAAGAAGATTCAGATGAAAGGAATCAAGTTAGCATGCAGGTTGTTGACAGATACTCATCCTAAAATCAGTTGGGAACCCTCCCAATGAAAATACATGTTTAACTGCAGAGTAATTCAGATATGTTTGTAGATCTTGGTCTGAGGAGATAAGTTGGTGCATTTTGGTTTTTGTTAGGCAGGGTTTTGTGGCTAGAGTGAAGAAGATAATCCTTAATTGTTTCTTATACCACATTTGGCAGGAGAGAAATCTTAGGATATTTTAAACCTAACAATGCATTTTAGTGGATAGTCCTTCTACGCAGTATGTACTTCAGTAACTTTCTTATTGTGTTTACTTATTGAACTTGGTTTCTACCTATTCAACTTGGTTTTTAGTTATTATGTTTATATATATATATGATGATCTTTATTAGCATTGTTAGGTTTTTATTTAATTTTAGAGTTATATAGAAAGGCAGAACATATTGATATGTGCTAGAGAGTACATATTGATATGTATTTTGTTCTGAAACTCTGAACCAATAGATTCATATTCTAAACAAATACATATTGACATGTACTATGAAGTACATACTGATATGAATTTAAAAAATTACTTTGTTAATTTATATACAGTTTTTTGTGTTTTTATAACAACTACAAGATTACTAAATAAAAGAAAAATGTATAGGGAATAAAAATCACTAATAACGAGGGGGCGCTGCCCCTTCGACCCCCGTATATAGTGAATGACATTCAACCACATGTTCATACATCTTTTAAGATGGAGCAAAAATATTAGATTTATATCATCAAATTCTCGATCTGTCATTAAGAACATAATTCAGTTGGCACACAAACAAGTTCTGAAAAAGAAACCTAAAACAATGCGACAAGTGTCTTCTAAAAGAATTTAAATCCCAAATGTACTAAAATAACTGTAGTGAAATTAGTTCTCACCCGTATATTGGTACTGACGGATAACATTGCATGTAGCCTTGTTGTGATGAGCTTTCAATTTACAATTTGAACATGTAACATGATTTTTACTCCTCTCCCATGCACTCTTGATGCGGTTATTTTTTCTTCTTCCTAGAGGAGCCCTAACTATTATTGGTGGCAGAATAGTATCTTCTGCGGTATACTCATCAGGCCTGTGGTATATTGAAAAACATAAATAAGAAAAATCTCTATACTTGTGCAGTTTTTGTTGATGTATGTTACATTAAAAATCAATATTTCCTATGCTAGTTCTAGTTTATGGTTTATATGTACTGCTTAAAACCATTCTCATGTATGATACTACCAATATGTACTGCTTAAAAACTTACCTGTCGTGATTAGGAACAGGTCTAATATCGATTGAATATAGCTGGCGATAACATCTAACTTTGAAGTATTCGTCGATATAATCAAGGAACTTTCCCCGAGATGCAGCAATAGCTGCAGTAGCATGCGAGCATGGAAAACCATACACGCGCCATCTTTAGCAAGTACAACTCTTTTGCTGTAGATCTACCATATGAGACCTAAACCAAGCATATTATTTACGCAGTATATATTGATATTTGCACTACACAAACAAAAAAGAATATAATCTGCACAATACATATTTGATATTTTCCCTAAAAACTAGTTTATGGATATCTCAGTTCAAAAGAGCATGTTACCAAAAAGTACTAACCTTGGGGAATGAACTTCAAAGACGTGAGCATATGACCGACTAACTTTCCAAGGACGACCAATTTGAATGTGTAGTTCAAAGAAGGCTTGATACACAAGGTTAAGAGTTTCGGATCCAACAAAAGACTTTCTTCACGACGTTCAGACATCAACCCTATTACCCGTATCCTACACGAAAATATAAAATTAAAAAACAACAAACATATTATACATATAATACATATATACTTGTAGTGTTACAAGAAACTTGTAAAAACCTGATTATGTCAGAGAGAGCACAAGGAGGTAACTTCTTCCCGTGGTGAATCCAGTTATTAAAAAACTCGGCAATGCTTGAAGAAGTCTGACCATACCTACAGCCTGAGAAGTATGCACTAGACCACTATTCCCTAGGAATGTTACAGCAGTATTGAGCAACCCAAGGCCTTCCTAGATAAACCATTTCTTGAAGAACTTCTTCATATCTTGATGGAGAAAGCGCATATGTTTGTTTTTGGAACAGTCAATCACTTCTTTATATTTTTCATCAGCCTTACTGATGGGTAAGTTCTTTTTCAAGTGGATAAAACAATAGCTATGATAAGAATCAGGGAAAACTTTAGGAATTGCATTCAACAAACCTTCACCTCGGTCAGTCAAAAAGGTGATGGGACGATGGTCCACAACTTTTTTAAGATTGTCCATAAACCAATGCCAATTATCATTATCTTCTCCAGGAACTAATGCATATGCAAAAGGATAAAAACCTAGAAAACAAATATAAAAGACCATATCAATATGTACTTCATGTCTGCACCTTCAAATTATGTTATACCTACAGTGTATATAGACATGTCGCAGCCATTAGACCTCATTTAAACCTCCCTTTAAGAAATACCGCATCACAAAAGATCATTGGACGACAAAGTTTATAACCTTATATACAAGCTCCAAAGAAAATAAAAAGTCTGTGGAATCTCTTTGTTGCGTCGTTGAAATCAAAATCAATATAAGACCCTGGGTTGGTTTCCCGAACAACAGTGACCCACCAAGAAAGATCAGTGTATGACTTTACATCGTCACCAAAAATAATTCCATGCTATAACTCTAATGCATGATATGCGTGGTGATACTTGATGCTGATCCCTCCACCAACTTTAATATAATCCATAATCTCTTGCGGCTTTATGAGAGGGTTGTGCTTGACACGCTCATGAACTAAATGATTTACAAGCTTCCTCGAAACAGTTGGACTCCTCAACCTATAACCAGCACCAGAAGTGTGCCTATCCACGTAATACTTTATCTTAAACACATCCAAAGACCCATTCACGGAAACCGCGTGAAGCATCCAAGAGCAACAGTCATTGCTGCATCTCACTGTGAATCTCTCAAGGTCATTCTTCAATTTTTTAACCTTATATCCAGTCCTCAAACAATATTTCTCACATGCTAACCGAACAGCTTCAACACCACCATGGAAGAGATGGTTTTTATCTTCAAAAGATTCTCCCAACCATCAGAAAAAAGAACACTTGCAACCTCTTTAGAATCTTTTAAATGATTGTTCCTAGCTCTCAAAACCAACTCATCATTGTTGTCAAGATCAACACTTCTCAAAGAACTAGATGCACCAGATAACACAACATCAACATGCAACTCAAAGAAATATGAATTCTTCGTAAAATGTAATGCAACAAGCCCTTGAAGAGATACATCAGCAAGGACAGGGACTTTCACTCCATTTTCAACATAATTAACAACAATAGTTGATGGAGTCAACCAGCTCCACGCATTACAAATAGTAAACTTCAAATCTTCCAAAGTCGAAGATAATGTAACCAAATAGGCAATGTGGCGTTACTTGTGGTATACATGAGAGTAGCAAAAGCTATTTGGATTAGAACCAACACCTGACATGTTGAACCTGAAGAAATGTGATCCAAATAAAATAACACAAACACAAAAATCAAAACATATATTTTAAGATGATATGAATACTAAATCTACAGTACAACATAATATGTATTATTTTAGAAGTATCACACATATTATAGATTCACACATAACAGACAAACAGTGCAAACAAAAATGTACTGATTCAAAAATGGTATACCATACAGTATATATAACAAAAATAACATATTATAAAAATAGTATATATCGAAAAGTTTAGAAAAACAGTACGTGTTAATATGTACTGAAGAATCATTCAAAACATCCAGAAGAAAGAACAAAAATCATGATTTCCTGAAAAAATAAAAGAAAACCAAATAAAACCTATTATCAAACAACATGTAAAAAAACTGAATACGACGATCTAATGAACAAAATAGAACGATTACAAAAATCAGTTTCAAAAATCAAAAGAAAAACTAAAATACGAACAAAAACGAGATCGATCATGGGATTTAACAAAATGTACATCATAGAAATCGTAATCATCGGGATTTCAGTGTATGAAAACAAAAAAAAATCATGAAATCAAGTTGATTATCATGATTTCAATTGAAAAAAACAAAAACAGAACAAAGCATAAACAACAATTATAAGAGCAGAAAAAAAGATTAAAGAAAGATACCTGGAGATTTGAAATCGAAACCCTAAAACTGAAAAACACCAACTGAAGCACAGAGAGAGGAAATAGGATCTGAAATAGGATCTGTGAGCTGCCGATTTTTTTTTTCGAAGATTTGATTTCCGCTAGATTTATACGTCCGAACAAGAAAGGGTAAATATGGAATATTAAAAATGTAATTTTCATTACATTCACGTGAATTGAACGAGCGATTCACAAAATCAGTCCAAAAACAAGTTTTTGGACTAGGGGTTAAACCGGGTTAGATGGATGGATTAGAAGGTAAACGGGTCTTGTATCTAGGATTATGTAGTAATTCCTAGAACTTGAATTGGTCATCCAAAAAAATGAACTGAGCGATAGGTGGCCTCCATCCACAGGCCAAGGCTCAGATCCTTACAAAGTAGTGGCCAGCCAAAGGCTGGTTCTTTATCCAAAATATACACCCTATGTAGGGCTGTCAATACATACACGATTATCCAGAACAAGGTGAATTATGTCCGGGTACTAAGATTGAACTCATTAGCAATAACGGTATCCAGCTGGTAGAACCGTTAGGAACCGATAAGTATCTAATGGATATTATCCTCCGGATACCCGAATACTTGTCATGTATCTTTTAATTTGTAAAATCCGATAAAATAAAAAACTAGTTTGTTTTACTTTAATATAGTAAAAAATCAATCAAGAAAAGTTAAAGTAAATTCCCGATTTTTATTGTAGTATATACTAAATGATGTTGTAAACTAAAGGGAGATGTGGAAAGTAGAGAGAAAATGAAGAAGAATTCTTATTTGATGTCGCATTACAAAGGAAATGTTCACTATTTATAGGGAGAAGAAGATGAACATTTACCATACAATTAAGGGCATGCACCCATTACTACTAGTGGTGGTGGTTACAAAGTAATGAGAGAAATGAAGAAGTGGAGAGGAGATGAAAAGATGATGGTGTAAGTGTGGTGTAAATCCATCAAATATTATTTCATAATACCCCCCTTGGATGACACCACACTACTAATATTGTCTCATTAAAACCTTGCTAGGAAAACCCGAAGGGAAAAACCTAGGTGAAGGAAAAAGAGTACAAAATATATAGAGTAGTATTGGTCACGCATATGATGCCTCGTTAAAACCTTAACAAGGAAAACCCAATGGGACAAAACCTTGACGAAGGAAAAAGAGTACAACGTGATTTTCCAGTGAAATACATTTTACTTTGATGTTCCTCCTGATAAGTACTTCAGTTAAATCTTGTTTTGCAAACGTTTGATTCGAGACTTCTCAATTTGGATGAACGAGTTTCTTGAATGCAGAAAATTACTAGTTGATGAAGTCTTCTTTTGTGTTAGTATTCTAGTATTAGTGTTCTCGAGTTTTCATGCTTCTTTAAGTACATTGAGGACTTGTGTCTTGGATTCTTAGCTTCTCAGAGATGATTCGCACGAAGAGTTGATATAGTTTCTTCATGAAAGTGCCAAGATATGAACACATTATCATACATGAGCAAACAAAAACAGTATTTTTGAGTAAACCTTATGTGGTTCAGAAAGAATCCAAAATCCCAGGAGGTGGTTATGTTGATTTGGTCTAATTAAATGTGGGTATCCAATAAATAGACGAAAATATATAAATCCCCGTTGGATGACCATAATGTCGAATTAAATTGTCTCACTAAAACCTTTCCAGTGAAACCCGATGGGACAAAATCTGGACGAATAAAATTCAACGTCAGCGAGATCCTTGTCAGGAAAACCACATGAGACAAAACCTAAAATGAAGGAAAAAGAGTACAACTTTTGACGTCTTTGTGGAAGCTAACTCTATTATATGGGTTTAGAAAATAAGCATCAAAAGAAAATTTATAGTCTAGTTAATAGACAAGCTTTATGCTAGCATAATTCTTAATTGCGCAAATAAAGAAATTATAGAATTTATTCCGTTAAACGTGGATTTTAATGTTTTTAAGGACTCTTTAAGAGACCTATAAAGTTGATATCATCAACTAATCCGGATTTTAGGCTTTGTACCAAATTTCTAAAAACACATAAAGGAATAAAGGATTGTTGAACCTGACATAATCGAGTCAGGTGGCTGCCTGAATATAATTTGAGTCCTTCATGGATTATAAATTTGAATATGTTCTTCGACCACATTTATTGTTTAAATGCAATACAAGTCCTTAAAGGACTACAACGCCAAATGCATCATATATGGAGAAAAAAATATTGAACCAATCATAGGGTCTGAGCTAAAATAAAACCATCAAATCGTTTTTACAACGAATATGTTTCTCGTATAACAGGTTAGGACTACACCAACATGTAGTTAATAGGCTAGACATTTTTCAGATGTTAAGTCTTGGATCCAAAACTGCGTTAATCGAGAGATTAATCCAACCTAATTTAGATTGTATACCAACCAATCACATATGTCGATATTTCTCTGCAGAGTGGTTAACAACCACCATATTTTATTATTTCAGTAGCTACTGTAAATAATCGACAATCATATTAGCTTACTATGATCCCACATAATTCTCAAGTGTATGCGTATTTTAAAAAATTCAAAATTTATTGGTACCAGTGCCCATGGGGGAGGAGATATTAATTACTAATTCTGAGAATGTGAATTGTATTATGATAGCATGTACTAAAATGCTACATGCTTGCTAGATGTGGTTGGATTTTCCTTTCAAACGGCATAAGCTTATGGAAAAGCTTTATGAGATATTTTCACGCCTATTTAAGAGTAGTCTTTTAGATTTGATCATGGTGGGAGAGAAATTGATATAAATTTGAAGTTAATTAACACCAACCTTTCGTAGTGTGTAGTCTCCCCCTGATTATGGCGGAAATATTTTCATCTCATATATAAAAAAAGAAAAATTCGTAAAGTATTATCCGATTAATTCGACGACATATACTCACAATAATTTTCTGGATTTTAATAACACTAGGTTGGACGACAGATATTGCCTTCAAGAGCCATGAAAGATCATGTCATTCAACATGAAAAAAGCTGTAGTCTACTTGAAATACAAATTTAACATATCATATGTGGATTTTATTGGTTACAGCCAAAAACATATTAAATATGCAAATAAATCTTCAATAATTCCGTGACCTCAATGGTCAACGCAATAATGATAGAATGAAATCATGTACACATTCTTTATCAAAAAAAAAAATTATATCAAGATCAATATAGTCACTATAAGGACTAATGATATAGCTTAACAAGCTGGGTGCTCACCCTTTGATCTTTTGTGTCCTATTATATTCCAACTACAAGTGAAACGGTCTCAATTTTGGAGATTATTATTAAGAGGAAAAATAAAAAATTGCTAAATATCCCTCAAGAATGCAGCAATTCCTCGTTTTATTAGTAATTGAAATTGTTTATTTGTCATAATAACGATATCTCCTTCTGTGGTCGGTAGAGAAAACCAATTTCAGTTGGCTTAAATTTTTTATTTTTAAAAATATAATAAATCATATATAAATCATTATTGTTATTGGTTTTAAAAGAAAAAAAATCCACTTGACTGGTTTCTTTGAGGTAATAGAAACCAATGGTTTATTCCTAGATAAAACCAATAAATAAATTATAATGTCAATTTTTTAACATCTCAAATCGCATAAGCCATAGAGAAAATCAAGAAGGATTGGTTTAAACGATATACCAAAATTGTATCGACAATATAAAAAAAAAAATATTGTTTGTCATTGCATATGGAAAATTTTGTGATTAACGGATGATTTTTTGTAAGAAATAGAAATCATATGGGTAAATCACATAATCCTTGTCTAAAGGACAAAGATACCAATTTAATTGGACGTAGGTTTTTCTACCATGCATGTGAACAAGTACCGTAAAGGTAATCATATTGTGATAACACCAACTTTTGGTGATTACAGTTTCATTAGGAGCATACAAACTGCAAACCATCTTTTGATGGATTTTTCTTTTTCTTCCTCTATGAAAAAAATAAGAGAAGAAAGGAAAATCGAACTTCTTCCCTAAAGTTGATCATCCACATCCCATAATACATAGCATGTCTTTTAATGATTTGATCGATATATTTTTGATTACATCAAAAGGATTTCGGATATCGTTGGTGTTGTGAAGGTAAATAAAACCCATCCAACATTATGTTTTAACACGTTTTTTGAGATCGTGCTGATTTAAATTGATATAGCAATCAAGTGATCAACCAATACATGTATGAATGAAATAATATAAAGAGTCTGACTTAAGGGCTTATTGAATGAACAATAAGTCATGTTCCTGTTTTAATAAGCTTATGCGCAAATCAAATTATAATCATTTATTAAATATCCTGACGATTGAATAATAATCAACATCAAAAAAAACTTAAATGACCATTGAATCTGAATACAAATAAAATAGATACAAAGAGAATATAAAAACTGTATATGGGCATAGCATTTTTACTTATCTAGTTTCATCAAAAAGAGAATGTACTTATCAGTTGCAAATTAAATGTTAAGATATCGCACGCAATGATACACAAAACTAGAACTATGTAAAAAAAATGACAATATGTTACTGCTTGAAATGATGCAAACAAATATATTCTTTATAGCCGATTATTATTTTGATTACGACACAATCAAACCAACAAATGAAAAGAAGATTCTTTAGCGAAAAATAAAAATTAGAAGAATTGAAAGATAAACTAATACAAAGAAAAGTATTAGGATTTAGTAAAAGAAATTATTTCCGATTAGTCGGTAGAGCTATGTGCATTATAACGTGTTGTAAACTAAAAAGAGATATAGAAAGTAGAGAGAAAATGAAGAAGAATTCTTATTTGATGTAACATTACAAAGGAAATATTCTCTATTTATAGGGAGAAGAAGATGAACATTTACCATAGAATTAAGGGCATGCACCCATTACTACTAGTGTGGTGGTTACAAAGTAGTGGGGGGAATGAAGAGATGAAAAGATGATGTTATAAGTGTGGTGTAAATCCACCAAATGTTATTTCATAACACATGCGTGAATGTTAAACTTGTACGTCTTCTATAAATATGTGTGGCTGAATAGAAATTACATTTAATAAAAAAATAGTCTTTGGATTTACAATAATAAAAGATCATGATAAAAATTAGAATTTATATTAGAACCATTTGATGGAAAATTAATAAACGTATGGGATTAGAACTCAACAATATAGGTTTGGACGATGACGTCTCAGGCTAAATCACGCGACCAAATCGAGCGATAGAGTCTCCATCACTCAATAGAGACTCTGCCGCAGTAGGCAGACTGACAAATATGCCGATTTGTCCAGCCAATACCTACTACCCTGTCTGTAATGGCTCAAAATATGAACATTAGCTTAGTTGTTATGTGCACATGACTTACCTATTCGGCCGCCCAAACTTTTCCTGTGTGCTAACCATCTTAGAATTTCTAAAACAATTCTATTTTTCAACTACTTATTCCTAGTTACCACATATTAAAAGTCAAATTAAATTTAAACCACTTTTATTGGTCTTCTTATTCACTAATTTTCCTTTTCATTAAAAACATATTAATAAACTATTAAACCCTATATTATAATTATGTTTAACCATTATTGTTCACCAAAAGCGTATGATTTTTTTAATCTTTTATCGTTAAACTCGTCGAGGAATAAATTAATTAACCGCAACCATTATTTTATTTTATTTTTGATTCTCTTGGATAAATATATTATTATAGTTTTTCTTAGACTAGGTTTGAACCCGTGCCGTGACAGCACGAGCTATATCTTATAATTGGTTTCCATGAAACAATAAAATGCTTTGATATAATATCATTCAGAGTGAAGAAAAATAAATCAATTTTATCATCCTTTAAACCTGGAATCAATGTTACCTATGTTTCTCTGAATTTTTTTCCGGCAGCTCTCCCTCCCTATTCTCTTGGTTTCTCTTGCTATTTATAGTCTCTACTAACCCTAGGGATCTTCCTTAATTGATAAGGACTCAAATAAGAGTCCCAATCCAACTTGAATTCCTATTTGACTTTGTCACAGCGTGATCTTTTTTTTTCCTCCGGCTACAACTCGGTTTTAAAGCATTTTTCACGGCATGAAGGCTGTTGCTCGACGTGTTTGATCTTGTTTTGATCTCTTCTTGCTTTTCAGTCAAATGGAAGTACCAAAAATCCCTAAAATCACGTACAAAAAGCTTATCAGCAGTTTCTCTTCGATAAGACTAGGGTTCCCGCCAAAATCGGTTTTTGAAATGTAAAAGGGGGTGCCCCCAATTCAAAGTGAGGGTGCCTTTATCACTTTTCTGGGTGCCTTTATCTCTTTTCGAGCCGATTTTTTCGCAAATGTTTATTTCTCAAAATTACCTATAAAGACATAATAAGTACAAAATCGAATACTATGAAACAGATAATCGGGCGCAAATTAGACACAAAAATGTGTCTATCAAATACCCCCAAACTTACTATTTTGCTACTCCTCGAGCAAAAATAAGAAAATGAAATCCTAACTCACCTTCGCAGGAATCGCGACTATATTTAGCATATGTAATAAGCCGTTAAACCCCTAGGTGTCGCTAGTGGACGAGTTTTGTCTCGTGAGGGTTTACAAGAGGTATACCCACAAAACCTTTACTCCAGATTTTAGCGACTCGTGAACGATTAAGGATAGACACTAAACAAGCTATTTAGTTGGCTTACTCAATTCTTCGGCTATGGGAATCATTACCTTATATGAGTCCAATTGATGTACACGAGTGTTTACTCAAGCATACTAGAATTCATATATAAGACAACAGAGCTCTACTCAGATAATCTTTCAACCACAAGGCTCAGAATCCATCACAGTTCAATCACATGAAAAGATTTAGAAGATGGACATAGAAAATATGACGGTTGCACATGTTGACTAAGGTGAACGGTGTTTCCCATATCTGTCTGAAGGTCAGTGCCAGGATGAAACCTAACGAATTGAGATACGCACCCACTGGTCTTAAATATAATACTACTATTAATTCAACTAGTATATACACGAGTTCCCATGGATCCTGCGTTCCACGCTTGCTTAGGCGACGGAGACAGGGAGAACACACATATTTCTATCTAAGTGCCAACTTTATGAAAAAGAAAAAATCTTATTATTATTTTTTTTTTTTTTTAAAATGTAATAATGGGGCTTGATCTCAAAACACTCCATTTCATCCTGACGGCGATAACAATTTGATATTGGGCCCCACCAAATCACTTAGATAAACACAAAATTGCAAAAGTAAAAACAGAAAGTGATATGGTCGAGATAGACTCCAAGATGTGGTGACGAATATCATGTTATTTCTAACACCTGAACTCTGTCCTTCTATAAATAGACCATTTAACTGGGCATACCAATTCCCATAGAAAAAGAGCTAAGTTTCCATCTACCAGACTGGTTAATGTCATCCTGAAGTGTTCACAAGCTTCTAAATTCTAGAGCTTTATTATTTCACTAAAAATTTTCTCCCTTACCCCCAAACTTAAATGAAACAATGTCCTCAATGTTTCTAAAGATGAATGATTAAAAATAAGAACAAGGAGAAACTGTTACCACTTCACGAAAAGGAGTTAGGGAAAGATATTACCGTATTGCATGAGCATGAGTTACTTCCCAAGAAGTGCTAAGTTTAAAGTCTTCAGCCAGACTAGGAAAGAATTAGTCACCTCATTAAATCATATAGCAATAATCGGAACAACTGTGGGTCGTCTGAATCAAATAGTGATATCACAAATAAGAGGAAACAACAACAGGCCAAGAAAATGAACAAACCGAGCACACCCTTATCTAGTTTTCTGTTTACAACAACTACTTCTAGTTGTGGTTCAGGTTCAGGCTCTATAAAAGGGTCTAGATAAAATATTTTCATGGGTTGGATTTCCTCGCAGGAAGGATCAAAAGAATCAGGTTGTAGAGTCTGGAATAACTCAACTAAGAACTTAGAAGCACATAATAATAACCTGAATAATTATGGATCCTTAAAGTCAATCATATTTGACTTATTTGACTCACACAGTTGACTACTATGAAGGTGGTCATTCTTAAGCAAATGTGTTGATTCCCTAAAGTAATTAGGTTTAGTCTTAAAACTTAATAACTGACACATTTGAAATTCTAACGTTCCCACATATGGAAGAAAATATTTTGGTGGGAAAACAAAGTCAATCTTGGTATTATTTCCTAGATAAACCACATCGACCAGAGGATGGGTATCTAACAAATGAACTTCTTTCTGGACATCAACAGGCTCAGGGAATATAGTTTGAAGATGATCTTGTAAAATGGTAGAGGTGCATATATCAAGTCCCAAGTTAGGGACCTTTCTAAGAGTTAAAGGTAAAACACAGGGAGAATGATAGTCACCCCCAAACTTAGAGTTTTCAGTGTCTCTAGATAGACTAATCACAATTTCCCTAATTTCTAGATCGTCAGATTCCCGAAAATGGTCAATTGCTTCTTCTAAATTATGATCAGGTGGTTCAGAATCTAACAAAGTATTCACCTCATTAATAACACTATCATTATCAACATCAAATCTAGAGTGGTCTAGACATTTCTATAATGTATCTTCTAACAAAGTGTTTGGTAATGACTTATGAACTAATGTTCCTATCATGTTCACCTCTTCAATGCACGTGTCATCTAGCTCAGGTGTTTGGTTACTAATATTGAAAATATTCAGCTCAATAGTCATATTACCGAAAGACAAGTTCATAATACCATTTCGACAGTTAATGATCGCATTAGATGTAGCTAAAAATGGGCGACCTAATATCACAGGTATCTGATTCTCTGGGTCACAGACAGGTTGGGTATCAAGGACAACAAAATCTACTGGATAAATAAACTTATCGACCTCAATAAGAACATCCTCTATGATACCACGACGAATTTTCACAGACCTATCAACTAATTGAAGTGTTATCTGAGTAGGTTTTAAATCACCAAGTCCTAGTTGGAGGTACACATGGTACGGAAGTAAGTTCACACTGGCTCCTAAGTCAAGTAACGCTTTCTCAACACGGTAGTTACATATTGTGCAAGAAATGGTTGGGGAACCTGGGTCTTTGTACTTAAGAGTTGTATTGTTCTGGATAATTGAACTCACATGAATAGATAAAAATGCTTTCTTTGGTACACTAAGCTTTCGCTTTCCCGTACAAATATCCTTAAGGAACTTGGAATAAGCAGGAATCTGCCTAATTGCATCTAATAATGGAAGGTTGATCGTGACTTGCTTAAAAACCTTCAATATATCATTAAAGTTGGATTCCTTCCTAGTTGGTATTAGAAGTTGTGGGAATGGGGCTTTGGGCACAAAATCGGGTTCAGCAGGAACCGCATTGGACTTTTTAGAGACTTTATCAGTCTCTTCGACTATAGACTCAGAAGGGTGAACTACAACATGTTCACTATCGGGCAAGGTTACCTTATTGTCTACTACTCTACAACTTCTAAGGGTTTTAATTGAATTCACATGGTCAGAAGATAACTCATGAAATCCTCTAGGGTTGGGTTGTGTTTGACTAGGGAACTTGCCTTTTTCTCTATCTCTCAAAGACTCAGTGATTTGACCAACCTGGTTTTCTAAATTGGAAATTGCCTGACTGTTAGCCTGAACAATTTTTTTATTTTCTCTTAAACTTCGATTGACATACTGCTGAAACTCTTTAGTGTTCTGATGTATCTCCTTATATCTCTGAGCTAATGTGGCGACTGTATCTGCTAAACTCATGATCGTCTTTTCTAACGGATTCTGAAATTGTGTTGTATCAGAAGAACTCTTAGTATAACCAAAACCTGGGGGAACCTGAGGGTTACTAGTCTGACCTTAATTTTGGCCCTTAGACCAACAAAAATTTGGATGGTTCCTCCAAACAGAGTTATAGGTTTCTGAATATGGGTCAAACTTCTGACGGTTATCATATCTAGTGTTATTGTAAAGAGCATGGTCTTGCTCTTCAACAGTCTGTCCTTCCCAATATGACTTGGGTTCTATTCCACAACTAGATTGCCTTAATTCTAAGGCTTCTAACCTTTTTGCTATAGCTGCAAATTTGGCATCTGATTCAAGAATTACATCTAATCTATTGACATTACCTCTGCTCAGTAGAATTTTTCTCTGGGGTTCCTTACTACATTCCCATTGATGGGTCTTTTCGGCAATTTCATGCAAAAATTTCATTGCCTCAATAAAAGTTTTACTCTCTAAATTCCCTGAACACAATGACTCAACCATGATCGTTGTTGGATAATCTAGCCCTTCATAAAGGATCTGGACTAGTCTTTGTTCTTCTAAACCGTGTTGGGGACATTGTGTTACTAATTCGTTGAACCTTTCCACATACCTATACAAAGATTCTCCTTCTTGTTGCCCAAATGTGGAAATTTCTTTCCTAAGAAATGATATTTTGTATCTAGGGAAAAATTTAGATAAAAAGGCAGCGGTAAGTTCTTCATATGTCTCGATGGATTCAGATGACAAACTATATAACCAAGATTTAGCCTTGTCTCTTAGGGAAAAAGGAAATAACCTAAGTTTCAAAGCTTCATCAGACATATTGTGAATTCTTAGGGTACTACATATTTCTTCAAAATCCCTAATGTGAAAGTAAGGGTTTTCATTTTCTTTTCCTAAGAAGAGTGGGAGCATCTGTATGGTCCCAGGTGTCAACTCATAGTTTGCTTGAGTTTCAGCTAACTTAATAGCTGATGGACGAGAATTCCTAGTCGGGTTCAACAAAGCTTTTAAAGTTGTCATTGCCGACTCTATCAAAGGAGTAACTTCTTCATACAAAGTCAAGTTTTCAAAATCAAAAACAAGGCCCTCAAAAGAAGAGTCTTCGAGTTTCTTGGTTCCAGGGACAAAACTACTAGGCTTGTCACTAATTAAGCGACCTAGAGCGTCTCTTTTCCAAGTCCGCTTGAAGAGCAGTCTTGGCATACACTAAATAAAAACTAAAATAAATAAATCCTAAACAGAAGGAAATTCTAACAATCACAAGCAAGACTGACTCAACCAAATCAAACCTATTAAATCTAGCAAACAAAAAGCATGATGACTCCACTTAGATTGTTTCTAGACCAGCTTATATTCTTTCAAAAGGCAACTAGTTACAATTTTAGCAAACCTCTTGGAACGGTCTGAATTAGATCAAGTCGAAGAGAAACAGGATAAGCTCTAAGGAGCTTTGATAACCCTGTCTCTTTGGCACTTTTCCCTGGGTTACAAGGCGGCTCTAATCAACTTAAAATAATCTTCTTGAACATTTAGTTCTGCTAACAAAATAACCAATACAGTCCTTTTGAATGAGTTTCCTATAAGCTCGTTACCCTATCGGTCTCTTTCTAGTCAAAATCTTAAGGTTTAGGTTCGCGTTTGGTAACGTGTTCCTAAAGCGGGCAAGAAGGAAACGGTGATGAAATCCGAGTTTTTATCTTGTATGGCCAGTTCTTGCCCTTTACTAGAAAAGTAAGTCCGTTTTCAATTCCTCAACATATATGCATACGGAGGAATACAGTAAACCCACTTGCAGGGGATTCGTGGGTTGATCGAGTCTTACCTCCCGTATCAGACGGGGGATGATTCGGTTGTAGTCGACTCGGGCCACTGACTCCTGTGTCAGTGTACGAACCCGAGGGGCCGAGACAATATCGTAATTGTCGTCCTTCCCTGTAACAGTTTATATTTAATAATACCCTTCCGTAGGGTTTAAAAATAATAAAAAGTCCAAATGTCCAAAAGTCCAAAAAGAAAAGTCCAAAATAAAAGAAAAAATTACAGAAACAATAAAAATTTCCTAATAGGATTCTCTAAAAGAAAACAAATAAAATCTAAATAAAATAAAACCTAATTAAGAAAAATCTTCGTCTTCTTTTTCATTCTTTAAGCTTTAACTTTTAACTCCAAGTCTTTAGCTTTAATTCCAAGTCTTTGGCTCACTTTCTTTTCGATCCAAAATCCAAAATCCCCGGCAGCGGCTCCAAAAATTGATGTTATTTTAATACAGTGGTAAAAGGGTTTGATTCTCGGACTTGTGAAGATTTAATTTCTAGACCTAATTTTTAATTACTAAAAATAAAATAAAAATAGATGGAAGAAAACTAGGGTTTAAGATTCCACCATTCACCAATACTTCTGTGATATGCCTAACAATTCTATGCTCAATTTAATCTAAATATACCAAAAATAGGTTTTTAAAAGAATAATTGTAAATCCTAAGCATGAGACATCAAAAGCAGTCAACCCAGCATGAGTCATCAAAAGAGAACACAACTATTTAAGAAAAACCATTTTTTCAATTTTAATCAAGCAATTAATAATAAAAGAATTGTAAAAAATTATAGATAAAATAGACATACCACTTAATTATTGGAAGAAAGGCTTCCTCCGTCAACATCAACAAAAACTTAAATGACCATTAAATCTGAATACAAATAAAATAGATACAAAGAGAATATAAAAAATGTATATGGGCATAGCATTTTTACTTATCTAGTTTCATCAAAAAGAGAATGTACTTATCAGTTGCAAATTAAATGTTAAGATATCGCACGCAATGATACACAAAACTAGAACTATGTAATAAAATGACAATATGTTACTGCTTGAAATGATGCAAACAAATATATTCTTTATAGCCGATTATTATTTTGATTACGACACAATCAAACCAACAAATGAAAAGAAGATTCTTTAGCGAAAAATAAAAATTAGAAGAATTGAGAGATAAACTAATACAAAGAAAAGTATTAGGATTTAGTAAAAGAAATTGTTTGCCTATTAGTCGGTAGAGCTATGTGCATTATAACGTGTTGTAAATTAAAAAGAGATATAGAAAGTAGAGAGAAAATGAAGAAGAATTCTTATTCGATGTAACATTACAAAGGAAACTTTCTCTATTTATAGGGAGAAGAAGATGAACATTTACCATAGAATTAAGGGCATGCACCCATTACTACTAGTGTGGTGGTTAGAAAGTAGTGGGGGGAATGAAGAGATGAAAAGATGATGTTATAAGTGTGGTGTAAATCCACCAAATGTTATTTCATAACACATGCGTGAATGTTAAACTTGTACGTCTTCTATAAATATGTGTGGCTGAATAGAAATTACATTTAATAAAAAAATAGTCTTTGAATTTACAATAATAAAAGATCATGATAAAAATTAGAATTTATATTAGAACCATTTGATGGAAAATTAATAAACGTCTGAGATTAGAACTCAACAATATAGGTTTGGACGATGACGTCTCAGACTAAATCACGCGACCAAATCGAGCGATAGAGTCTCCATCACTCAATAGAGACTCTGCCGCAGTAGGCAGACTGACAAATATGCCGATTTGTCCAGCCAATACCTACTACCCTGTCTGTAATGGCTCAAAATATGAACATTAGCTTAGTTGTTATGTGCACATGACTTACCTATTCGGCCGCCCAAACTTTTCCTGTGTGCTAACCATCTTAGAATTTCTAAAACAATTCTACTTTTCAACTACTTATTCCTAGTTACCACATATTAAAAGTCAAATTAAATTTTAACCACTTTTATTGGTCTTCTTATTCACTAATTTTCCTTTTCATTAAAAACATATTAATAAACTATTAAACCCTATATTATAATTATGTTTAACCATTATTGTTCACCAAAAGCGTATGATTTTTTTAATCTTTTATCGTTAAACTCGTCGAGGAATAAATTAATTAACCGCAACCATTATTTTATTTTATTTTTGATTCTCTTGGATAAATATATTATTATAGTTTGTCTTAGACTAGGTTTGAACCCGTGCCGTGACAGCACGAGCTATATCTTATAATTGGTTTCCATGAAACAATAAAATGCTTTGATATAATATCATTCAGAGTGAAGAAAAATAAATCAATTTTATCATCCTTTAAACCTGGAATCAATGTTACCTATGTTTCTCTGAATTTTTTTCCGGCAGCTCTCCCTCCCTATTCTCTTGGTTTCTCTTGCTATTTATAGTCTCTACTAACCCTAGGGATCTTCCTTAATTGATAAGGACTCAAATAAGAGTCCCAATCCAACTTGAATTCCTATTTGACTTTGTCACAGCGTGATCTTTTTTTTTCCTCCGGCTACAACTCGGTTTTAAAGCATTTTTCACGGCATGAAAGGCTGTTGCTCGACCTGTTTGATCTTGTTTTGATCTCTTCTTGCTTTTGGGTCAAATGTTTTTAAGTACCAAAAATCCCTAAAATCACGTACAAAAAGCTTATCAGCAGTTTCTCTTCGATAAGACTAGGGTTCCCGCCAAAATCGGTTTTTGAAATGTAAAAGGGGGTGCCCCCAATCCAAAGTGAGGGTGCCTTTATCACTTTTCTGGGTGCCTTTATCTCTTTTCGAGCCGATTTTTCCGTAAATGTTTCTTTCTCAAAAATACCTATAAAGACATAATAATTACAAAATCGAATACTATCGAAACAGATAATCGGGCGCAAATTAGACACAAAAATGTGTCTATCAACCTATTAACCCCACAACTCAGTTATCCTTATTCAATCGGTCATGCTATGATAAGTCATGTTATGGGACTTTATTAAAAGAACGGGATTTGGTTTTGTTGTTATTTAATACGACTCTATTAGCTTATTGCTTGTATTTTAAAAGAATCTTTTTGATTTTATTTTTTTTTAATTTTTATATAGTGGTTCCAAGTATTTTACTCCCTTATTTAGTTCAAAAAAAATATCCCATGGATTTTACGAATGTTCTAGTTTGATTTTACATAAATCACAATTTATAATCTATCATTAGAAAATGTAAATTCTTTGTTCACTCGCTAATTACAACATTATATTTTATAAGATTTTAAAAAATAAAACATAAATAAGTTCAGCCGGTGGAAATAACCGCGCACAAGCTTTCTATTTTTGCCTAGTATCTTCAGTTTGATGCACGAAAAGTTTCATCCTTTCAAGGGATAAAGGTAAATTTAAAAATGTGAAATTGTGCAAGGATAAAATCATAAATTTGGCATGTATAAACTTCAAATCTAATTAAAAAGCGGGGTGCAAACGATTCCACTTATCCTTATTTTAAAAATACTGAAGTTAGGAGAACATTTTTTGCCTTGCCTTTTTTTGAATAAAAAGTTAAATTCCATTAAGGTAAGTGAGCGTTTTTAAGAACTTCTGCATACATGATCGTAAGAAATTCCGGGGGATTCTCGTACCAAGTATCCTCCTTTAAATTACTTAGACAATGTTTTGCGGTTTTATCGTCTAATGTATTACAAGCTCTAGGCACAAAATTAACCGACCAAATATCTATTTCATTAAGAATCTCTTTGCATTCCTTGATTATATTGATTAATCTCCATTGAAGCGAGTTATCCTCCTTCTTCATGTTTTCCATGATGCTTTTGTTATCCCCTTCAATCACAACGTTCATTTCCTGCATTTCTCCAAGCCAATCCACCCCTTTTAGCAGAGCCAGCGCCTCTGCGTGTTGCGCGTCTCTTGCCTGGATTAGACCTCCTTTGGATCCCCTGAAGGTACCTGCATCATTGAATAACATAAGTCCATAGCTATCTAACTGATCATTACTAATAAAAGAAGCATCAATATTCATTTTAGTTGATCCTAGAGGTGGAGTTCTCCAGCGACTGATTTTGTTTCCTCGGTGCGCTTTGTCTAAATTCATGTTATCCTGTTGCCGAACTTCATCAACATCAGAATTTGCAGTTTCTGACTTCCTGAAGAGACCCGTGTTCCTGTTGCCTAGCTCCTTCTGTATCTGTAAAGCCATATTTCTAATGCCGAGCTGCTGCCGCATCTGCAAAGGCCGAGTGCTGGCACTCTGCGGACTCTGGTTCCTGTTGTCCCTCACATCCTGGTGCCTATTATTCTCGCGACCAACCTGGTGACCGTTGTTCCCTTGCGTCCTGCTGCCAATCTCCCCCAGGTTATTTTCAATATTACTACTCCTATGGCTTCTTTCGTAGCTCCTAATCTCATTCCGAATTTTGTTGACGGTGGTATTCACATTCCTGCTGATTCCTTCAAAGATCCAATCACACCTAGATCTCCATATGTGCCACATTGTGTAGGCGGCTTTCTGAACTCTATCTTTATCATTGAAGTTAGTGGGAGTATCTGCATTGATCCAGTTAGAAATCCATTCTCTTAAATCATTCATATTACTACCTTCCAAGGCTAACCTCGGGTCAATTAGGTACCACACATCCATCGCAAACTCACATTTTAGAAAAAAATGGGAGATAGTTTCAACTTCCTCCAAACATGATGGCATCCCCGAACCATATGGTTGGCATGTCTGGTGATCACCTTATTGGCAGCCACCGTATCGTTCATAATCTTCCACATAAAGTTTCTGACCTTTGGGCTAGTTCTAATGTGGTCCAGTTTCAGCTAGAATATGTCATGTATATCTCAACTGTTATCATTAATCCCCCTGGTCAGCCACTTATATAGAGATTTGGTCGAGAATTGACCATTTTTGGAGCTCGGCCAGATTAACTTGTCGTTCTGTCTAGTCGGGGTGATAATTCTGATTTCATCCACTTACTCTCCATTTAAAATTTTTCTAATGAGCGGAATGTTCCATCTGTTATTGTCCCACATAAGATCAGCCACCTTATGAATATTCATACTATTGCACGCTTCTTTGATATCCCTATCATCTTTCTCTAGTTTATCCATCCACTTTCTTTCCAGATGTGTGTCTCTTCTCCATTGCCTATGCACCATTGAGTATGCTTACGAACGTTATTTAGTCCCATTTGAATAGATTTCCAACAATAAGACCCGCTTTGTTGATTTTATCTCTCTTGGGATCAGCATCCTTAATGTATTTGGCCTTGAGGACTTGAGAGCAAAGGCTATTTGGTTCTTGAATCATCCTCCAGGCAGTCTTCGTAAGAAGAGCTTCATTGAATATTCTCAGATTTTTAGTACCAATGCCCCCTTGTCTTTTAGGCACCCCCATAGACGACCAAGACTTGAAGTACAATCCTTTCTTGGGGTCTTTCTTTTTCCAGTAGTGGTCTCTTTGTATCCTATCCATGTCATTGAGAGTAGGGATTGGTAATTTAAAACATGCCATTTGATGAACTGCGGAAGGCCCTAAAACACTTTGAATTTTGATTATTCTGCCGGCTTGAGAGACCAACCTGCCTTTCCAGGTGCTAAGCTTCTTCTCCATTCTCTCTTTGATTTCCTTAAAGTCTTCATACTTGTTGATATTTGAATTGAGCATGGCACCTAGATATTTCTCAGTTGGGCTAATCAACTTCATTTGCAGGATATTGGCAATGTCCTGGCGAGTTTTCCTACTGAGAGTTTTACTGAAAAATAGGCCAGATTTCTGATAGTTGATACATTGCCCCGAAGCGTCACAGAAACTTTCCAGATAACTCTTAAGATTACTAGCTTCCGTAGTGTTGGCTCTAAAAAAGACCATACAATCATCTGGGAACAACAAATGATTAATACTTGGACTGTTTTTGCTCATTTTAATCCCATTTATCTTCTTTTTCGCTTCATAATTCATCAACACCCTTGAGAGAACCTCTAACCCTGTTATAAAGAGATAAGGAGAAAGTGGATCACCTAGCCTTATTCCCCTAGAGGGGGAGTACTTAGGACAGGGTGATCCATTTAACAAAGTAGTAATAGAAGTAGTAGAAATGCACTGGTTAATCATAAGAATAAAATGAATGTCAAAGCCCAGGCATTGCAGCGTTTACCTAGAAATCCCAATTCTAGTCTATCAAAAGCTTTACTCATATCAAGTTTAATTCCGACAGTGCAGTTCCTACCCTTCTGTGTTTTCATGGTATGAATGGCTTCCCTAGCAAGAATAATGTTATCGCTAATTTGTCTATTACTAACATAAGCAGCCTGAGTTGGGGCTATGAATTTGTTTAATAAGGGTTTCATTCTACTCGCAAGCATCTTAGATATAATCTTATAAGAGGCATTACAAAGGCTAATAGGTCTGAAATCATTAGGACTTTGAGGATTATCACACTTGGGTATGAGGACTTGGGTAGTTTCATTAAGCTTCCTAGGCATTGACCTGTTTCAAATAATCTAGTGACCGTGTCCACTATGTCTTTATTAACTATATTCCAGTTGTGTTGGTAGTACCCATCTTGAAAACCATCAGGTCCCGGAGCTTCCCAAGGTTTCATACCATACATAGCAAATTTGATTTCCTCATGATTGGGTATTCTGAGCAACTCATTATTCTCTTCAGCAGTTATAACCTTAGGGATAAGGTTAAATATATTGTTGTTAAGGTTGGGAGTGGTGGTTCTCGCAATCTTAGCAAAATGAGTAGTCAGGAGATGTTGGAGTTGTTCCTTTCCAGTGATCCATCTACCATTTTCCTCTTTAAGAGACTCAATGTTATTTATTTTTTTCCTATGGTTAGCCATTCTATGGAAATACTTAGTGTTAGTGTCCGTGTCTCTAAGTTTGTCATCTCTAGAGTGTTGTATCCAAAAGTCCCTTTTCCTATCAAACCATCTTTGAAGCTCTACGTGAAGGTCTTGGGCAGATTGGTCATTACTATGGTTCATGGCTCCCATTTCCTCCAGACGATGTTCAATGTCCCTTATGTTCCTGTCCATATTCCCAAAGGTTTTTCTATTCCATATTTTTAGGTCCTTTCTAAGTCTGATCTGCTTAGTTACTAATTGGTAAGCTGGAGATCCTATAGCTGGCTGACTCCAAGACTCCTCAATCAGAGGTTTACATGAGTTTTCCTTAAGCCAGCCATTTTGGAACCTGAATTGCTTATACTTGCTGTACGCTTCAAGATCAGTTTTTAACATTATTGGGCGGTGATCAGAACCATGGTCAAGAAGATGTATTAGTCTAGAGTTTCCACTGGAACCTTATTTGCTTGAGTAAAGTAAGATGGAGTAGGAGGAGTGATAGTACTCATGAATGTTGAAGGAATTGGATGTTTGGTAGCAAATAATACCTTTGGTTTGTAGATTCCATTCTTGGATCTCGTAGTCATAGGATGGGAAGTAGCAGTGGGTGGCCTGGTAACAATAGTTAGTGCAGTAGTTGAAGTCTGAATAGGTGGTGATGTTGTTGTATATGATATAATCTCAACTGCAGCTGGTGGAGGAAGGACATAACCAGATATGATGGGAAAATGACTTGAAGAGGGTGGTATGGAAACTGTTGGAATGGAATTAACACTCATTGTTGTAGGAGAGACAATTGTGTTAGTGATAGTAGAGTAAGGAAAAGAATCCTCGTCGAGAACAACATGTATTGATATATAAACACGACCACTAATAGGTTCCAAACACCTATATCCGCACTGATAATTACTGTAACTGATAAACACACATTATTTGCTGCGAGGTTCAAGCTTTTAACTTGTGTAAGGTTTTAGCCATGGATAGCAGGTACATCCAAAAGTTCTGAGAAAAGAATAGTCAGGCTCTTTATTGTAAAGCATCTGAAATGGGGAGTAGTAGTTGATAGACTTAGTAGGCAGGCGATTAATTACACAATTATCTGCAAAACATGCCTCAAACCAGAAAGAATCAGGTAAATTGGCATGTAATAGAAAATTTATAGTAATATCAATAAGATGTCTGTGTTTCGACTCCCCTACACCATTCTGTTCTTGCGTGTGAAGACAAGAGAATTCAACCAGTCTGCGCAAGAAATAAGCCCAGTTCCTTATGTATAAATTCACCGCCATCATCATATCTTATGGTCTTAATACAACAACCAAGAATCCTCTCAATATAAGTTTTGAATTAAATGAAGACAATACGAAAATCAGACTTAACAGAAAGCGGATAAACCCAACAGAATTTTATGTAATCATCCACGATGTTAACGTAGTATCGATACCCATAGAAAGTACAAACTAGTGCAGGACCCCCCAAGTCCATGTGAAGCAACTCAAGAGGATGAGTTGAGACAGAATTAGACATTGTGAATGGTTGCTTATAACTCATAGCTAGTTGACATTCTTTACAGGATAAAGGTTTTGATAGTAAGTGATGCAAATATAAAGTTGTAAAAATTATATTGAAAGTAATAAAAGATCGGTGTCCAAGTATACGATGCCAAGTTTCATTCGAAGCTTGGAGACACGACAGAGCTTGAAATTTATTTGATAGAGAATGAAAACGAAAAGGGTAAAGACCATTTTCATTGATCCATTGATAAAGAATCTTCGCTGATGAGAGATCCTTCACAGTAAAGTCATCACATGTAAAAGTTAGGGAACTTGTGAACTGAAATTAATTTGTGAGCAGCACTAGGTACATGTAATATGTTATTAAGATGGAATTCATGATTTGGAACTAACACAGTAGACGTACCAAGTTTTTTTTATGGACATACCTTCACCATTTGCAGTATTAACCTTCGCATTAGGAGCACAATGATTAGTGTAATCAAAAGATGTATCATCGGCAGTGAGATGATGCGTTGCACCAGAATCAGCGTACCAAAGATCATCACTGTACCAAGGATTCTCGCTATAAAAATAAGCAGAAGCAAGCATTGCTCCAAAGTTTTGTGGAGGTCATTTTCTTTGATATGAAAAATTGAGTCTATTAGTACATTCATCTTCATGTCCTGATTTTTTGCATATTTGACATATGATCCTCTCATGAGAATGAGTAGCATTTGAAGATGCAAAGCGATTGTTTCCATGACAAAAAGAAGTAGGGTTGAAATTATTCCTGAAACTAGAATTAAATCCTCTACCAAAACCACGACCTCTTCCTTGAAAGTAATGATTAAACCCCTAAGATCTTGAATTACGATTGTGGTTAGCGAGAAAAGCTTTTGATTCAGCAGTAAATTAAATCGAATTAGTCATTTCTCGAAGAATAATCTCTTCATTGAGAAGAAGATTATGTAATTTACAAAATTTAACTGGTGTTGATCTAACTCTAATAGATGTGCAAAAATAATCATACTCAGAAGGAAGACCACCAAGAGTAGTAACAATTAGTTCACCATCGATTATAGGTGAACCACAGGAAGTTAATTGATCATCTATTTGTTTGATTTCAGAAAGATAAGAAGAAATTGATAGAGTACCTTTCTTGAAATTGGACAATTTTGTGCGGAGTTGAATAGAATAAGCTGATAATATAGATCCAAATCTTTCTTCAAGATTCAACCACAACTCAGCAGATGTAGACATGATGTGTCCGTGTGAGTGAAAGTGTGTGAGAATGAGTGACTTGTAACTGTGCAAATAACACGTGAGAGTGGTGGTTGTTAAGTTTGGTTCTAACATAAGAGAAGAGTTATATAAACTCATCTTTGTTTACTGTAATGTCTAATCTTCTTTTAATCAAATCATTTCATCAAAACGTTTTCAGTAAAATGTTGACATTCAATTTATTGAATGTTAACATGTTATCAGACTCAGAAATTTCAATTTCTGAGGGTAATGATCCTTCTTCCGCGACTTTGATTCATCTTCTTAACATCTAGTTCTTCACTAATTTCTTTTGTTGTTGGTGTGAATCGAAAATAAACATCTGATTTGGATTTGGTCTTATTTTTTCTCTTCAAAAGAAACATTCTATTTGGGTTTTGGTTTAGTTTCTGCATCTAAAACATCACCTGGTTTAAATTCAGTTAGTAATGGAGAGTTCTTGAGGATTAATGGAGTTCTTGAAGTGAAGATTTGTTCTGTGAAGTTCGATTTGATCCGAATGCTTTACTGCAACGTCTTCAAACAGGATTAAGCATGTATTTTGGATCTAAAATTCAGTTTTAGAACTTGATCTCTTGATTGTTTTTGATTTTCAGTTTGAGTGATTGTATATGGAATTTCTCTACCTCAACAGTTAAAATTCGAATCTCTGCTGGTAATCTCCATCTTAATCTTTAGATTACTTTGGATTCGATCTCATGTGTTCACTTTATACATCACTAGCTCAACAACATTCAATTTCGTCTTCAAAAGTTGTTCTCATCATAACTAGGTTTGATTTCAACTAGTTCTTTCATCAAGTCCTACTAGTACTGATACTTGGAGCTATTAGATCTGAGCATGCCTATTTCTACTACAACTGATAGTTAGGGAGAAGCTTAATTTTGTTCCATTTGATAGTGGAGAAAATCTCTTCTTAAATCACAGATGTACATTGATGAGTGTATGAGGTGAGTATTTGCTACACAACATATTCTTGCATAGCTTATATTCATTTCATCATATTGATATTAGTTCTGGTACATCCTCATCATGTGAGAGGTCATGAGTGAGTTGGCTTGCAAGTTTAATGATGAAACTGAAGATGCTATTATGGGATTGATATTGGTGAGTTATATAAGTACAAGTTGATGTTCTCTTTGATGAGTCTGCATATGATTCTGTGTGCATCCTGCAATCCTGTATCCTTTATCTTCTACTGTTAGGTATTTGTATTAGTTGGCAATAAGTGATTCAGTTATTAAATCTGTTTCTAGTATGTGTTGGTGCTGGTCTTGTGATTCCTGATGTGTTCAGATTATATGTTGCAAGGGAATGATTTGGTGCTTAGTCTTTCTTATGTAGTAGTATTCATTGTGCCTAGTGTGGAATTCAGTTTCCTAGTTGCTAGTGGTGCTCTTATCCGCACAGTGATTTCAGTTTGATAATTTGGTAAGAAAAAAATGATATGCTCATGTTGGGTACACTGACAATCATCATAATTTGCACCACTAACTACCTCCTACTCTTGCAATTTTTAATGCTTCTGAAGTTTCTGTTGGTATTGAAGATTATGTTGTTACAGTTGAAGATTACTCTCTTTTGTTGTTCCTAGTACTGAGTGGACAAAACTTTAATTATATAATCATTGGTAATACTATTGGTATATGGTTATACAATGGACATCTCAAGAACCAGCAAGTGTTACTACCACAATTTTTCCTTTTTGTTCTGCCTGCTACTGCTGCTTACATCTGTTTCTATCTTGTTGTTTGCTGCTACTAAGTAAGTGTATTTCCAAGAACTCTGTGAGCAAGTGTTGAATAATCCACTAGATTATCCATTGCAGCTGCAGCTTTTATTGCTTTTTTACTTTTTTTTGGTCATTTGTTCTCTTATTGGAGTGCAGCTGGGGCACTTCGTTTGTTGCTGCTAGGTGCTCACATTCTCTATATGATATTCTTGCTATGCACCAAGGTTTTGAAGCTTATTTCATGCTTTTTTGTTGTCCACCATTAGTACATAACTACACTCTACTTAAATTGCTCTATTATGATTTGGTATCTACAGATATCTGATTTTACTGACTATCTTCTCATGGTCTACAACTACATCACCAACCACATATTCTACTCTCAGCATGCTTTATGTCTATTTAGTTTTGGAGTTGGTGATTGTGCTCTACTTGGATTTACTACTACTTCTGGCTACTTCAACTACTACTGCTGATGCCTACACCCACTGCAACTACTATACCAATTTTTCCCGAATCAATGCATCAAAAACTTTAAGTGATGAATAACCTGGTATTCTCTTTCTATTTCTGGTTATGGCTTGATATTAATTTTCAGGTGTTTGTTTCTCTACTTGAATGACTATCAGTTGCAATTGCTGGTGCGCTAGTCTGCTACAACTTTTTCTCTTTTATGTGACCTGCCTGCTGCACCTTGAACTCTTATAACTGCTCTCTATGCCATGAATATCTGTGTAATTGTGTGTGAGTGAAAGTGTATGAAATCTCAAGTTGGCTCAGCCCCCTTGAGCTTGAGGGAGGGTAATAACATGATATGTCCGTGTGAGTGAAAGTGTGTGAGAATAAGTGACTTGTAACTGTGCAAACAACACGTGAGAGTGGCGGTTGTTAAGTTTGGTTCTAACAGAAGAGAAGATCTATATAAACTTATCTTTGTCTACTGTAATGTCTAATATTCTTTTAATCAAATCATTTGATCAAATCGTCTTCATTAAAATGTAGACATTTAATTCATTGAATGTTAGCAAGAACAACCAGCGACATGAGCGATTACAGATCTAGAAATCGATCCTTGATTGAAAGCGGGATTCACTACATTAGGTATGAGAAATTTAGGAGGACACACAGATTTACCAGTAACAAGTTCAAGAACCCTAAATTTCTTTAGAACATGAAGAATTAATGATTTCCAAGTGTGAAAATTATTGTCTTGTAGCTTTATTGGAATGATGTTATCTAAAGTATGTAAAGGAATGTTGACAATGAAGTTGTGATTAAAATTAGACATGATTTGAGATTCAAAACCGAAAATTCAAGAAACCAGAATAAGAGTGAAGGTAATCGAATTAATTCTCTGAGAAATTATTTTGAGATTGAATCATAGAGTTTGTAATAGAGATGGCAAAGAAGCCATTAGAGGCATGTGGATCGAGAAAGTGAAACTCTAGGTTTCACCTCTGATACCATAGTGGAATTAATGATTAGAGTTTTTTATTAGAAAAGAATCATTACAGGACAAACTCTTATATAGGAAATAAGCACATGTGGGTAAACAACACTGGCTAAACCAACTACCCATTTGAGTTAACAATAGTCTGACACGTATAGAAACTCTAAACAATAACAAAGCACACACATATGGTCTCTGTGACACTAGGAATCCCTAGGAAAGGTGATGTAAACAAACTTCCATATGCCGAACAACTACTGGAATCCAACATTTCAGAAAGTAACTCAGAAGTACAAAATTTTCACTTGATTCTTGTGCCTATCTTATGGTCATGTCTTGTGTAGCGACCATTCCATGATCAGCAACAACCAAAATTTAATTTATCGGGAAATGACATTTTAAATGGTAAAATGATACAGTAGATGCTTTGAAATGATACAGAGAACAAAATTGTAGCGACCATTCCATGATCGACAACAACCAAAATTTAATTTGTCGAGAAATAACATTTTAAATGGTAAAATGATACAGTAGATGCTTTGAAATGATACATAGAACAAAATTCTAGCGACCATTACATGATCGACAACAACCAAAATTTAATTTCTCGAGAAATGACATTTTAAATGGTAAAATGATACAGTAAATGCTTTGAAATGATACAGAGAACAAAATTATGATGGAAATGAAATCAAAAACTGAAATTGTAAAATTAACTCAAAAGATTAAACGTGGTTCAGCGATAATTTGCTTACATCCACGGGTAATGAAAATTGGAATTCTTATTCATTTTTTTGGGTTACAGTGGAAAATGACATAGAAGAAATGAGTTGCCAAAAAATCCCCCCTCTCTTTACACATTGATTTAGTATTTATAGGGATAATGAAAATGATATTTACTAAAATACCCCTTTGCCACATGTCAATAAAGCCTACCACATATCGATAGAGTCCGCCACGTGTCCACATAAGAGAAAAGGAGGAAGGAGGAGGTGATAGTGCTCCCATAAGAGAAAAGGATGAGGAGGTGATAGTGCTCCCATAAGAGAAAAGGAGGAAGGAGGAGGTGATACTGATCCCATAAGAGAAAAGGAGGAGGAGGTGATAGTGCTCCCATAAGAGAAAAGGAGGAAGGAGGAGGTGATAGTGCTCCCATAAGAGAAAAAGAGGAGGAGGTGATAGTGCTCCCATAGGAGAAAAGGAGGAAGAAGGAGGTAGTGGTGCTTTTTTGGCACTCACAATTTGAGGAGGAGGTAGTGGTGCTTTTTTGGCACTTACAATTTGCCCCTTTTTCTTAAGGTTATTTCGAAGAATAATTCTTAAGAAAATGACTTCAATTGCTTTTCGCTTGGCCTTGTCATGATAAGAGTATGAACCTGATCCATTCAAAAATAAAATTTTACTACGAAAATATATATATTATTGAAACTTGCATGAATGTATATATTATTAAAAGGTGCACGGCATGTTAGTCCGTCACCTTTGATAATTATGAATAAGAGTCCTTTTCATGACTTATGCGAAAAAAATGGTTAAAGCAACAAAAAATTGTAGATCAAGGAGATATGAGGTACTTAACTCTTTTATGAGAGTCTTGCCGGTTAACATCACTTCATGAGTGTAGAAGTATATGAAGAATGAATTATAAGAAGTATTAATTCTTGAATATTTGTAGCGGCTTATGAAAAATATGAAGTATGAAGTATGAAGTATCGACCCTTGAGGAAGTACTCTCCACATATGAAGTATGAAGTATAATCATTATGAAGTATCGAAGCTTAACGAAGTACTCTGGCAATGGTTCATTTTTTCCCTTGATGCCCCCTGTAAAACAACTATCAAATATATAAAATGATTAGTTTGTTGTTATTTTCTTCGAGATTTCTTTGTATATTGTTTTTGTACCTGAAATAAAATCATCAAATAAATTGGTTAATGAGTGGGTAATTTGAGTCCGCAAGATTTATTGTACCTTGGGCTCTATTGAGGGTAGACTCACATAGTAATTTCTCTCTGGCCATGAGGAAACTACCCATGCGGACCATGAGCATCCCCTGAATTAGGAGACGCCTGATACAATAATTAATGTCATGTAGGGCATCTCTTGCTAGCGGATGTACCCAATAGTCAATATTCAAGACTTTTACATGGGTCTCCTATGATATTTTGCCTTTATTTGCTTTACCCTGTATAAGCGCAAATTATCGTACGAGTGCATAGATTATCCCTGAGCATCCCCTGAATTGGGTGACGCCTGATACAATAATTAATGTCATGTAGGGCATCTCTTGCTAGCGGATGTACCCAATAGTCAATATTCAAGACTTTTACATGGGTCTCCTATGAGAGATGGCTTTTTATTGCTTTACCCTGTATGAGCGCAAATTATTGTACTTGCATTGAAGGTTAAAGACGGGTTATGATTAGTGTGGTTTGAGATATTGAGGGTTAATTTGTTGATGACGACCCTTGACATTTGTTCGTAGTGATGCTGGTTCGGAGTGTATCGTCCCAGTCAGCTTGAAAGATAGTTTGTGCTTCAGAGTCGTTCGCAGATTGAGTAGAGTGTCTTGAATTGTTTATAGCCGCAACATTCCATGCTACGAATAATCTCAGGATAAACAGGATCTGGCCCTGAGACAAAATGATCCTCCCATACTGGTGCAATCAGCAAAACAGTCCATGGAAATGATCCATTATCATCCTGCGCTATAGTAATAACTAGCAACACATTTCAGTTTGTATTATTTATAATAATTAAGTACTAAAGTAAGCTTAATAAGTTTAAACCGATAAATAGGGAAAGTAAAAGAATCATATGTGCATACTATAAATGATAAGCAACGGGAATAACATGAATCAATTTTTCTCATATAGCATACTTATCTCTTTTTAAGATTAAGTTCAAGCGTATAGGACCCACTGTGAGGATTAAAACTTTTAGAGCGCGACTGAGCTGCAGAATTGAAATCCGTGGAGTGGATGTGAGCGCAATGCGTAGTGCGCAGGTGAGCATAATGTGCAAGTGATGAGCGTAGTGCGCAGGTGAACGCAGTACGCAGGTGATGAGCATAGTGCGTAGGTGAACGCAGTGTGCAGGTGGTGAGCGTAGTGCGCAGGTGAGCTGCAGAAATGGTGTGATCCATGTTGCGGACCTAGCTGCGTGAATAGTACGCTCCAGATTTTGAGTGTGGAATTGCTGCGCATGAAGGGAAATGCTACGGACTCAGCTGGGCTGCTGCCATCATGGGCTTGAGCTTTACTCCAACTTGGTGCACTTCATTTTATCTTGTATTTTTGCCTCTAAATGGAGCGTAATATTTAGCCAGCTACAAATTTGATTTCTTCATAACATGCCCCCCAGTGCATCATTATCGCATGGCTACCGCATCTCTGAAGTGCCTTTCATAGCTTTTAGAAATGCTTGTGGATCAGAGCCACAACGGGCTAGGCTTTGTGCAGCTGGGTTTGGCTTTGTGCAGCTACGGACCATGAAGTCTTGTGCGGGAAATTCTTCCTCACTTCATTGTTGTAGCATTTATCTCTTTGGTAGCACATATCTTGAAATCCCTCACATGGGTTTGTAGAACAAACCTTTGCCATTGTAAATCTGTCATCAAAATTGGTTTTTGATCAAAGTTTTTAAAGAAAAATCTTTTTCCAAACTTGTGCAACTGGAAATCAGAATCCAACATATGGATTTGTAGAAAAATCTTTTGTAACTGTAGACAAGATTTTTTCCAAAATGAAACTTTAGTTTCCTATGCCTCAAATCGGATTTTTTCGAAGAAATTTCTTTTTAAAATGTAAGAGAAGATTTTGCAACTGATAAAGGTAGGATAAATCCTTTACACGTCTCTGTTTCTAGCGCCAAATTGTAGCGACCATTCCATGATCGACAACAACCAAAATTTAATTTATCGGGAAATAACATTTTAAATGGTAAAATGATACAATAGATGCTTTGAAATGATACAGAGACCAAAATTGTAGCGACCATTCCATGATCGACAACAACCAAAATTTAATTTGTCGAGAAATGACATTTTAAATGGTAAAATGATACAGTTGATGCTTTGAAATGATACAGAGAACAAAATTGTAGCGACCATTCCATGATCGACAACAACCAAAATTTAATTTGTCGAGAAATGACATTTTAAATGGTAAAATGATACAGTAGATGCTTTGAAATGATACAGAGAACAAAATTGTGATGGAAATGAAATCAAAACTGAAATTTTAAAATTAACTCAAAAGATTTAACGTGGTTCGACGATAATTTGCTTACATCCACGGGTAATAAAAATTGGAATTCTTATTCATTTTTCTGGGTTACAGTGGAAAATGACATAGAAGAAATGAGTTGCCAAAAAATCCCCCCTCTCTTTACATATTGATTTAGTATTTATAGGGATAATGAAAATGACATTTACTAAAATGCCCCTTTGCCACATGTCGATAAAGCCTGCCACGTGTCGATAGAGTCCGCCACGTGTCCACATAAGAGAAAATGAGGAAGGAGGAGGTGATAGTGCTCCCATAAGAGAAAAGGAGGAAGGAAGAGGTGATAGTGATCCCATAAGAAAAAAGGAAGAGGAGGAGGTGATAGTGCTCCCATAAGAGAAAAGGAGGAAGGAGAAGGTGATAGTGCTCCCATAAAAAAAATGAGGAAGGAAGAGGTAGTGGTGCTTTTTTGACACTCGCAATTTGATGAGGAGATAGTGGTGCTTTTTTAACACTCACAATTTGAGGAAGAGGTAGTGGTGCTTTTTTAGCACTCACATCCTGAGTTCAGAAGTCTTTACTCATTTACCTTCCTACAAAATAAGCAGCCTTATGAACATTTATCCTTTCATGCATAACAAATTTGTGTTTCATTGCCACATGCGAAAGCTAAATTACTTTGAAAAGATTTCTGGAGAATCCATGATAAATGAAGCAGTTCTTAAATTTCATTTAATCTTTTGCTTATTGTTGAAGTCTTACATCACAAGTACTTGAATCATTATCTCATGCAATCTTTAGACGGTAGATAATGTTCTTAGTTTTATGACTTAAATTAGATTGAAATCAAATGTGCATAATTGGTTTCAAGTCACATGATGAATATGTCATATATCCATGAATTGACCTTGAACCAACCAAATGAATTGCTGGATTTTGTTTCAATATTAGAAACTAGTGTATATTTAAGCCTCTTCTATATTTGAACCTGGTATTGAGATTAAATTTTTGGTTTCAGGCCTGTTCGGAGGATGATGATGAGTATGTTTGTGATAATTGCAAGTCATCTTGTGTTGAAGAAGCAGATGGAGACGAGGAGTACTACGATGAGGATGAGGATGACAATGACAATGAAGAAGAAGATGAAGATTAAATTTGTAGTGTCTTACATCTTCGAATCTGATTATCGACTTACTTTCTAGTAATTGTTTTTCTTATTTTTATGGTCGAATGGAAAAAAATCTGAACATAATACGTCTATTAGTCTGTTGATTAATTACTTATTACTAAACCTAAATGAATTTTACTCCCTTTTGTTTATTTTGTGGAAGGAAACTGAAACACCCAGCCAAAAATGTGGAATTCTTTTTGCTCTAGCAATGCTAGAGCAATTTTGATCTAGCAGCACTACGTTCGCTCATTCTGGGTGTTAGTGACCTCACTAAAGTTGGGGTCAACCACGATTAGTTTACCTTAGTTTGGGATTAGTTTTTTCACTGTCGTATTTTTACGATATATTTAGATGTGTATATCCTTTTGGCGCCACAATATCTTATTTGCTGCCAGAAAAAAATATCAGAAAACTCTCTAAGTTTGTGGAATTTCTAAGGTTTATCATATTATTAGGGTTCTGAATGGCATATAAATATATACTACCTCCGTTTCAGGAAAATAGTTATTATCATTTTTTCAAATTGACCTATTTTAGGCTAAAATGAAAAAATGATAGTAACACTTTTCCAGAAACGAAAAGAGTATTATCTTTGATCTAGATCAAAAAGTTCTCATTTACTTGTGAAATAGTAAAGAAACCAGAGAAATTGCAAGCCCTATATTTCATATCCAGTTAAAATCATAGAAAAATAAAAATCTTCAAGATATCTTACAGTCTTAACAAGGTAATTTTCTCTTTACGTCGTTTGATTTCATGAAATTATCTATAACTAATAATTTCCTAGCATACTATTAACTATTTGATTAATTGTTTAAATGAATATATTCGTGTAACTATTTAATAGGTATTAGATAGTGGGTGCATTATCGAAGGTAATTTACTTACAATATTATATTGAATTAGGTCACGGTGATTCTTAAAATTCAATCCTTATAGAAAAAAGAACTTGATAATTTGTCCATGAAAAATGATGTTCCAACAAGTGGTATTAACAAAGAATTGCCAAAAATTGGTATGAAATTCAGAACAAATGGCATATGACTACTATAATCATTATGCTAGAGGCGTTGGGTTTAGCATATAGAAAGATTCAACCACTCACCACAAAGATAAAACGATTTCAGGTTCAAAACATTATACAAAAAAAAAATGTTCGCTCACTTACAAAAGGAATATACACAAACTCTAGATTTGATTCTAGAAATTGTTGATCAGGATGGACCAGTATATACCTACAAGGTAACATCATTTAAATTTTCATGTGCTCGTACTATTATTTTCAACTCTTCAGACAATTTTATTCAACGTACTAAGAAGCCAATTCAAGGCAACAGTGGGTCATCTACCCTCATGTACAGTGACTTAGCACACATGGCTTTATCTTTAACCACCATAGGTACAAGCACTAAAACTTCTAGTGCCTTTACTAAGAAGTTGTTGACCGGAGTACTAGGCGAGTTAGATAGTTTTCTGAAATCTACTCAAGATGATCAAACAAAAAAGATCACAAATGTTGCAGATGAGAACAATGAAAATATGGGTCAAACAAGTATCCGGCTTCCGATGAGTGCTAGTATAACAGCGAGCCCCTCCACGAAGTAAAAAATCAAGCAAGAAGACTGAAAGAATCAAGTCATCAATAGAGAAAGGTGAAGTGAAACATCGGCGCAAATCAGTAAAAAGGAACGAAAAGCCAGCAAAGGAACCTACCAAAACTAAACCGGTAACAAGGAAAGGAAAAAGAAATGCTCAGCATGATCCAGCAACGAAGAAAGAAAGAGAAAAAAAAAACAAATAAAAGTGGTAAGGATGCAGGTGTATGGTCATAATATCTCTTTTCATGTGTTTAGAGTGCTTTATTTTCTGTTTATTTAGGTTCTTATAGAACTGACATCAACTGTTGTATAGATTCAGATGTAAAAGAAGTAATATATGATGATTCAGATGTTGAAGAAGTAACCCTTTTCGATTCCATACCACTGAGTGCTTTGGAGGTTGATAAAAATAGCGTTAGTGCTTCATTACTGGGCAGTCCAAATATAAAACAAGATTCTATGCCGTCGATCCCTTACTATTGTCCACAACTTCGCGTTGAGGTATATACATAAACCTTGTTCTGTAAAATACAGTTGTTATTAGTTACCACATATTTTATAATGATGTCGATCCAACTCAACTATTGTGCGTTTTTTAGGAACCAATAACACTGGAAGGTAAAGGAACCCACAATGTTATGGAAAGTGTCCAATCTAACCAGAGCTTATTAGCATTATGTTGGAGTAACGGAGTAGCGCAAAAGAATTTAGTGTCATCAAGGTAACTATCAATCTGCAACAACAATCATTTTATTATATCTTATTAATGTTTCCTTGATAAAAAACAATAAACTTAGTGATACGGACATGGGTCTGTTAAGATGTGGTTATAATATTTACTAGTTAGCTTTTGCACTACTTGCTACTGTGTAAGTTTGGGGGCTTATCACTTAGTTTCAAACATAACTAAGAGAAAAATTACTGAAACACCTCATTTTTCTGTACACCAAGTTCATTTTGGTATGCACCTTATTTTTGCAAACAAAGATTTGTTAAGACTCATCAATTATGTTGATGATAATTGTTACTTCGTTTTGCAGTACCGGAGAAATGATACTAGGTTGGTGCTATATATTTAGTAACAGATTACACTCTCTTTACACTCTGATCCCTGTCAGCATTATATGATCTGTCTGCCTTGTCATCAATGAGTCATGTATAGTGAGCTGTCAATGTTAGTCATGTGCATACGGCTCATGTTAGTCACACCTAATCAGTTCAATGTATTATGTTTAGTACAAATACCCTGTAAATATCTTTTCTGAAAAGTAAAAAAGAAATTAAAAGAGAAAACTATTTTACTATGGTATCAGAGCCATTAATGGCTATCTTCTAGTTTCTTCCGCCATTCATATCTTGTTGAATCTTGATAAGCAACAATTTTTTTTGATTAACTAAAAGTCTTCTCTCGAGTAGTGGAGAAATTAATGAAGTGTTCTTGGTATACAGTATTTTTCGATTCATTCAAATTCATTTCTCGAACAGTGGTGGTTTTAATGCAGCTTTCTTGGTAAGCAACAATTCATTCTCGATCTAAACAGCATTCTTCGATTTTGTTCAAAGTCATTTCTCGAGCAGTGGTGAGTTTAATGCAGTTTTCTTGAAAAGTGTCAATAGTCTTTACTTCTGTGTTGGTGGCGTGCTTCACAACAATCTTGATTAATGGTGCATTTACTGGAATCCTTAATACTTCAGTTCTATAAAACTCTCTATTAGAGTTAGAAATCAACAGATCCTTTTTCCTTCTCTCCTGTTCTTTCTTATTTCTCCTAAATCAACAGATCTTTACACTATCTGATTAGTTGAGCATTTGTTATTTTGTATGATTCGAGAGTTTCCTGTTTTAATGGAAAATCCGACCTAAAATTCAATAGCAAAAGTTCCTCTGAATCAACTGATGAGCTTAGTAACCCTCAAACTCAAGGAAGGAAACTATCTTACTTGGAGAAATCTTCTACTACCAGTCATCAGAAAGTTCAAACTCATGCCCTATCTTGATGGCTCATATTCTTGTCCAGATCGGTTCACAAATCAAAGGAATCAGACAAATGGAACTGAGAATCCACTTTATCTTGATTGGATAGATGAAGATTCTACCATCATAATGTGGATTAACAGTACTATTTCTGATTCTATCATACCATACTTCGCAGCAGCATCAACATCTCACAGATTGTGGAATACCATAGAAGAAAGGTTTGCTAGATCATCATCCACTCATTCAATTCAACTCAGAACAAAGTTGATGGCTATTAAACAAGGTAGTAAATCTTTTTCTTCTCTTATTGATGAACTAAAATTTCTAACAGATCAATTAGCTGCTACAGGAGAACTTGTCTCAGATAAAGAACTGGTAGTGATCACTTTATAAGCTTTAAATTCAGAATACATTCCTTTTTCCACCTCTATGAGACATCGAAACCCACCAGTTTCTTCAATTGAACTACACAACAGTCTCCTAAGTGAAGAACTTATCATAAATGAAAGACACAATGATCTGATTCACAACACTACCAATCAAGCTTTTCAAGCTAAATTTTATCCATCCAGAAACCTTCCTAGAGATCAAAATACAAGATTTAGACCACAATCTAATTCATCCTTCACCACAAACAACTTTAGATCAGGAAAATATCCAAGAAGAGACTTCAATCCTGGAAGAAATTCTGGATACAACCAATTTAACTCTCAAATCAAATCATCTAATTCCAAATATCAAATCAGAAACTCAAATTATGTTGTGTGTCAACTATGTGACAAGCAAGGACATAGTGCTCTGCAATGTAACACTAGATTCAACACTAAAAATCCTGCAAGAAATATGTCAGCAATGGTAGCTACAAAAAATTTAACTGGGGAGAAACCTTGGTTTGTAGACAGTGGAGCTACATCTCATATTACTCCAAACAAGTCAGAACTTCAACATTCAACAACATATGCAGGTCAAGATATGATACAAACTGCAGATGGCTCAGGTATGCCTATTACATGTTCTGGTTCTTGTATCAAAACTACTCCAACACATCTTTTCTCTCTGAATAATATACTACTGGTACCTAAAGCTACTCAGAATCTTCTATCTGTTCATCAATTCACCGCTGACAATAACTGTTCAATAACATTTACTTCTAATGGATTTCATGTGAAGGACTTATCCAATGAGAGGATAATTTTGCAAGGACCACACAGTAATGGTTTATATCCCATTCAGTTCCTGAATCAGCAACTCAATAAAGCACTTTCAACAACTAATACAACTTCTTCTGAAGTCTGGCACAGCAGGTTGGCTCACACCTCATTCAAAAATATGCAATGTATCTCAAAGAAATTATCTCTACCATCTTTAGTCAATAAACCAATTACTTGCACTGCATGCTCTCTAGGTAGATCTCATAAACTACCTTTCCAAATTCTGAAAATTTTAGCAATAAGCCATTAGATCTTTTACATATGGACCTCTGGGGACCAAGTCCAGTTATGTCAAGGTCAGGCTACAGGTACTATGTAGCAATAATTGATAATCATACTAAATTCTGTTGGTTCCTTCCATTACATGATAAAGCAGAGTTTAAGGATGTATTCATCTGTTTTAAAGTTTACATTGAAAAGAATCTAAATGAAACCATCAAAACAATATGTACAGATGGTGGTGGTGAGTTCATGCACAATCAGTTGCTTTCTTTTCTTTCTTCAAATGGAATTAAACATGAGTACACTTTTCCTCACACTCCTGAACAAAATGGAGTTGCTGAGTCCAAGCACAGACATCTTGTAGATGTTGGTAGGACATTACTCATACAATCAGGAATAAAAGATTCTTACTGGGTAGATGCTTTTGAAACAGCCAACTATACAATAAATAGATTACCAGTAAAGACTCTAGGATTCAAGACACCATTTGAGACATTATATCAGAAACAACCTGATTATAACCATCTAAGAACTTTTGGAGCTCTCTGTTTTCCATGGTTAAAACCATATGCTCCTCACAAACTAGCACCGAGAAGTATAGCTTGTGTATTTATTGGGTACTCTACTGCTCAAAAAGGCTACAAGTGCTTAGATCCTACAACTGGTAGGATCTATATTTCTCGACATGTCATTTTTCAAGAGACAATTTTTCCTATGAAGAATCACCAGTCAGTTACTGATACTACTGTTGGACACTCGGGCAATCCTTCTTCAGATATGCATCAGACAGGTAATCCTGAAATTCATACTTCACAGTCTACTGTTACTTCATTTACTTCTGGCAATATTGATACATCAGAGTCCACTAGTTCAACCATTGATCCTCTGTCAGTCACAACAACTTTGAATGATCATCAAATGCACACTAGAAGTAAATCAGGAATATACAAACCCAAAACATACTCAACCAAACATACTTTGTCTGCCACTGTCTCCGCCCAGATACCACCAGTCACACCTACATGTTTTAGTCAAGCTAATCAGTATCCTAAATGGAGACAGGCATTAGCAGATGAGAACAATGCCTTAGTATCTGCGAACACATGGTCCAAAGTTCCCTATAACAAAACAATGAATTTGGTTGGATGCAAGTGGGTTTTTAGACTCAAATACAAACCCAATGGCTCAATTGAAAAATACAAGGCTAGATTAGTCGCAAAAGGTTTTCATCAACAGGAAGGTATTGACTATTATGAGACATTCAGTCCAGTAGCTAAGGCAACAACTATTAGGATCTTACTATCTTTGGCAGTGAACAGCAACTGGAGTGTAGCACAGCTAGATGTTAGCAATGCTTTTCTCCATGGTGACCTTGATGAGAATATATATATATATATATGACACAACCGCCAGGGTTTGTTGATACAGAAAACCCAACACATGTTTGTAAACTAAACAAGTCTCTCTATGGACTTAAACAGTCACCAAGAGCCTGGTACGCCACACTCACAAAAGTTTTGTTAGAATACAAATTTGTTATGAGCACCGCAGAAAACTCCTTATTCATTCAGAAACTTAACTTACAGATTACGTTCATCCTAGTTTATGTGGATGATATTCTAATAACAGGCTCTTCAGCTTCATACTGTGCTAATTTCATAACTCAGCTACAGTCACATTTTCCAGTGAAAAATATGGGTGAACTACACTACTTCTTAGGTCTGGAAATTCAACGAACACCAACAACTCTTTTCTTATGTCAGACAAAGTATGCTCTAGATCTTCTAGAGAAACATAACATGACAGGTGCAAAACCGTGTACATCACCAATACCTCCTAACTACAAGTTGCAACAGACTGCAGGAGTCCCTTTAACTGACCCTACTCCATACAGATCCTTAGTAGGAGCACTACAATATCTTACATGGACCATGCCAGAAATCACCTATGCAGTCAACCAAGTCTGCCAGTTTATGCAGGCACCTACCACTGACCACTACACTGCTGCAAGACGAATTCTAAGGTATATTAAGGGAACAATTGAACATGGCTTGTTATTCACAAAGGGCTCAAATACTGTACAGGGCTATAGCGATGCAGACTGCGCTGGCGATCAGCTAACTAGGCGCAACACAGGGGGCTACTGTATCTTCTTGGGTTCTAACCCAGTCTCATGGTCCAGTAAGCGTCAACAAACAGTAGCTAGATCTTCAACAGAAGCTGAATTTCGCAGCTTAGCAAATCTGGCAGCAGAGATCATGTAGATCTGCAATTACTTCTGGAAATGCACGTTACACTGCTGTCCTCACCAACACTACTTTGTGACAATATAAGTGCAATCTCGTATTCCTCTAATCCAGTCTTCCATACAAGAATGAAGCATGTTGCAATCGACTTTAATTTTTTGAGAGAGTTAATTCAGACAAAGGCACTCCAAGTCTTGTACGTTTCAACACTAGACCAAACAGCAGATATCTTCACCAAAGGATTCTCTGGTCCACGATTCACTACTCTACGGAACAAACTGTGTGTATGCAAGATGCCTACCAACCAGTTTGAGGGGGGGGTAACAGATTACACTCTCTTTACACTCTGATCCCTGTCAGCATTATATGATCTGTCTGCCTTGTCATCAATGAGTCATGTATAGTGAGATGTCAATGTTAGTCATGTGCATACGGCTCATGTTAGTCACACCCTAATCAGTTCAATGTATTATGTTTAGTACAAATACCCTGTAAATATCTTTTCTGAAAAGTAATAAAGAAATTAAAAGAGAAAACTATTCTACTATTTAGTGTGGGAGATGTTTCGCCTACGATGATATAATACCTTTAAGAATGATTTTGTAGACTTAATCTGGAAGAATGATGTAAGGGTTTAATTACTTTTAAAATGATTTAAAACTAAAAACATGGTTTTTTTGTAGATTTGATTTGGATCTCATGTAAGAGTTTTCTGGAAGATATGCAAAAGAATACTAAGAGAGGTTGATACAGTCTCTTATTGACTTCGCCAGATATTGGTTTCCTTTTTAGAATATACGGATGCTAAAAAAAACGTAGTGCTGCTAGATGAAAGTTGCTCTAGCATAGCTAGAGAAATTTCTTTTCCCAAAAATGTTTTGTTCTCTCTTAGAAGTTTTGTTCAAAGAATATTTTGAGAAAATTATACAGAATAATTATAATCATCTAGTTTGCACAGTAATGATGAAATCTCGAGTCCTATGTTTTCTTTCACTTGTAAATTACTTGTTTTTAGTATTTTAAGCATTTTTAATTTTAGAATAAAATCACCAAGTCAATTTTGTTTTCAGTATCACTTGATTAATTAAAAATTAGAAATTACGATTATGAAATCCTTGTGGAACGAACCGTACTTGCATACTGTCTCATCGACAACCGTGTTCTTGGGTATAAATTAAAAATCCCATCAAGTTTTTGGCGTCGTTGTCGGGGATATTTAGAATTGTGATCTTTAGTATTTTTTTAATTAATTGCTAAGTAGTTAGGATTTTATTTCTATTTTATATTTTTATTTTTATTTTCTTTTTAGATTTTATTTAGTATTTCCTTGTCTTTGTTGTGCAAGTGATATTTTATAATTTCTTGTGGAAAACTGCCTACCATAAAGGTTAGCAAATTCCAACTTTTTATTTCATTAATTCTTATTTTTAGATTTTCATTAAATTCACTAGATTAGAAGCAATTTTAATTTTTAGATTTTATTTCCTTTTTGGTATAATTGTGTATATTTTTTTTCATTGATTTTTATTAAAAATAAATAAAAAAAACACTCGCACACCGAATTGCATCTTCCGGCACCGATTTTAAGAAAACTTGTGGGATAGTATGGTAAACCCTTTGGGCGTTAGCATCTGAAACACCACAAACCCCATCCTTGTACCGTTCACCAGTCTTTGACTATAGGTATATTTTGCTGCGGTAACCAAAGCTTACCTAAAATAGTGAACTCAGCATTTTGCATGTGCACTATTCTTGTCAAACACTAGTATTTTTGCTTGTGTATGCCTCGTTGGATAATGTAGGAAATAGACTAGAAGAAAACGATTTTTATTGTTTATATCTGACTCCTAGTACGTTTGTTGGTGGTTCATCTTTATTTTCTGCAATGGGTGGTAATAATAATGATGAAAACCTGGTAACTAAAACCCTAAGAGACCGTATGAACCCCTCTAGAGTAGTACGTGAATCTGGGGTAGTTTTACCCGCTTCTAAGAGAATAAGGGTTGGATGGTTCGTTGTTGATAGGCTTTTGAGGTTCAACTGATGAGAAGACAGGGAAGGATCAGTTTTTCGCAGCCATTGATATGGAGGAGGAGATTGAATCTGTGAGTGGTTTGTCAACATGGAATTAAGGTTCGTTGTTGTTGCATGAACTGAAATTAGAAGAGAAAGTTGTGTTGTTGATGGTGGTTCGAGAGAATAAAGAGAAACTGAAGATGTATTTGAAACGAGTTCAAGAAGTTGGTATTCGAATAGAAGTGGTTCGAAAAGGAACAGAAAGTTAGAGATGATAACCGGTAGAGAAGAGGCTGATGGATAGAGATTCGAACAAGAAGAATTGATGAATTTGTGGATATAGCTCGGATTTATGATGAATTGAAGCTGTGAACAACCAGCCAAAGTGAATTTTTGGGGTCCTTGGTGATTCAACTTGTGTCGTGAACTAATATGAGTTGTGAATATGTCGTGAATTGATGAGGCTTATGACTGAATTTTGAATGAATGGTGTGTGTGTTTGATGTGATTTTGAGTTAGCAATTGCAGGGAAGGAATTATACGGAAAACTTACAAATTAAATTAGCGTATTCCCCTCTTTGCTAACTCACGCACATAAGGTGTTTGATGGTTTTCCTCTAAGAGATTTTCCGTGAATGTATGAATTTGCTCTGTTAGTTATTTGGAACTGACAAGCTAGATATTAAGTGGGCTCGTTTTGAACTGTGGGCTTGTCTGTTTTTGGCTATGGGCATATGGAATTGACCTAGATATAGAAAGTTAGGGTTTTAAAGTTATTTTTGGATTCTACAAGGGAGAAAGCTATATAAGAGCAACTTCAACAAGAGAGGGAGATATCTAGGTTTTCACCTAGTTCTCTTCTCACTTCTTCTACTTTTGTTGTAGGTTCGCGCAGGGAAAATTTCTCACATCTAGGGTTTGCAATTTCTTTTCTTCTTCAATTGTGTAAACTCCATATATTATGAGTAGTTAATTTTATTGTTGGTTAGGGAATAGTTGGATTTCTCATACATGATTCTCTGAATTAATAAATTATTTTTGTCTCATATTTATCGATTGATTCACTACAAATATCTCATTGATTGATTGTTTGTTTGTTTAGTTAAGTTGCAAATTGATTGAACTCACATTCATATCTAAAGCTAATTTAGGGTTTATTATATGCAAAAGTGATACTTCTTGAATACAAGTAGCATAATTGTGGTTATTGCTTGTAGTGATGCATCCTAGTAATCGTATGTGAATTATGACCTTTGTTAAATTGAATTAGTGCGGTTTCCACGTTCAATTGCATTGATTAGCCTAATTTCATGAATCTTAATGCTCATCGGGAATTATACTTGATTAGTGCTTTTACACGTTGGTTTGTTCTCTAGGTAGAATTCATATTCCCATCTTTTAATGTGTTTGTTGATGATTTGAGGAAATTTACGGGATATTCTTGCGATCAAGGTATTCTAGGGCTTTTGATAAAACGAGATTAAATATCAATTCTAATTATTAGTACAAGAACATGTTTTGTGAATGAAAATGAAACCTTGACCAATATTCTCAACTCTTTGGTTCTTTTCTATAATTTCTTTGCTTCCTTAATTAGTTTAATTTTCTTTTATTGAATCTGAAAATTCCTCCCGTTTATATAAGTAATCGGATACATATAACAACCAAGACCTCCTCGTGGGAATGATCCTTTCTTAACCTTGCTTCATAATAAATCATAAGTAGTGATAAAGTAATAAATAATTTTGACGTGCAGACGACCACATCAAATTTTGGCGCCGCTGTCGGGGAGGCAGCGGATTATTATCTCCTTTTGATTTCTTATTTTTATTTTTAGTTTTATTTCTGATTTTTCTCTTTATTTTTTATTTTAACCTAGTTTTGAGAATCTTATTTCACGTACTTATTTCTTATGGAAGGAGCATATTGCAATAATCAATACGGTTTTCAAACTCCTCAACACTATGACGATTTCCTACCACATTTTGGATACAATCAAAACCAATTTATTGGCTATGATCAAAATCCTAGAGAACTTTATGGTGATTTTCATACATACCCACAACCTTGTAGTGAGTATGTAAGTCAACCACAAAGATGGGACAATGATACTTCTGATTGGCTATGTTCGAGTTTTATGCATGTTATGAATGGATTAAAAGACTTGTAATATAAATTGGACCAACTTGATACAACACTTAATATAGAGAACGTTGCACAAACTGATTTCTACAATAGTCTACCTTACCCGACTTCCGGTCGTAGTTATGACCATTCATCCATTCAAAGAGAATAGTCGTGGGCGAGAGACTCTATTGTAGTTAATGGTAGGAAGCGAGTGAATGTCAGAAAACTTGCTCGGAAACTATACAAGTCAGAAGATGACGGAGCCCCAGAAGAACTTCTCGAAATAGTAGGGCCATTCGTATGGAACTCAAACGACGTTGTGATAAAGGTGGTGGAACCGATGAAGATTCTGATTACGGTGAGTTTGAAAACAAAAAAGAGTATGTTGAGAATGAAACCAAATTGAATTATATTGTGGGAGACCCAATTGAACTTGATAAGGATGATATTGATAATGTTGATGATGAAATTTTCATTGAGGCAGAGACGGATGCAGATTGGTTGAAGAGTTTGATAGAGGAACATGATACACATGAGGTGAGTAATTCTAAGTGTGGGGGGAACTTTTATCGGGCGATAGATTCATTTCTACTCTCTTATTCTAATATTCTTGTGAAGTTATTGTTAGAATTGCAGATTTTTCTATGGGTGGACCCCCAAATTTTCAGATTGTTGGTCTACGAGCGGTTAGAGAGTCAGGCTAACGACGTTAAACCAAGCGATGCATGGGAGGCAACCCATTGGTTTAGTATTTCTTTTACTTTTTCTTGTTTTTTCTGAATTTTCATATCATTATAGGATTCGCATCTTGATTTTACTTTGGATGAGCCAATTTACATTGAGGAAAATGTAAAATTTAAGTGTGGGGGAGTGTTAAGCATATATAATTCTTAAGTATTCACTTTTAGGTAGAAAATTTTAACTTTTTTGTAACTAGTTGCATGACACCTCCAACTTTTAGATATTTTAGAGTCACTTAGTAGACTTTCTAGCTACGTTTACATATGGAGTTCTTACCGAAATAATTGAACTTAGAAGTATTAGAGAACTAAATTTGGGTTTCATAGTTGTTGAGAGGCTAGAGATGACAAAAAGGGACTTAAACCGCCGGTGGAGAGTACAATATTAGAGAAGATGATCATTCATTACCCATATATAGGTGAGGCACCAAACCTTCAATTCTTTGTACATGTCTAAATTGTCCGTCTAGAGTGTTTTATCTGCACAAATTCCGGGTAGAAAGATGAGCTACCCAACTTTGCACCAATTTCAACACTATTTTTTTTATCTCTTGAATGCTAATTTTTGTCAATCATGAGGGTGACATCAGAATTGCGAAAAAAACCTTACCTTGTAGATTGATTTGCAGTTGGCACCATTCTCTCTCTCGACGGAAACAGGTCCATAAAAACACCATTATCATCAACAAGCCTAAATTCTTTTGAATTTTCAACTCCAGTAGACATGAGACTCGTTTCATACCTATTGAAGGTCTATAGACACCTCCTATGGATGCCTCAATTCCTATAAGTGTCTGGAATTGAGAGTTGTTAATAACATAAAACTTAGTACAAAGAAACTGAAAACAAATTCTTTATATTCTCTTTTAATTCCTTGTTCACTAACATCTTCGGATTTTCCGTTTTAGTTTGTTCTTAGTCGAATCAAGCTCGTATAAACCTTTAACTCGATAACATTGTTACATGGCTTCATTGTTGATAAGTATATAATTTACATATTCTAAGTATCATTTTTATACCTATTTGCTATATTTTGTATGAATTATCATGTTTATTATTACTTTTGTAGTTTATGTCTTTTGTTAGGTTACATCTCCGAAAGAAATAGAAATTGAGCTTTACAAGGGAAGAATTTCCAAATACCCAGTGAAACTCAGTCAACTCCAGGATTTTTACTCACCATCTTATAGAGAATTGAATAACGATTTCAAGGGCGAAAGAATGAAATCATTCCGACTTCGTATGAAGAAGTTATGAGCAAAACGAGAACTAAGGGAAAAATGGTCATGTCAAGGAAAACTACTATTGGCACTCTTTCGTACGCTAACGGGAAGATAAGATTCAATTGTTAAAGGTATCTGCTCATTTGCTCAGGAATGACAGTTTTTGAATGATGTTAAAGGCGTTAGCAAGAAGTGACCGAGGCCATCTTCTTCTTCTCCCCTTTTCCAACCAGCGTAATTAGGTTCCGATGATTCTGTGTAAGACTGGTACTATACGCGTGATGGATTAAAGGGTTGTTTTGCTGTGTTAGGCATTGATAGAATGGAAAAGGGTGTTGATCAGTTGAGAAGTGTGATATGGAAAATATTACAAGACACGTGGCGTAAAATTAGATCCGGAATAACCTACTACGGTAGAACCACCTACACAATTATGTACACCTCTACTAGTTCTTATCCATACTAGTCATCCTAGGGGCATAAATGTAACTCAGTGAATATTATTTTCCCTATAAAAAGAGAAAATGTGATAAAATCAGGGACTTTGTCTTCCTTACTCTCCTGCTGACTAGAGCCTCTCTCCTTTTATGGAGCTTCTTTGTAGATATGAACTAATAATACTAATCAACACTCATATAGTTCATTTTACTTTATTTTTCATTGTTATTACTTAGTATAGTTTTGCATTTATTATTCATGGTGTGAATCTAAAGTCTATATCTTTGTTATTGTGTAGTTAGAAAAATGACTACTACAATTTGGCGCTAGAAACAGAGATTGAAGATAGATCTGTCAAGCAAACCTTATAGTTAATAGTCATTAGCTCTTGCTTTTCTTATTGTTATTTTCAAATGATTACGTTCTCGGTTCATTTTTTTAATCATCTTTTATCTAAGGGAAACCCAAATAACATGGCCAGAAGTCAGCTCATCGTTAATAAAAGATCAAAAGAGCAGCAACATATCCAAAATATGCTTGAAAACGCTCGAAAAGACTTATAAGGGTTAGAAGCAGAGATTTAAGCATAAGAGAGACCTCATTTCTTAAAACATTTTCTTTTTTATCTCTTATCTTGTTCTTTAACACTTAAAACATTTTTTATTTCTTAAAACATTTTCAAAAAGTCTTCCACCGAAACGAGGGCTTGTTTCTCGGCAAAAAACATAATATTTTTCTTCTGTAAACATGATGCAAAATAAATTTCGACTATAGATTTGAGATCAGCAAGTCTTGTTCTTCAAACCCATTTAGGAGTTTTTTCTAAAAATTGGAAGATATATTGGTTTCAGCTAATTTGGGGCTTTCCCCTTTGAGCAAAATCAAACGAATATTTGATGATATTTTTCATGTTTCATATGATGAGAGATAACTTAAGTTTTTGTTGATTATTCACTCAAATGATTTGTTGTCTGTAGCGATGTGAAATTGAACCTCCTTTTGGGCATGTATTCACTCAAAGAAGTTAGTTCGTGAAGGCGTAAAGACTACGAAACCCATCACCATCTTGCTGGATCAGTAAGAAAGAAAGCCTGAAGACTCAAAACTTGGCTTCCCAACAGAACCAGTTTACTATGAGGAGTTCGTTGTCATCTTGCGAACCTGGCCATCGCCAAGCTGATACCTTCGCCTATCATCAAGGAGCAGGGATCGTGCAGCTTCAGAGGCGAACTCGCAGGCACACCAAGCTAGCTTCACGTGAAGTTCGGACACACATATCAAACTCCATGCTTTGTTACTCGCTCGAAACAACTCTCCCCTGTGTGTACTACTAATGGTGGAAGAACAAACTGCTTCGGACGAGTTAGTTCGTGGGGCACAACTTCGTGAAGAAATGCAAATTGAAGTCGATCACTGACCTCTATTGTTATGGTTCGTTGAAGAATCAAGCGGCAGCAGTGAAAGCCTATACTCGTAACGCATTAAGCTCAAGCGAATTCTATTAGACATGACACATATGAGTCACACGTGTAGTCCACCTGGCATCCAGCCTGTCCAAACTTCTGTACACATGTGTCTGTATATAAAGTAAAACTCTTAATGAAAATTAATAAGATGAACAGAATAAGTTTTCTGTAAAATCCATTAAATTCACTATCATCTCACCAGTAAGCGGATGGAGCAGTTATCCCAAATTGAAGCAAATTTACTCGTGAATGGATGATTGGGATTGATCACCAATTTCCATTGTTGTAATCACTCAATCTTGCGAAGCCTCGCGGAGAGATGGATGATTGGATGTAATCACCAATCTTCATTGTTCTAAGCTGAAGAAGCATAAAATCCTAGTTGCAAGAGCTTAGTCGGTAAGCAATTGCTTCATGCTACAAGATATCATCCACACGAAGAAGAACCCAAGACGATCAATATAAAGCGTCGAAGAACAGCACTATCCACCCAATCCTGCTACCAAATCACGCCTCGCTCGAAGCCAATTGCGCTTATGGATTACCAGCAGCACCAGACTTGATGTCCATGCGGAGCTATAATGTCATCACATCTCAGAGCAACTACATCGAAGAACCAGACTCGTGAAGTCCTTGTCACCGTTGCCCTCGCGATTAAAGCTCCTTTCCAGACTCGTGGTCTAAATAATCCCAAGAAGATTGAGGCGGCTATCTCGGATCGTATAAAATTTACTGGCTAATGGATGATTGAATTAATCACCAATCTCCGTTTTTATAGCATTTACTGGTAATTGGAATCATTTTTGGCATGAACTATAAAAAAAGGAGTCGATCGATTTCGTGGAGTAGTCATCGTGAAGAGATAGCAGATTGGATTTAACCACCAATCTCTATTGCTCCTGATCAATGTAGTTAATTTCGACCAGTACGGTCGAAATATTGCCGATTTTATCGGTATCGGCCCTTACCCAATACGAAATAGCCTATACCGGTAAAACGGTTTTTACCCGAAAATATCGGTCGATATTGACCGATACGGTTTAACCGAAATGACCGAAATGGACTGGTACGGCCGAAATTAGGTTTTTTAATTTTTTTTAAAAATCCAAAAATATCCAAAATAAAAAACGAATTTCTTTATCATTGTTCTAGGGTTTTCAATTGTTACTCATGTTTTTTATGGTATTTAAAAAAAATAAATATTAGTTTTATATCTTAATGAGTCCAATATAGAAAAAATATTTGATATAATAATTGTAGGTATAAAATATATGGACCGATATTTACCGATATTTGGAACCGAAATATACCGATACAAAGGTGTACCAATGTATCGCTCTCGACCGGTACGAACCAAAATCCGATATTGACTACATTGCTCCTGATAGCTCAGGAAGACCAACCCAAATCACTCGAAGGACAAGCTAACTAACTCGCTCTGGTCAAAGGCGATCAACTCATTTCAGTCAACTCGCTCGGGTCAAAATTATCTCGTACCCAGTGTAGTCGATTTCGGCCGATATAGCCGAAATATCGCCGGTTTTACCGGTATCGGGCTCACCCGATACGAAACAGTCTATACCGGTGGAACGGTTTTTGCCCGAAAATATCGGTCGATATTGACCAAAATCGATCAAGACCAGCTCGGACAGAACCAGTGCCAACTCGGACAAGTAAATCTGGATCAACTCGCTCGTGTCGTGTCAACTCGGACACACCTATTACACTCGCTTTCAACATCCTTCTCGCTTGCAACAACGACCGCGTGTCAGATGTTAGTAACCAGTCAATAACAGTAGCATGCTTTCAAAAGGAGCTCAGTTTGAAGATGCTGGCAGTATAATGACATGAATGTCAGTTTGAAGATGCTCTCAACAAAGTTCAGCTCGAGTCCACAACCTCAATTCAAGTGAGTACGATGAAGCTTCTCAACCTGACCTACAACCCAACAAAGATGAATGAGTACATGATCAAGGCTTCATAATAGGGCAATGTTTCACTATGACAATAAAAGCAATTGAAGTAGATGTGCAGCAGTTCAAGTCGGAGGCCACACCAATGACGCACCCAACGGAAAGAAGGCTACACTGAAGGCGTAAGCAGCGAAGTTAGGCTTAACGAACCTCGTACAGATCAAAATACAACTTAAGGCGCAGAACGAAGCCCACAGCTTCATGAATACGAAAATTTCCTTGATTTTGTCTTTGTAGGTGTACGATCAGACCTAGTTATGGGATGTCAAGTAAACTTTCCATTAAGATGAGACGCGGATGGCCATCTCATACAATTCAAAGTAGAACCAGCGGAGCAGTTAAAATTCACATCTCTTATGCCTCTTAGTTCGCGGATGAATACCAAACTAAATAAATAGAGGAACCACCAATTAAATACCCCAAGGCGTTGGTAATAAGCTTGTTTGTCAAACGGATGGTCAGGGCGTGCGATGATTCCCTTTTGAAGGAGAAGCTACAGTTCAACTTGAAAAGTAGCCACCCAAGGGTAATTGAGTTGAGCTCCCACACCTCAATTAGCCATGCCAGCACCTCGCACATCAAGCACAGAGAAGGACCTGCACCAGCAACACAAGGGAGAGAACCATCATTTCGCACACAAGAGAAGACCAGCACCTGTAGCTCAAGGGAGGTTCATTTGGCAGCCCAATAAGTCCACAGCCTGGAGCACTACACAACTACCGCAACAGCAACTTACAAAACCTAAGAAGAGAAAGAGGAATTCTTAACATGGTGTATGAATGATAGGCGGATGGTTTCTCCAAAGCAAACACATACGCCAAACGATGATTCAATTTGAAGCGAGCGCGAAGAATATAAAGCTGCTACAATGTACTTGACAATGTGTAGCCACCGCATCGCATAGTCACTTGTCCTTGCCATTTCCTGTTGCTGTGCACTTGGTAAATCAATTTTGGACAATGCAAAGTTTCCTGTTACAGACTTAGGCTCTCTTCAACTAGGCGAGACAAGGGAAGGGGGCATAATCAGACGTTTTGATCATTAATGGGGCAACAAAGCAGTAGAAACCTAAACTTTTAACCTCAGCTGGACGTACAGATGCGAAAAGCTCATACGCAGACAGTGTAAGATCCAAAGAAGAGAGACGCAGTGCAGGAGTCCAAGTCAACATTCAAATGACAGACGCCGATGATCTAACACTCGAGTACAAGCCTTCACAAACGCATGAGGCGAGATACTGTTCGCAGGGACGACGAAAGATGCAAGCTGCGGTCTTTGAAGTGACACTCTCTCCAATCCTAAGCTAAAACTGGCGCGTATTAATTACCAAGGAGAGAGGCGCCAATGAAGAAGCTAAAATTAAAAGCTGGCACACATCAGCCTCCCCAGTGACACTTACTGAGCATATCAATTTAACAATGGAGCAAAATGTTGGGAAATTACTAAAGCAAAAGCAAATTAACAATGAATGGAAAAAAGGTAATCTTACTTAAACCTCGCAGCTATCTGCAAATGTTACTAGATACTATTCGGGCGCACATAAGACCCATGCAAGCGCACATTAGACCTATGCCATCTCATTAGATGATGCCATCCCCACGAGGATGAATACAGGCATACAATTAAGACCTAAGTCATCTTCTAAGATATTACCACCCTTCCGAGGAGTGAGTACAGACATACAATTAAGACCTAAGCCATTTTCTAAGATATTGCCACCCTTCCGAGGAGTGAGTACAAACGTCTTCTAAACGTCTTCTAAGCCCTATGCCATCTGCGAGATAAAGACCGGATAATATCCTGCAACGGAGGTACTCGGACAAGTCAATCCACATGGCCCGGTGTGATTGATTGTCAAGAATACCACCCCCTAAGAACCCACTTAGAAAGGTTACAATAGGGGAGATAAGGGGATGACCCTGTAATAGGCAGAGGTCCCAAGATGTATCTATAGATACAAACCTTCGGTTCGTCCGGAGACTATCAAAAGACCCAGGGACAAACGAATGAAACTATACATTCAAGATACTAACATCATATGATCTACGAATGATTATACGAAAATATATTTCTAAAAATACTATCGCAGGGGCAAGATTACCAATCACAGATACGCAAGGAGTCAAAACAAGCATATTAACAAAGGGAGCATGCGAGGCGCATCGTTACATCTCAAGAAGTGTTCAATTGTGAAGCCCCAGTTAAAGAACTGAACACCAGCTCAATCCAAGGAGACAAATCACAGTTTGAGTTGGAGGCTACACCACTAAGAGAGAATTTAGTGCAGCCGAGAGGAAGTTATCCAACCAACAGCCAAGGAGCAATAAATCAAGTTACAAAAAGGTTGCGAACTAAAGATGTTGATAGTACCAGCATCCCCCAGCTCTAATGAAGATGTCCGAAGCCCACACCAGAAACAGATGCAAAGAAGACTGAACAAAAGCTCTACCATCAATATGGACGTAGACGTAGACGTAGGAAGAATGGGCTCACTGATGTTGTAGTAGTCATCTCCCAACCCTCGTGAGTAGTGCAGTTGTCTCGAATCATATCGGATTCGCTCGAGAATGGATGGTTGGGATTAACTACCCTTCTCCATTGTTTTGGTACTGATGTATTGATGGGGGAACCTCTCGAGCTGTAGTAGAAAATTTGCGGGGAATCAAATCATGCCTCAAGATTCAACAATACTGCTAGTTAGTTGATGTCCAGTTCAAGCCCAACAACACCAAATTTGAGTGCAAAGCTAACACATTGTGAAGTCGACCAACGCGAGCTAATAACGCAACTGAGTTACTACTGCCGAGTAGCTGTCACGAATTAGAACCCAAAATTCAATTTAACAAAGACGAAACTGGAAACAGGCTCAAGGACGTTGATAATATAGTGAAGTTTCATAATTTAAGGACTTGAAATGAAGCTGCTCTATACGATATAGCTGTTCCGAAAGGAGCACACCACCTCGGACGTCAGCAATAGCTACGCAACATTAAACTTAGAACGAAAAGAGGAGCAACCATGACCCATTTTAAGATGTAACCAAGGCTCATCTGACTTTGAGCAAGTTAGGTCTTATTCTTAAACTATCCATGCATGACTTTGAAAAATGTGAATTCTATAGTCAAGCAAAAATAACCAAGAGTTCTCATAAATCTGTTATTAGAGAATCTGAACCTTTAGAGTTAGTGCATTCTGATTTGTGTGAATTTGAAGGTGTATTAACTAGAAATGGAAAAAGATATCTCATGACGTTTATTGATGATTTTTCTAATTATACTTATGTTTACTTGCTAAGTCATAAGAATGAAGCCTTGAAAAATTTTAAGTGTTTATTGCTGAAGTGGAAAATCAATTTGGTAGGAAAATTAAGAGATTTCTTAGTGATAGAGGCACTCAATATGATTCTAAAACTTTTACTGAAATTTATGGATCTTCTGGAATTATACATGAAAAAACTGCTCCTTATAACCCTGAAATGAATGGAAAAGCTGAAAGAAAAAATCGTACTTTTACTACTCTTGTGACTGCATGTTTACTTAGTTCTGGTGCTGCCTCTCACTGGTGGGGAGACATTTTGTTGACTATTTGTTATGTTTTGAATCATGTTACAAATTCATAAACAAAAATTTCTCCATACGAACTTTGGAAAAACAGAAAACCAAATGTTTCTTATTTCAGAGTATGGGGTTGTTTAGCTTATGTTCGTATTCTTGATCCTAAAAGATCAAAGTTATCTAGTAAATCTTATGAATGTGTTTTTGTTGGGTATGCTCAAAACAGTAAAGCTTATAGATTTTTTGATCTTAACAATGAAGTTATTATTGAGTCTATTGATGCAGATTTCTTTGAAGATAGATTTCCCTTTAAATCTAGAAATAGTGGGGGTTCTGTACCTAGTGTTGCACCTAGTACAAGTTCTGAACTTAGAATAGAAGAACCTAGAATTGAAGAATCTAGGGACACTGAAGTTGAACTCAGGCGTAGCAAAAAATATAGGATTGAGAAGGACTATGGTCCTGACTTTTATGCTTATACAATAGAGGAAGACCCTTCCAATCTTCAAGAGGCACTTAATTCTCCGGATTCTAGTTTTTGGAAGGAAGCAATAGAAAATGAAATGGACTCTCATAATTTTAATAGGACTTGGCACTTAACAGATTTACCTCCTGGTTGGAAACCAATAGGTTGTAAATGGGTACTTAAAAGGAAGTTGAATCCTGATGGCTCGGTAGACAAATACAAAGCTAGGTTGGTAGCTAAAGGATTTAGACAAAGAGAAAATGTAGACTTATTTGATACTTATTCTCATGTTACTAGATTGACTTCTATTCGTGTTTTAATTGTTGTTGCTTCTGTGCATAGTCTTGTTGTTCATCAAATGGATGTTAAAACAGCTTTCTTGAATGGTGAGTTAGAAGAGGAGATTTATATGGACCAACCTGGAGGTTTTGTTATTCCTGGTCAAGAACAAAAAGTGTGTAAGTTAGGTAAGTCACTTTATGGTTTGAAACAAGCTCCTAAGCAGTGGCATGAGAAATTTGATAATTTGATGATTTCACATGGTTTCAGAATTAATGAAAGTGATAAATGCTTATACTATAAGTTTGAAAACAATGCATGCATCATGATTTTTTTGTATGTGGATGATTTGCTAATTTTTGGTTCTAACTTGTCTGTGGTTGAAGAAACTAAGAATATGCTTAGCTCTAACTTTGAAATGAAAGATTTGGGTGAAGCTAGTGTAATTCTGGAAATCAATATTACTAGAAATGATGATGGTATTTCTTTATATCAGTCTCATTATATTGAAAAGATTTTAAAGAAGTACAATTATTTTGATTGTAAACCTGTGAGTACTCCTTTTGATTCTAGTGTTAAACTGTTTAAGAATACTGGTGATAGCATTAGACAATCTGAATATGCTAGTATAATTGGTAGTCTTCGTTATGCAACTGATTGTACCAGACCAGATATTGCGTATGCAGTGGGGGTTTTATGCAGGTTTACCAGTTGTCCTGGTTTGGAGCACTGGAATGCAGTTGAGAGGGCTATGCGGTATCTTAAAAAGACCGTTAACCTAGGATTACACTATAAGAGGTTTCCCGCAGTCCTTGAAGGATATCGCTATGCTGATTGGAATGCCTCTTCAGATGACTCCAAAGCCACCAGTGGATATTTGTTTAATATCGTTAGAGGCGCTGTCTCTTGGAAGTCAAAGAAACAGACAATTCTAGCTCAATCTATAATGGAGTCTGAATTGATAGCACTAGCAGCAGCTAGTGAAGAAGCATGATGGTTGAGAAACTTGCTTTCTGATATTCCTGTATAGGACAAACCGATACCAGCTATCATAATCCACTGCGATAGTACCGCGGCTATTCCAAAAGTACAGAACTGTTATTATAACGGTAAGAATCGATAATTGCGTCGAAAGAACAGCATAATTAGAGAATTTCTCACAACTGGTGTTGTATGTGTGGATCATGTTAGGACTGAATATAACTTAGTTGATCCTTTGACGAAAGGATTAGCTAGAGAAAAGGTATTAACTACCTCTAAAGGCATGGGACTTTTGCCCATTCGAAATTGAGTCATTTTGTGATGGATACCCACCTAGAAATAGGTTCAAAGGGAATAACGATTCACAAATGATATGGATATAGAATCATGCATCTTTCCCATGGCATGATATCCTGAAGCGAGTTAAGGTTGAGTTCTTTAACTCTTAATGTTGTCTATAAATCTATTTAGATTGGGGTACCAAGCTACATGAGTACCTTTGATAGACTCACCTATGTGAATGTGAAAGTGTGGCCGCTTTCTACGAGAACATGGGCAGTTCTCTAGGTCATTCATTAAAACTGGGATAAGCACAAGGTCGTAATGTGCTGGCATTAGGACTTTACTCTTAGTATAGTTGTGTGTGTTTTAAGTAATCTGTTCTCTCCATAGAGTTCAAAGACATATGTTCACTCTATGTCAGAGTTTAGAGAACTTAATATTGAGTAAAGGTTCAAAATCGAAAGATACCTTTCCTTATGCACATAACTGTACGGATCTTGCTCAATGATTTTTAAAAATATAAGTGGGGGATTGTTGAGATATATGTTTAAAAGAATTTTTCTTTTATATTTATATCAACATATAATCTCTAGTCTAGTGGTAAAGGATTTTGGCCTTGCAAGGTAGGTCACAAGTTCAAACCCCTCCCCTACTAATTGGGTGTATATGTGCACGTACCTGTACGTGTATAACATTAGTCCGGGAGCGGGGCCTTGGGGTCTTGGGAGGTCTCTTGGATTTAAAAATTATTTTTTGCTCATTTGAAAATATCTTTTGAAAATGTTTTACTACCCTTAATTAGTTTTATTCGCACTAATTGTGGTTGATTGTTTTGACCGTTTTTGATTGTTTTTTATGGTAGAAATTAATTCTGAATTAATAGCAAAAATTCTCAATTAATTTTCGTTTTCATTTTCTGGGCAATAAAACAGTTTTTGAGAAACAAAAGGAAACATAAGATTTTTCTGTGTATCTAAAGACTAGGGTTTCTGAGCAAGAAGTAAGAGTGAAAGTATTCAATCTCTCATTGTGTGCATGAGAGATTGGAAAAGAGTTTTTTCTCGGCTGTTTTATCCTGGGGGCGTTGTGACGAAGATTGAACTACTTGCACAAAAACTCAAGGCAGAGCCACAAAACGTCTTAAAGAGAGCGACCTGGTCGTGACTCAGCCGTCACCTTTTTTTATGCTTAATCTTTGTTTTGCAGGTGTGAGATCAGCAATTGTTCCAACAGCTACAACATTCGCCTGCTGTGTTCCGAATCCAGACAAGCCACAGTCAACAACTAAAGCAAGCAGTACCAAGTTCATATAAAAAAGAAAGTCAGTTGAAATAAATCGGTGAACATCAACAACAATAAGGATCAAGACTAAGAAGATTTTCTTAAGGATTCTTCTTCGAACAACCCTCGAGAAAAGGGAAAATTGTGATAGGGAAAAATATTACAAAACACGTGGCGCAAGATTAGATCCGGAAAAACCTATTACGGTAGAACCACCTACACAATTATGTACACCTCTACTAGTTTTTATCCATTATTAATCAACCCTAAGGGCATAAATAAAACTCAGTAAATATCATTTTCCCTATAAAAAGAGAAAGCGTGATAAGATTAGGGACTTTCTTTTCCTTACTTTCCTGCTCACCAGAACCTCTCTCCTTTCATAAAGCTTCTTTGTAGATCTAACTAACAATACTAATCAATACTCATAGAGTTCATTTTACTTTATTTTTCATTGTTATTACTTAGTATAATTTAACATTTATCATTCATGGTATAAATTTACGGTCTAGATCTTTGTTATTGTGTAGCTAGAAAAATGGCTACTACAAGAAGAAAGCTTGGCAGCAGCGAGGAAGAAGCTTAATGCTAACTGCCATTTATTGATCATGATGATCATGGTGGAGATGGATGTCAAGTGAACCTGATTTAGAAGTTTAATGGGTTTTAGCGAGAAGAATGAGAAGATTTGTTAGATGGTACAGTCTTTGAAGTTTTGCTTCCATTGAAGACTACATCTGATTGAGAGATAGAGACAGTAAACGAAGTGATATTTTGAGTTCGTTGATTTAATGGTGACTGGAAGTGATATGGATGGACGCGAAGGCTAATGATGAATTTCTGGCAGTTGGCTGTTGGCTGTTGGAGAAATCAAGCATGTGAGGAGCTTTTGATGGCTGGGACGAATAATTGATGGTAATGAAGATATTGCAGTTGTGGATGAAGTTTCTGTTGATAGATGCCTGAGAGTTAATGGCAGTGCTGCCATTGATCATGATTGATTATGATGATCATGAAAGAGATATATTGTTGGTTGACTCTGAGTTTTAATAGATCAGTGAAGTTAATGGAGCTGTATAGGGCATGTATTCGAAGTGAAATTAGGTTTTGAGAAGACCAAGACTATTGAATGCGGCATGCATATTGATATGTATGTTCATAATAAAATAATACTTTTTTTTAATTCACTAGATATCTTTCGGAAAGAGCAATAAAATAAAGAAAAGAAAAGAAAAAACTAAAATAGAATTTTGGATTCTTAAATTTTCTAATTCTTCCCCCCCCCCCCCCCAAAAAAAAAAAAAAAGTTACAAGCAGTCAAAAGATCAAGTTATTTTTGAAAAGGTACCACTTATTGATTAACTAGGATATTTAGGAAGATACATAATCATAATATCATCATAAAGGGAAGTAATGAGGAGAACTCGACCTGTGGTGGCTCATGGCAGATGATGATAGGTGAAGGTCGAACAAGAAGATAACAGAAGAGTTTTTGGTAATGGTAATAATGGCTACTGCCATTTTAGCTCGATCATGTGATGGTGCCATTGATAATTTCAGTTGAGTGTCGAGATGTTGTAGTTTCATATATCTAAAGAAAGAAATAACGATAAAGGTGATTGTATGAACTTGCATGGGTTAGTGAGAACGAAAGACAGTTTGGCTCGAGGAGGTGCTACTATTTGGATCGAGTTTGAGAGACGTGTTGGTGGTGGTGGTTGTTCTCGAGCATGGAGTGAAAACTGATGGTAGTTGAGTCTTTTGGAAAGGAGTTGAGAGAGAAGTCAGGGAAGTATATAGAGTTTGAGTGCGATACAAAATTTTACGGAAAAAAGTGGATCCAATTGAGGTAGCTGTCAACCGTGTTTATTCTGAAAGTTTATTTGGTCGGTGGTGTATTGAGAGGTATAATTAGTTAGAAACTCTGAAAGAGGCGGTGACTAAACTTATATAAATAGATGCCGTATACACCACTGAGATACATAACTCTATACACAACTTCAAATAGAAAAAAAGAACTAGAGGCAGAGAAAGAAGTTTGGAGGAAGTTCAATATACAGAGAATCCAAGGGTTACGCTGGAGCTTGGGATTATTTTTCCTACTTATTCGATTTGATTTAACTATTTTTTCTTAATATTTTTCCATAGTTTTTAGTAAGACTATGAGTAGCTAACTTCTTTATGTTGGTTAAGGATGTAGTCGGATTTCATAAACATGTTACTAAGTTAATATATTTGTTTTTTTTAATTGAATCATTATCGTCTTGTTCTACTAATTATTATCGCAATGTATGATTGTGTGATTGTTTGTTTAGGAGCGCCATTAGATAACCATGAACGCATATCTATCGCTAGACTAGGGTTTTGAGATACAGAATTGTTGATAAACCTTGTCATAAGTAGGATATTGTGATTACCAATTGTCTTCAAAACCTTTGAGTGATTGCATGTAGAAGTTTGACCTATGTTAAATAGATTACTCGTAGTATATCTATTACATTGATTAGCCTGATTCATAAAACTTAAATCTCTTGGAGTATTAAACTTGATAGCACGTTGCATTAGGTTGTTATTTGAGTATTATTTACATATTCATCATTATGGTATGTGATGACATGAAGAATTCACCGGAGTATGCTCTCGATGGGATGCTCTTGGGCTCTTGATAATGAATGATTAAGTGACAACTCTAGTTATTAATTAAATTGCATGTCTTGTTATTGAAGATGAACTCTTAACCAGTATTCCCAACCTATTGATTTTCTTTACCCATTCTTTATTATCATAATAAGTTTAATTACTTTAGTCTTAAAACATAAAACATCCTTTTTTACCTAAGTTTTCAAATACAAATAACAACCCATACCTCTCTGAGGAACGAACTTGTTTTTATCATTGTATTCTAATCCATATTTTGTGAAGTGAAAGAACTTGAAAATATTTTTGTTTGGCTGACAACCAACTAATTGTATCATGAGGTCAATAATTATTTAACCTCTTTGTACGTGCGAATCTTATTTGGAAGGGTCGAGTTATTGTCTGAAAAAATCTTATATTACAACTTTGAAGCCAGAAATACAACAAGTTTTATTTTATTTGTTTCTTCTTCCTACCTAATTTTTCCAACATAAAAAATAAAGGTATTCCTTAGAGATGTAAAATATGTCATGTCAGCACGTTTATGGAATATCATAGCATGCTAAAATTTGATCACAACATAGTACAACAAGTGAGTTGGCACAACACGATAGCTTCGTGTGTTGTGCATACTAATCGACACAGCGATACAATATAACAAAAGATACGAGTAAGCACGAAGCACAACACAACACGCGAAACTACATAATAAACACGATGCACATGTAAGCACGGTGCAATATGCATAAAACACAACACAATATACGCCATATAACATGTACAGTGTATCTATAATATAAAAGAGCATGTGCATTTAGAGAATGACGTACAAATAACATTTTAAGACAAACATTACAACCAACCATCCCAGTCTCATCCTAGCCATAGACATCCGAAGGTCTTAAGATTTGCAACCTCCCTTTATTTGTTAGTTTACACTTTACACTTATTGACCTTTGGTGGATTAATCTCAACACATAAATGGCTAGGGCATTTACAAAGTTTTTCATCACCTCTTAACTCAAGATCTTAAGAAAATATCAAATGTAAAAAAAAAAAAAAAAAAAAAAAAAAAAAAA
>JAJJMC010001010.1:1860062-1969527 GCA_023531435.1 Papaver californicum
AAAAAAAAAAAAAAAAAAAAAAAAAAAAACATTCGTATATGCCACATATAATTACAGACATATACATAAAAACAAATCTTGGTTACAAGCATTTAAGTGCCTGAATCAATTTTAATCTAAAAACAAAACCTGTAAACAAACATCAATAAGATTACAGTTTTATGAATTAAAAAAATAAATTTAAAAAAAATAAAATTACCTGGTGTTTTTCGGAATTTTAATATGAAATTGAATTAAGGCCTGCAAATAAACATCAATAAGATTACAACTTTATGATTTTTTTCTAAAAAATGAGCTCCAGAAAATTAAATTATTTGGTGTTGTTTTAGAACAACAAGTCATATTAATTAAATACACTACATATTGAATTTTTAAGAAGGCAATGTTACGTCAGGTTGGTTGTGTTTTCCCTTTTAGACCTATATGGTATAAGTATCAGAAATGTTACAATCACAACTACCATGTAATTCCACTCTAAGGTTATAAATTGTATGTACCTTTTTTTTCTTTTAACCTTTCTATTTAGTGGTCTACCGAGTATGTTTAATGATATTTATGGATGGCTTGGTTCCCCACTAAAAACTATGTGCCATCTTTTTAGATTTTCACTGCATGATCTACGGAGTGGAGTTAGTATCAATAGTGAAGTATTCAATCTAAGATGGCCCGTATTTACTTTCGGCGAAGCATAATTGCAATTAAAATTCCTAAGTTTGCTAAAATATAGTCTCTCATTTGTTAATGGGGTTGTTTCAATTGTGTTGCTTGGTTGATAGTAGATAGGGGTGAACATTTGGTTCGGAATCTACGAATTTAACCCGGATCAGCAGTATATATAAGGTGGATAATCGAATTAATGGGTTAGATGTGGATGCGATTTTTAAAATCCAACGGATTATGGATTGGGTCCAGGTGCAGTCTTGAAAATCCGTTGAACATTTGGACCCATTAGATTAAGGAACCCTAAAAAAATTTCATCTTTTCTCCCATTTCTTCTCCAAAAGATAACAAATATAAATGGGAACCCAAAATATATATATGTGGACTTACTTGATCCCAAAGTACACCAAAAATATCTTATTTCAAAGGGGTCGGGCTTTTTTTCCTCTTCAAATTTTGAGTAACTTCAAATCATTACACTTAAATCCAATTTAAACCCTTAAATAATGTATTTTTATTTCTAAAACGATCCATAAACTTGTTGCTTTTATTTCATATTATAAATTTTAATTATAAAATAAATTCATTGGATTATCCATATCTAATCCATCTATCCATACATCCATTGGATGTTGGATTGGATGTGGATATCAAATTTAAAATCCGCAATAAATTGGATTGGATGCGGATGAGGTAAAAACCGGCCCATGTTCACCCCTAATAACAGATACACGACAAACCAGTGAAGCTATATATACACAAAGCTAACATAAGATACCATGTTGAGCCTTTTGGCTTTCTAAAGATCATGTGATTAAGTGAGTAATAAGGCTTAATATCGTGGAGCTAAGTAACGAAGCCTTTTTTTTTATTTTCTTTTTTTTATTTGAAACGAAGCTTATTGTTGAAGTGAGGAAACCAAAGCAATTAACGACTTACAACTTTTTTGACTTACAATTAGATTGTTACATTATGCACAAAATAAAGCAGTGAAGGCCAGAAAAAAATTGGTTACATTATGCATAAAATGAATAAAATTAATGTCGTTACAACACGAACTATTTTTAGTATTGCACACAAGGTCATTATTTGATGGAGGGAGATTTATAAAAAATAAATCTATTATTTTATTATTATTATTTATATTTATTAATATTATTTTTAGTAGAAAAATAATTAATTTTCGGATTTATTATTTAAGGTAATTTTAGAAGGGTCTAAAAGTTTATTTTAAGAGTTTTAATAAGTTAGGAAAGTTGTATAAAGATAGTAGATACCGTGGGAAGCAAGTTTATAGGTTTTTTATATGTTTAGGGTTTGTTTAGTAGGAGTTATCTATATAACGAGCTCCACAAAAGAAAATTAGGAGAGTTTTTGATTAATTAAAATTATTTTATTTTCATTAAACTTGTTGAGTTTATTGATTTTTATTTTTATTCATAGTTGGGTTTACCCCGAAGTCTGAATACTAACCTCATATCTATAGTCGTTATTCGTAGTGAATTAAAGAAGTCTATTTAACTCCGTATATTTTAGGATATCTCTTTGAAGATCAACTAATTTTTATCAATTTCTATTCATTCTACCGGTTACTTTTCAATAATTCTATTCCGCTGCGATTATTATCATCTTTACACGCTTCCGATCTGCATCATTATTCTAGATAATTTTTGGCCATTTTATTTTTAATATGTTGACTAATTTTTATAACAATACATATAATATTTAATTGATTATGTAATATGAGCAATAATTTTGTAAACATATAAAACTGATGTTGTCGCATATGGTATTCGTTTGATAATAAAATAAATAATAATATAGGTTTTTTTATTTAAATTCAGGCATATGTTTATTTTAAAAAATAAACTTTTGTAATTTTTGATAATATGTAAAATTATTTGCGATTTTTTACTAACTTTATTTTAATATATAATCTCTAAAATTAATTCATTGAATCACTTATTGTACAAATATTGAAAAAATATTTATTTATAAGCATAAAATAGGTGTTCAAGCATACCGCATCACGATGTAAAATGATCACTTTTAAAAACACTATACATTGCGATACACTTAATTTTTCTGACGTGATGCAACATAAAAAAACACGGCAGAATACGACACGCTTAAAGTTCTTATACAACACATTACACATTTAAATTCTGGGCACAACATGATTTATACCTCTAGTTACAATAGGATTTATATTTGATTGATCAACTATGGTTGAATATCGACGTTATTAAAAAGAATGTAAAGTTTGTCGATGTTTTTTTTTTTTATTAACTGCAGTGCTTCGTTAGCTAATGTGTCAGCCATGTTGTTCTCGATCGATGGATGAATGAGAAACCCCAAAAGTCTTGTACTTCCTTCCTGAATTTGTGATGCTTTTTGAGTTGTTATAGTTTACCCTTCTATCTTAAAATTGCTACTCGTTGGATCCATGATTTATGAGTGTTTTTTTGGATGAGATAGTGATGTTGTGATCCATAATTTATGAGTGTTTTTTGGATGAGATAAATAGGTTGAGGTAAATTGGGTCGGGGCCGTGCCAGTCCAGCCTAGCATATGAGTTAGCCCAGCACGGTACAACACGACAGCTTTATGTGTTGTGCTGGGTCAGACTATTCGGCACAGTAGCAAAACATAACACATGGTACGGATAGGAATGTAGCACAACACAACACGCTAAGAAAGCACGTCATAACATGTATAAAACACTACACAATACGATATAAATTCAACACATTTTGTGTATATTTTGCAAAAGAGTGGTTATTCTAACCAATTTTTGATATTTTATCTTCCTTATGTTGAGTTATTTCTATAACAACACATATAATATCTAAATATCTGGAAAATATCAACTTTGAAAAATATAAAATAAATGTGTCAGACACAGCACAACACGGCACAATGCACCCTCAAACACGGCACAACACAACACATCTTAATCTCTGGCATGGGACAACACGATACATAGCACAGTGGGTTCGCCTCTTAATGGGCTATGCTGGGCTGGGCCGGACCATTTTACACCTCTAGTTGTGCTAGCACGCTTATAGCACATCAGAGCACGTTAAAATTTAAGCACAACACAACACGTTAGTTTAGTGTGATGTGTTGTGCCAGACTAATAGGCAAATCGCCAGAACAAAGCATGAAACATTGATAAGCGTGTAGCACATTACAACACGATATGTTAAAAAAATCACGTCATAACATACATAAAGCACTACACAATACGGTACAATATATCACATTTCATGTATATTTCACGAAAAAAATTTCTTGTCTATTTTTGACATTTAGTTTACGTTACATTGACTTATTTTTATAACAATATACATACCATAGCTAAATATACGAAGAAATTTTTTTTTTGAAAACATAAAAAGTATGTCAACACAGCACAATACGACATACCACGATTATTTTTCTGACATAATACAACCACAGCATGCTCCTTAACATGTTACGATACAACATACTTGAACTTCGGGCATAACAAAACACGGCGTGCAACATGCTTTTTCGTGAGCTGGGTTGTGCTGGACCAGCACCTCCAGTGACGTTGTTATCAAATTTCATCTTTCGTTTCTTTGGTGTATAGTGCGCAAACTAAATCTTACTTACAAAAAGAAATGGTCTTGGCCTAATCCGACCGTTTAAAAACTTTTATTTTGACGGTTGTTATTTTTCAGATCGTAACATACATAAATCGTGGCCGATAATAGAGCCCCTCTTTAAGCCCTAATCTGACGGATCAGATTTCTTCTTTCACTAATCTCCTCTTCGGTTACAAAGCCCTAAAATTAGGAATTTTTATCCACCAAATCTCCTCACATGGTTCACCGGTTACAGTAATCCTTATCAAAACCATAGTTTGCAACATTAAATCCCTTTGATTCATACCAATAATCAATTTCTTACGTTACATAAACCCTCGAGCTAGGTTATCATCTTCCCAGGTTTCTACCTAAATTAATGGGTTCACATGGCTGGCCGAGATGGGTTTAGAAGGAGTGATGTGAATTGGGTTTAGTTGATGCCGGACATAAAGGGTTTTCAGATGTGTAGTTCAAGCTGTTGCTCCCGTGATTTGATGGTTGAAAGATGGAAGAGTTAAGAGAACAGTTGATGCTCAGAGAAGAATCGACAGAATGGGTTTGTTTGCTTGGGTCTGTTATTTGAGTTTTGTAAGATAGATTTCGAGTTGTTTTTCTGAAATATTTGATGTAATTTTGGTTCTACTATTTACTCCCCACTAATCTCAACATCTAATGATTTTCTGCTGATTTGAAATGTTTATCTACAGCAAGCTCATTGGGCCCGATATTATGGGGACATACCAGGCGAAGGGTCTGCTAGGGGCACAAGGCATGGTACTACATCAACTGCAGCGGCAACATTGTTAAGGTTGCTAGCTTATTTGAAATCGCAAATGGCAACGCCAGGTAGAAGTTCCGTCGGCCAGGATGGCCGCTTACAAAGTCTGTAGCTCTAATGGTTGTGAATCAGATTCAATTTTGGCTGGATTTGATGATGCAATTGCCGACGGTGTTAATATTCTTTCAGTGTCACTGGGTGGTTATGTCAAAACTTTTGAGATGCACAACATGGTCAGTAGTATACTTGAATTGCTTAACAAATATAAGCGACTATCCACCTTACCTGAACACTTTCACCTTATGTTAATGCTTCCTTTTACATGTCATCATATGTAATCCTGAATCCAAAGGCTAAAGATATTAAGAATTCCTGTAGTATTATTCTTAAGTCTCATATGATGCGTTATGATGATGGCCAGTATTATTTGCAAGAAAATTATGAGTTATATATAATGTAACCAGGAATCTTACGGAGGCCTATGGTTCTTATTCAAAAGTTCATAACAGAATGATGCAAGGCTTCGATATCCGTTGGAGTTGGAGTTACGACGGAACAAAACCTGGTAAGTCGATCAAAACTTAATTAATCTTTTCTTGATTCGCTCTTCATTGGTCAACGTTGAAAATCTGAGAGAAAGAAATAGTAGATGAGTAGATTAACGGCAACCCGCCGATCAAAGGTGCATCTTAAGAACCAATAGACATTTAATTTCATCCCCATATCCAGTTGGTTCATCAATTTACTTTATGCACTATTTTGTTTTTGTTCGTTTTTAAAATTTAGGTGTTATCAAGAGATTGTGGGTAGGTTATGTTTTTCACTTCATCCAAATCGTTTTTGGCCAAAAACTACCAATTTTACGTTGGGATTGTAGTAGATTGATATAATCACAATGCTGACGCATTTCGGGCTCAATGACTGTCCATCCTTCTTCAATAAGTACAGTGATTCAGGCAAGTTAAACATAATTTTAACGTATTCACTCATTTTTTTACAGGTTCATTCAGCTTTGGGGCAATGATGCCATCTATCATCAGTGCTACAACGATAAGGTATGGTGTTATACGTTTATTCATCGACTGATTTTTTCCTTAAAAATTTGGTTTAATTTTGTGCATGTTTACTTCGCTTTATACTATTAGATAAATCTTTGTTTCGGTCGTGAAGAAACATTTCCTTATGATTTACGATATTTTAAAGGTGTAAGTAATTTTCTGGAGGCAGCATTTATGACTCTTCCTTGCATTTTCTGTGTGCTATTGATACTGTCTGAATATGATTCTTACGTTAATTGTTTTTCATCTCATAAGCAGTAAACCAGACAAGCTTAAGAAGGGAGAGCAACAACAAACATTTTGCTTTCCTTGCTGGAGAAGAACTGATGATTGATTAAAGACAAAGGTTTAATGGGAGCAAGATTTATATAGGAGAGTATGTGTGCAAAGGCATACTCACTACACATTCCACCTGTAACAGCGAACCTAATTCACAGAAGTGACCAGTAAAGCACCTTGGTTATTAACCGTGGCGGCAAGTTGTACTGATCGATGGGTCATGGACAAAATTGTCTTAGGAAATGGAAAGACGTTTCAGGTAAGTTTATTGCAACCCACATATATTTGACTATCGAGGGTTCAGCGGTTTCTGAAACTGTAATGCATCAAAGTGCCTTTTGTGTTTTCTACAGATCACTATTCCTAGCTGAACAGATTCTGGGAGTGATATTGTTTTCATAGTTATCTTTCTTATTCATTTTGATTTTGATCGTTATGTAAAGTATTTGATCGGATGAAACAGGGTCTTGGAGTGAACTGTTTCAAGTTGAAGGAACTGAATTCCCGCTTCTGAATGGGGATACTGTTTCAACCCTATGTGAACCTTTATCAGCAAAGTAAGTTGATTCTGTACTTTACGTCTAAAGAACTTGACTTCCAACAATATAGAACTCTTCTTGTCTATAGTTTATTCGGGTGAAAAATTGGGTAAGAACTCAATAAGTTTTAAATGCAGTACCTTGCATGTCAACCCAATGTGCATGCCTCCATGCGATATAAATAATATATTCATAAATATGCTCATTAGTAAACTGTAGAACTTCTTAGATTAAATCTTGTTGTGTTTTGATATGGGTCTGACTTTGCGATTCTATGTGATGCAGTTATGTTACTTCAATTGAAGCACAAACTCGGCAAACTGCTTAAGCTAATCGGTAGTTCATTACTATCAAACATGGTCAAATTAATCACTAAAAGAAATTCTACTGAACCCATAGATAACAATATTACTTGAAGATGAGACTTTCTGTTTTCATGTTAATAACTTGGTTTTCTCTCATACTACTATTATTATTATAACAATACCAGAGTTATGAGAATTGCACTTGATTTCCTTCCTGATTGTGGTTTCTGAAGTTCTCTCTCTCTGATAATCATTCGGTATTCATCTCTCCGCTCTCACTTTTGATAATCTTTGAATCTAAATTGTTGTTTTGCTTAGAAACTTATCTTATTATTATGCTAAATTAGATAACAAAAGAAAAAGATTTCACTGATATTAAAAGACACTACTGTATTTATTCAGGGTATTCATAAATATTCTGCCAATCTTAATTTTACTTTTCCTTCTTCTTTCACCAGATAAATAAGGAAGACGCTGGCCAATTTGGTAAGCTTCCCATTTACTATAAAATTTCCATGTTGAAGGCCCTATTGTCTCATTATCTCTTTTTTTCTGAGCTTCATCCATGCTTTACTGTTTCTTTATCTTTGTTTTTGTTTGAAGTCGGAGCTTACCCGAACGTGAATTTGTTTGGAGAACTTGGTATTAGTGATCGACTGCAGTGGAAGGAACATTCTATGATTTTTGCAATGCCTAGCAAGCCTGGGGAATTCAGCCGCTTTGTTTTCCCTTATGTTCTTCCTGCACCCTTAAATGGTATGCATCTTTTGCAAATCTGTTAGATATCCTGCTATTTACATTTGTTATTCAGAAATTTGGGCTCTCCAGGAGTGGTTTGTATGGTCAGAATAGGAAGACTCTGTTACAATAACATCATAGCCATGTCAAAACTGTCTGAAGGGAAGATTTTACTTGAAACCCGAGTAATGAAATTAATCGCCGGAAGCTGATCCCGAAAGACCATGATGTCATAACCTAGCTTTGAGTTTGTTAACTATTAGTTGTCAAAAAAAAGTTTCAAATATAAGATGAATACATGCTAATATGGGATATTTGTTTCCTTCAGGTTTTTGAGGTGGCTCCTTCATTATACATGGTCGAGCTACGTAAAGCTGGTGAAGATACACTTGAGTTTCACAAGGTATAATACTCATTATGCTTTAAGTATTACTCAGCAAACATCAGCAAAGAAACATTTAATTGTGTTAAGGTATGACCTGTTCTTCATTTCTCTCTTTGGGTAAATCAGAATATCAACTCAAGCACTTATACTCAAATGAACTAACTTGGCTAAAATCAATGAAGTTTCACATAACAGGCATTGGGATTTGACATGGCAAAAAAGAAAACATCCATCATATAGCAGTAAGTGAAACTGAGTCACCAAAGCTTTCACATAACTACTACCCCATAAGATGTCGATCCTCTTCTATGAAGTTCTTTTGTATAGAAAAAAGAAAAAATGCTTAAGGCTTAAATTGATATCGATCCCCTTCTTTTTTCTTTCAATTAGTTTCATGCTCCAGTTTCTGAATGTGCTTTTAACTTATCATTTTTACTTTAATGATATTAATAACAGTCTCAACACCAAAGGGGGGTTGCAAATGGAATTTCTATGACTGGGATGTCACTTTTCAAAGCCTTTGGTCCAGCTGGCGGTGGTGCTTTGTAAGTATCTCTTTTGCATCAGCATCAAGTTAGTGATACATGAATAATTTGTGTGATATTTTACTATGGACTTCAGTTCGTTGAAGCATATTACTATTCTACATGTTTGAGATTCAATATTGTGAGCTCGATATATGCAGGTTTTCATGGGGCCAATCGCGAAGGAATGCTTCGTTTCTTCCAGGTCTGAAAATCTATCTCATACAGTCCTAGGCCAGCTGGAGTTTGGAATGAAATCCTGTTTCTAAATTATTCCCTGCGACCATTCATACAGTCCTCTGTGAAATCAGCATCCAATAGATGTTTTTCGATCCCTCACTTTCATAGTTCATTTTCTTTTCCAAAATACATCTTTAGCGAATCCACTTCGATATTCCATTTCTCTTCCGAATCAAGGTTTTTTTTGCTGTTTGATATGTGCAGGTAGTGAGATAGTTTTCTTTGTCCTGAATATGGTTAAGTGGTTGGATTACTGATGACCTTCAAACCATTTCTCGCACTCCCTCAACAACGTGGATAAAGTTTTCAAGAATTACAAAACATTTAGTTATATAGCTCCTCTAGGAGAAATCTTGGTGCAGCAGGGCAGGGATCATCTTCCAAAATGAAGGTTGTGATGTGGCACAGATCTCTCATTTGGCCTTATATTACAGGTTATCTAGCTGAGTCACCGACGCAATTTTTGAATATAATATCCTCAGATGAACTTGGTGTAGTTGAAGCTTTCACTTTGATAATATTCCATTGGTAGTACCCGCAGGATGGAAGAATGTGGTCTTAAGAGCATCCACAGTCATGCGGCGACCAAAGAGGATAACCAAAAAGTAAAAACTAATTTTTTTTTTGTTATAGCCCGTCTCACACACAGTGGTGGACGAGTATAATTTGGTCAGGCGTTAACAAAATTTACGCATGAAACTGAGCGTATGTGTAGAGAACCGTCTGTTCGTTGAGCGGTTGCGTAGTTAAACACTTGGTTTGGGCAAGTGCTTGTGTTAGGATCGATGTTATAAAGAAATTAAAACGAAAAACAAGAACACACAAAATTTACTTGGTTCACCCAAATTAGGCTACGTCCAAGGAGCGGCTGCGGTTTTCACTATGATCTTAAAAACAGAGTTCCAGAGGAATACAACAATGATAATAATCCTGATATAAACCCTAGATAGGGCAACTCTCTATATACAGAGACTACTGAAAAATTTGGAACCTCTCGAAAAGTTTCATTTAATTTTCCAACGGCCCGCCAGTTGGATTGGGTCAAGTGCGAAACCTGGTCGTGCACTATCAGGCTTCACACAAACATAACAGCTTGATCAACGTTCAGACAAAGACGTACGCTTGCATGAACGTTTGTTGACAGACGTTTCTATAATTGTACGCCTAAATGACAGGTGTGTGCATATCTCTACACATGGTGGGGCGTACGAGTTGAGCAACGCCTGAGATGATTGATGTTGAAGTCCAGGTGTTTGCGTAAGTTAACGCCAAAACAAGTGTACATTTTGTCAATGCCTCAAGCCAAGGGTTCGGATAAGTTAACGTCCAATGAGGCATGCTCTTATATTAACACCTACTATAGACGTGATCTTGAGTTGCGCTTGATCATGAGACGTACTCCATCGCAACGCTTGTCAAAAGACGTACTGCTAGCTAAACGCTTGATGCAAAACGTAATGTTAGGCGAACGCTCCACCATAATTGGGTTTGGTCCAGATTTGAGATCAGATTTGGTCCCAAACAGTAAAAAATCTGGACTATAACAATATTTGCTCGTCCCAATGTGATTACTTTTGGGCCGATTAAAGAATAAATTTGGGTTTACTCTGTCTTTTGCTCGTTCCACTATGGATGTCTAACATACCGTTAATTCAGTCCGTTTCAAAATATTGTTTCAAAAAGTTTACAGATCAGGAGATCGTCATGTAAAAGAAAATAAAAAAGGTGTTTTCAAGCGTAGCAGTCATATAATAAGTCTTAATCAAATAGACTAGACATTCCTACTATAATTGAAGTTTCTAACATGTATTACAGCTTTAAGTACGTAGGCAGTAAGGATTGGAAAATGGTTGTGTATTCCAACTTGTATTCTGCAGTTTCTATTACTCCCTTGATCAAACCTAAGTCCAACATCTCATTCTTGACTCATCAGTCTTAACTTAATGCCTTAAATAAACAATAAAAACGGATGCACTTCATGAATAGTCATTGTTACAAATACTTTGTGTATCTATTGATGCATGGAGTTTTTAGTATTTGTTGTAGGTTGTGATGTTGCTAGAGATGGTGTAAGGGCTTTACCAATTTTTATTTACGATTTTTGACTTTTCAAGTATTAATTTCCCTTTTTTGTATATATGTGATTCTTTATGAAGGCTGTTAAGCTTTTCTATTTCAATGTTTGTTGAAGTGTTTTTTAATTTTTAAGGAATGTTTTGGTAAGTGAGGTTATAAGTAACAACGCACTATCTAATACTCGCTCCGTTTTTGGAAAAGTGTTACTATCACTAGGGCTGCACAGGAAACGACCCGAAAAACCGCATCCGCCCGAACCCGACAAAACTGCGGGTTTTTAAACCGAACCCGCCCCCCATGAATTGGTATACGGTTTTGAAAATCCAAAACCCGGTCACCACGGGTCGGTTTACGAGTTTAGTATAGCACCCGCCTGAACCCGCCCGTATAACCCGATTAATTTGAGCCATTGATTGAGATTTAAAGTTTTCATCCTAGCCATACATCTCTCTATGTTTTTCTATACATGTTCGATCTCAACAGTTCATGATAACATCACCTATCTAAAACTCAAATCAACATCCATCTTCTTTAAACACTTGAACCACTCAGTCCTGTACACAGCTATTGAATCAGCTTCCCTCTTCTTCTCAACTCAACAACGAATTGTCACCATCTCTTTCTTCTTCAACTGAGTTCTTCTCGCTGGACCAAATTCCATATCAAATTTCTCCTCAACTAAAACCCATCTCACATCATCAACCTTCTTCCCTGTATTTAATCACCAACCAATACCTACTTCCTCCATTCTTCATTTTCTTGTGTTCATTGCTATCTTCAATATAACAGCACAAAAAACAACAAAGATTCAGACCCAGCTTGACTCGAACCATGTATCTTCAATTCGATGTTATTTCTCTCGCTGCCAACTTCATTTATCTTCAAACTCTTCTCATACAGTGACTCCAATTTCTTCTCGGCAACACAAAACCCATTCTCAAATCGAATCAACACAGCCAGGTTAGATCACCCCTAGTTCCGTCCCTGGTACTATCTGAACAAAGATGGAAATATGTACTATTGAATAGCAACAAGAACAAACACCTGATACTATTGTTTAGCTAAACTTACTCAATATCAACAAGGGAATGCTAGTTATAAAAGCCTTACCAATTGAAGAACATTGTTTTCCGACCGCAAGTGCCCTGCCTACAAAACAAAAGATCCAAATGTAAGAATATCATCCATCACGAAACTCATAGATGCAGAGCCAATAAACAGATGAATGACGACACTACTAACCATAAGAAGAAATTTAAAATGTGTATAGTATTAGCACTTGATTGTATTGTTTACAGGAGGTTAAAATTGCTTCTATAACATACTGATTCATTATCCTCGTCATCTGTAAAGTTGGATTCTGCAAGAAACTGCTAATAACCTTTTCGGTACATCCGAAAGATGTTTCTGATGGCAATCCTTTTGGTGCATTATGTTTGTAAGCAGACCCAATAGCCAAGCTTCCATCTTTTGTTTGTACCTGCGCTGTGTGCTCTAGAGTTTTCGATGTCAATAAAGTGATATTTCCCACTTGTTTTTTCTGTCTCTTGAAGTTTTTTTATGTCTACGGGTTAAACCGCAAAATAACCCGAACCCGCCCGACCCGACTCGGGTCGGTTTGAAACCGACCCGCCTGTGGACGGGTTGGTATACGGTTTTGAAAATCAAAACCCGTCTATAGACGGGTTGGTAGTTGGTTTTACCCCAAAACCGACCCGCCCGCCCGTTATGCAGCCCTAACTATCACTTTTTTATTTTAGCCTAAAAATATGTTAATTTGAAAAAGTGATATTAACTCTTTTCCTAAAACGAAGGTAGTATTAATTATTTATTTAAATAACCCATTATAATTTAAATTGGAAGAATATACGGGTACTTCCAATGCACCAAAAATAATCCATAATCCCATAAAATTACTATGTTAATAATTAATCAAATCCCGTGTCATTACGGCAACGGCATGGTCATAACCTAGTAGATAAATAAGTTAAAATTATGACCACAGGTTCACGGCAATCACTGAAATTTGGTCTCTTTTTCTCCGAGTCAAATATGTCAAACCGACCATTATATCGAGTCAATTCAATCAAAGCTGGTGTCGACTGTCGGTAAGTTGGATTAGATAGAAGATCGCCAAGTAGACGATTCAAAATCAAGTTTGTCTGTTTTCATGCACATGATATTTTAGTTTTTTCTTAAGTAAGAGCACAGGATAATAATAGTGGGTGATGTTAAATAAATCCAATCAAATGGTGCCAAGAAGAAAGATGCTTCATCAAAATAATAATTCCAAGACAAGTCAATTTTTGTGTGCGTATTCGTTAACTTTCATCCATCACCAGTTTTGTTATGTGTTTCATGGGTAATTTCAACTCCAAGAGTCAAAGTTTTCTATTGGAATCTAGTTAAGAGAAAAGGAAAGTCGTGCGATGCGCATGGTTAACCCTTGTTTCTTATGTGATCTCAAGATGGCGGAAACTAAAAGGCTAGACTAATTTTTTTCGAAATGATGTCCGGCCTGAATGACTAAAACAACAAATTGGATAGGTGTGTAGGCCATTTGGTGATGGTCTACAGAATTATTGTTAGGCTATATGCTATTCCCATTTTCAATACTTATTGTATATGTGAGAGAATAAATTTTAAGGTATGTGTGTTCAAAAAATTATTGGAAAAGTAACGAACTACGATGAGACGAGAAATATTGGAACAAAGCCTTTTAAAGCATTAAATTGATAGTTGTAAACATGACAAAATTTGAAATTGACAACATTAATGCATGACCGACACGTTGGTTGCGGGAAAGTAAGGCACACTACTCAAAACAGACAGCATTAACTACTCGACTGACAACAGGTTGCGGAAAAGTATGACTCAATAAAGAGTAATAATGAGTATTAATGCATGACTGACACATGTCGATTTCAAAAGCTGCGGAACAAAAAGAACTAAAGCATGACGTTTCACTTTAAAGGGATACGTGTCCAACATGCCATGATTCAATTAAGACCGCAACATCCATCCCAATCCAGAAATATTAATACAAGACTTCAGAAGATCTGCAGGATAATCAGTGAGAAATCAGGAGAAACAAGCAGTACGCATACTAAGACTTGCGGGAGAAACGATCAAGCCTTGCGGAAATCAAAATAAACCTTGCGGGACTACATATCGCACCAAGAATGGATAAGAATAAATAGGTGGAAAGGTAAATTGGTGGGACCTGTCAAATTGGCTATAAATAGCAAGCTCATAAACTGGAAAAAAGGGGTTGGAAAAAGGAGGAAGAAAAATAAGCTAAAGAGGTTGAAGTGATAACAAAGAGTATAGGTATGAACTTATGTAAATCTGTAAGTTCATTTTTATTATGATTAAGTTCATGATATTATAACATATCAGTTATTTGATGTATCTTATGGTAATGTAAGCATATCTATGTATACAAATCTTTTCCAGTGGATGTAGACAGTTTGACTGTTGAACCATGTAAATGTTTGAGTCAATTTATTTTAAGTTGTTTGTTTAATTCTCATTGTTTAAATGATCATGAGAGTTGATTTCATGATAAGATATCATACAAAACTATGATTTAAATACTTTTGGTTGTGATCCAAGATGCTAGATTTTTGTAATCACAATTTGGGGCTAGAAACATGGAAGTAGTAAAAAAATTATTCTACCTGTCAGAATTTTTGTTGGGAAAATTTTGAATCGTGTTTTGTTTAAAAATTCTTCCTTTTAAAATACAAGGAATAAGTTTCATATGAAAAGTTGTATATACAATTTTACTCAATAAATCAGTTAATGAGTAGATAAATTTGGTCGTTATGGTCATATCCTCTTTTTTTATTGTCTTATACTCTCCACAAATATAAAATTATCAAGGATTTTCTTCAAGCTTGGTATTAATTTGTTACCACGTCAACTTATAAAACTTTTACTAAATTACAAAGTCATCTGTTTTGAGTGTGATATGTTAAAGCTAATTATACTATTATCTTCCAATCAAATGGTATTGCAAATTTATTGAGAATGATAAAATCTTGTGAAACACATAATTTATTATCTGAGCTCTTATAGAATACTGGTAAAGAAATCTCCACAGCAACACAAGACAGAGCTTAAAAGAAATTACAACATCTCAAAAGGATTCACAAAAATGAGGACAGTGTCACATAGAAACATCCAAGATCAAGATGCCAAATCATGAAATCAAGGAAGTAATGCAATAGAGGATCCTCAACAAAGGGAAATGCTGAGAGAGTCACAAGAGCAACCATCCATTAATGATCATATAGACAATTCTGAAGATCACTCAAATAGTCGCTCATGTGAAGAAAATTCTCAAAATAGTATTGATCACATTCAACAATTAATGGAAGAAATGGACGAGATGCGCAAGGTACAACATACTTGTGCGGAACAAATTGCACTTTTAACCAGGGAAAACCAAATACTTAGAGAAAAGGCCCAGTATGGTACATAACCATTTACAACAAGAACACGGGGGCAAGAAGTAAGCTCCAGTGGACTCACAAGAAGGAAAGTGAGAGCCAATAACGATGAAAGAATAATGGTAGTAGAACCCCCACGCCAGCAGAATGAACCAGATAAATTAAATTTAGATGGTTCAAGATTGCAAAATGACAGGTGGCAAAAATGCTATGAGGATATGGAGCAAATGCGGGAAGAAATAAAGAAATTTGAAAAATAAAGAGGGTGGACGATTAGAAGAAGTGTTAAAAGAAGCTAGACGAACGCCATTGACGCCGCATTTTGCATATGCCCCAATACCGCATGAGTGTAGTACTCCGATTTTTGAATGCTATGATGAAACAAAACACCCAACAACACATCTGAAGTATTATAATCGCATCATGACACGTTGGGATCAAGATGATGTAGTCATGTGTCGGCTTTTCCCCTCGAGTTTGAAAGGTATAGCTTTGGCGTGGTATGACAATTTACCAGAAGGGACGGTTTATTCTTACACGCAGTTGACCCGCAAGTTCTTAGAAGCATACATGTACAACAAGCCCGCAGATGCGGGGATGGATAAGCTATACTCACTTGCCTCAACGACAGAGGAAACCATTATACAGATCGATGGCAGACGATCTATCAAGCAATTGGGGATGTTACTCCAGAAGTCGCTATCAATAGTTACAAATGGGGAATATCCAATCGAGAAATCCAACTCTTTATTGATATCCATAATATCAATCCAAAAAGTAAAGGAGATCTCAGAGAAATTATTGAAAAATGTGCAAGATTACAAGATATTCAGAGGCAACATCCGAGAACAATATTTCAGCAACAAGGAAGTGCAAAAAGAGCCAATTCTATAGAGCCGTCATCCGGATCAGGGAAGAGGTTTGCGACAAAGACTCCAAATATTGAATCAAAGCGAGCCAAGATTGAGGAAAGAAAGAAAGTTTGTCTAGCAATTTGAGGAGCGAATTTTTACTAAACTTAACACTCTTTATTCAGAAAATTTAAATGTAATAAAGAATAGACAAGATTTTCAATGGCCACAGTCAAAAAAGCGACAACCCGAACATACAAAGAATTCCAAGGATTATTGTGAATACCATTGCTATCGTGGTCATTCCACAAACCGATGCAGGAACCTAATAATGCAAATACAAAGGATGGTTGATGCAGGGGAGTTAAAAGAATTTATTCAGCTGTCTGACTCCACACCAAGGTTTAATAAAGGAAAAACTGTTAATATTCCTCAGAATAATCAAACTATTAACATGATTTCATGTTCTGAATTGGATCAGACGTCCATGAGTGCGGCTATTGACAAAAAATTACATTATAGGGTTCGCAGTCACGAAGTATTTAAGGTTGCGGGAATAGTTACCGAAGTTTGGGAAGAATGGATGGCATCCCGATTAGCTTTTTCTGCAGACGAAGTGGACCAAGAGATTGAAATGCACAATGATCCGTTGGCACTCACACTGTCAGTATCAGGATGGAATATAAGGAAGATTCTTATGGATGGGGGCATCTCTCTTAATGTCTTGTTTTATGATACCTTTCAGAAAATGGGGTTAAAAGATGATCAGCTAATGCAATCATGCTACACAATTTATGGGTTTAACGGATTAGCTTCAAAACCGAAAGGGGAAATCTTGCTTGATGTTGCAGCTGGACCAATAAGTATTCTGACTAAGTTCAGTGTACTGGAGGCTCCATCTCCGTAAAATGGCATCATTGGTAGACACTGGGTCCATCAACTGAAAGGAGTAACATCAACGTACCACCAGTACTTGCGGTTTCCAACACCGCAAGGGGAAATGGAGATAAAAGGAGATCAAAATGAAGCAAAATCTTGTATTTTAACAGAAGTCCGCATGAATAAAGAATGACAATAGCAGCAACAAAATAAGAAAAAAGAGCGCAAGATGAAGGCTAAAGAAGAAGCCTTGAACCAATATATGATTAAGACCGCGGGAAATAAATCAATAAATGAAGCAGATGAAGGTAGTACAATAAAGGAAAGCACGCCAAAAATTGATGAAGGTAATCTTCCAGCATAGAAATCAAAGGGGGCTCCCACACTTTTAGGAGCTCCCAAACCCACTTTTACATCAATCGAAGAAACTAAAATTATCAATATTGGAACAGAAGAATTTCCCAAGATGATAAAAATTGGAACGTTGATGGAAACAGAAAGGGAGTATAATTTGGTTATGCTGCTAAAAGATTTTGTGGACATTTTTGCATGGAAGATGGAGGACATGCCGGGCATCGATCCAAATATTGTACGGCATGAATTACATATATGTCCGGAAGCTACGCCTTTTCGGCAACGCATACGTAAAGTTGCACCTGAACATCATTTGCCAGTTAAAAGAGAGTTAAAAAAGCTTATGGATGCAGGATTCATTCGAGAGGTGCGGTATCCAACTTGGATTTCAAACGTGGTGATAGTACCCAAAAAGAATGGCGGAATAAGAATTTGTATAGACTTCACCAATTTATAGTTACCCGCTTCCCAACATTGATCAGTTGGTGGACGCTGTTGAAGGTCATGAGGCTTTATCCTTTATGGATGGACAATCAGGGTACAATCAGATTGCTTTAGCTGAAGAAGATCAAGAACATACTGCATTCTTCACTCCGCACGGATTATATTGTTATACCAGAATGCCATTTGGGCTGAGAAATGCAGGAGCAACTTATCAACGGCTCGTTGATGCAATTTTTAAACCATGGATAGGCCGCACAATCGAACTTTATGTAGATGACATGCTGATAAAAAGTAAATTTCAAACGATCATTTACAAGAGTTGAAAGAGATATTTGAAGCCTTGCGAAAATACATAATGAAAGTTAATCCCGATAAATGCATTTTTGGGGTTACGTCAGGGAAATTTTTGGGGTACTTGGTCACCAAAAAAGAAATTGAAGTTGATCCGGAAAAGGTTCAGGCCATTGTTGATATGCCATCTTCGAGGAATGTTAAAGAAGTACAGAAATTAAATGGTTGTTTGGCCGCACTCGGAAGATTTATCTCTAGATCATCTGACAAATGTAAGCCTTTCTTTGATGCATTGAAAAAGTTGAATAAATTTGAATGGAATGAGGTATGTGAGCAAGCCTTTTCAAGCATTAAAGTTTATCTTTCCACATTGCCTACATTACAAAAAGCAGAACCTGAAGAGGTGCTTTCCTTGTACATAGCCGCAACGGAAGATGCTGTAAGCGCGGTATTGGTGCGAACAAATGAAAAGGTAGAAAAGCCCGTATATTACATCAGTAAAACTTTCAACCTCGCAGAGAGAAATTACACAAAAATCGAACAGTTAATTTTAGCACTGGTTTTTGCTACCCAGAAATTACGCACATATTTTTTGACACACTACGTGCGAGTACCAAGTAAAGATCCGTTGGAGTCTGTACTGAAGAATGTGGGAAAAGTGGGAAGAATAGCAAAATGGAACGCACAACTCGAACAGTTCCACATATTATTTGAGCTACAAACTGCGCAAAAGTCGCAAGTCCTGGATGATTTCCTTGCGGATTTTCCTTTAAATGATGATTTTAAAATTCAAGGGTTGCCCGCTTTTCGAAGAGGATGATCCTCAGGATATCCTAAGCTCCGTAAATTTCCGAAGATGAGAAGTATTTGTTGATGGGTCCAGGAACAAAGAAGGTGCTGGAATTGGAATTGTAATCACGACTCCTACAGGGGATCGAATGATACATTCATTCCGACTAGAGTTCGATGAACATACAAATAATATAATAGAGTATGAGGCTATGGTTCATGCCCTTAGGCTCATCATTGAATTGGGGATAAGCGATGTCCGACTCACAAGTGATTCACAATTAATAATTCGGCAGGTTGAGTTAAAATATCAAGCACTTGATGAAGACCTGGTAGAATGCAAAAATCTTGTCCAAAATTTGGCGCTTCAGGTTCCAAATATAACCTTTCGGCATTTGTACATAGATAAGAATCGTCATGCTGATGCGTTAGCATTTATTTTTTCAATTATAAGGGATCAGAATACATCAGCAATAAAAATTGGGTGTATTTATGAACCATCAATCAAGCTGTGGGCAGTTGGAAATGTTGAAGAAGAAGTGGAAGAATATATCGAAGTTGCAGCTGTATAAGATAATGCAAGTTTCCCACAAAAAATAGAAAATAATTTAACCAGAGAATTGGAGAATTTCAATACATCAATATTTTTAAAATGGGGTATTACCCGCAAACACTAAAGAGGCAAGAAAGGTGCAATCAAAGTCAGTGAATTATCAGTTGCGGGATAAAATCTTGTACCGTAAATCCTTTTTAGGGCCTTTACTTCGATGTTTATCACGAGAGCAAGGGCAACAGATTCTCAAAGATATACATTATGAAGATGCAGGAAACCATAGTGGAAGACGATCATTGGATTTAAAAGAAAAAACGCAAGGATATTATTGGCCATTTATGCATAAAGACGCAGAAAACATGGTAAAAAGATGTGAAGAATGTCAGCGCTATGCGAAAAGAACAAAGGCTCCTGCAACAGAATTAAATTCCGTACTCATCCCCTGGCCATTTGAAAAATTAGGGATAGACATTGTTGGACCAGTAGTGGAAGGTACTCAAAAAAGAAAATACTTGATTGTGGCTACAGACTATTTCACTAAATGGGTTGAAGCCAAAGCTCTTGCACACATTAGAGACACTGATGTTTTTAAATTCCTATTTGAGAATATAATCTGTAGATTTGGAATTCCAGTAGCCATAGTCTCGGATAATGGACAACAATTACAAGGAAAAAATATAGATATGCTTTTCAAAGCATTTAACATTCAAAAGAATAAGTCTACTCCACTTTATCCGCAAAGTAATGGAAAAACAGAAGCAACAAATAAAACAATTGTTGTGAATTTAAAGAAAACTCTAGATGGCCATCATAAACGGTGGTGTGAACAGCTTCATAATACATTATAGGCATACCGCATAACAAGAAGGGAATCCACTGGAGAATCACCATTTCTTCTTACTTACGGAACAGAAGCAGTTATTCCAACGGAAGTCATTCTACCCACTACAAGAACAGAAGCATGGGAGAAAAATTTAAATTCAGATTTAATGCTTGGAAAGTTGGATGACTTAGAAGAAAGAAGAGAAGTTACACTACAAAAAATGGAAAATTATCAAAGAAGATTGGCAAAGGAATACATTAAAAAAGTAAAGTTGCGGAATTTTGTGGAAGGACAGTATGTCCTGCGGCAGATCCCGGAATACCAAAGAGGCAAAAAAGCAGGAAAAATTGCACCTACATGGGGAGGACCCTATATTATACAAGGCATTGCGGGACAAGGATCATATCATTTGCGGGATATGGATGGAGGAATTTTACAACATCCGTGGAATGCGCAATATCTTAAACCATATTATCCTTAGTCAATAACCAATTAGGCAACAATTGGTGCACATAATAGGTAAAGCATATCAAATGTAGTCTCTCTAGAAGATCCAAGTAAATGTTTCTGATTATAGAATTTTTTTTGCTATAGAGATACCTAACATGACATTGATTATTGTACCAGGTACTCTCCGCTTCAGAAAGTATTCACAATCAGCAATGCATTTTTACAACAATTTTGTTTTCATATTAGGTAAAGCTACAAATGCAACCTCTCTAAGAAAATCCTTGTGAATGTCTATGAGTGTGTGACTATTGGATCTTTCGCCAACAGGGGTGCCTAACATAATATTAATTGTTGTATCTTTCTCCATTTTAGGAGACCTTCGGGACCGCATCCTAATTTCCTCCTGGCCCGAGAGAAGTTATACATGTGTTACACCCACAATATAACTCAAGGTACAAAATTTCCTTGCGGTTAAATAAATCACACTCGTACATGAACTAAAAATTAATATATATTCAAAATCTGTTTTGCAGGGATAAAATCACAAAGAAAAGTGAAAACGCAACTACAATCTAAAGACAGAAGAACGAAACAACAATAATGAAAGCTAAGGTGCGGTAAGAACGCCTTCAAAAGGAGGATTGTCTGGGACATTTCTGCGTTTGTAAAATTTTGTAAATCCATCAGCTGTACTTGGTCAAGGGTATTATTGACCGCTTGAGCAATTTTAGCTTTAACTTCGATTCTTAACCATTTGATATAAGTTTTTCTATTTCCAATCTCCACTATGAATTGATTTACTTCAGTTTCGCAAGCTTGGACTCTTGACTTCCAAAATGTTATCTTTCCTCTCTCAGTAGATAAATCCCGAATAAGGCTTTCGTTCTTTGAAGCTTCATGCTTTAGATTATCTTCAGCACTTTTAACCTTAGAAGATAAAAGCTCAACTTGAGCAAGCGCTTCGCTGACCTTCGTAGAAGCAAGCTCTAGTTGGGTCTGTGCTTCATTAGCTTTGATTGAGGCTAGCTTCAACTGCTTATTAAGTTCTTCTATTCTAGCATTTTCCGCAATGAGCTCTCCATCAGCTTTATCAGCTCTAACAGTTGCATCCTTAAATTTTGCTTCAAAACATGAAACAAAAATAATGGATTAATCAATGCGGGAATAATATTGAATTTTAAGCTTGCGGTAAAATGGGATACCTCTTGCGAGGGATTCAAACTCTACTAATTCACGACCCATTGCATCTTTTGTAATATCAAGAAAATCGTATTCTCCCGAAAGTTTGCTATAATTGGTCTTGAGTTTTTCAAGATGCTGTTGACATTGAGTTAACTCTGCTTCATTATCTCGCAAACGGTTCAATTTGGATGTGCATCTTGCCATTTCTTTGTGTAGTCGGAGAATGTCACTATCACGGTGAAGAACAAAATCAGATAATTTACGAATCATAACCTGAGCATCCGTAAGAGCTTTTCCTTTAGCATAAACCTCAGAAGCTGAGTTGTCTCTGTCTTTAATGAGCTGAGCTATATGCGAAGAAAGTTTTGAATGGTGATATGATCCGGAACGGGAAAATCCCGCAAGGATATTTTGCCGCTCCACACAAAGCTTGCTGTTCTCTTCTTCTAGTTTGTCAGATTTTGCCCGTGCCTCAGAAACGCAATCTTTGGTCCACAATAAAGTAGCATCAAACTTTATTTTCTTGCGACCCTTTTCTACGAATAAAAGTCGATGTCGAGATTCTAACTCATTATACTTCCGTATGAACGACTCATGACTATCAACAAGATCATTAAACTTTTTCTTGACTTCAACATTCTCATTATTAACTCTTATAACATGATCTTTCAATTGCGTAATTCTACGCTACATCCTAGGTACAAGTTCTGAATCCCCCGCGGATCCCATAAAGTAATTCAAAAAAAAAGTAAAATAAAATAAGGAAAAAGTAATTAAAAGAAAGAATAAAACCTTGGTTCTGAAGATTAAACATTTGTTGGCGGAGCACGTCATTTTCCCGTTTCAAATCCAAAGCGTCAATTTCTATGGCCCTAAATCGGGACTCCATCATGGTAGACCGTGCTTTGTAGAATTGATACGCGGTATGTGCCGCACTTTGACCTCGTCCAAGCTGCAGAGTTAATGTTATGATTAGAGTTAAAATAAGAAGAAATCAAAAGTGAGAAAAGTAATTAAAATACCTGTAGAAGAGCTTGTTGCAGAAAAGAATACACTTGTCCGTCCGCAAGTGCAAGAGTTTCCGCGAGAGAAGAAGGTTCGGTGATGCGGAATAATGGATCAACAGCTTCACCTTGATCTTTCAACCAGGCATCTCTAACTGCTTCATATGGAGCATCCTCCATAGACTTACGCAACCGGGAGACCGAAGAACTATCCGACTTCACCGGTAGAGAATTGCATGGAACAGACAAAAGGTTCTTTGACATGAACCATTGAAAAGCTTCTTCTTCTTTTCCAAAATATTGGAGGTCTCTGCAACATCCCTTCCTCTGCTTGGTTGCGGAAACTCCCTGTTTGGATGAACTGCATCAGCAACAGCCGTGCTCGAAGCATTAAATCTGCCAGGATTAGCTTATGCTATAGTATATGAGGGCACATTATTCGTTCTACTAGTAATTGCTGGCTCATCTACTCCCACATCGTGAGCTTGAGGGACCCCTTCTGTTGAAGTAATTATGGGATCGTCTTGAGGGTTGCGATCCTCTTCATTATTCGAATCATCTTCATCAGAAGCGGCTTCAAGCGGATCATCAACAGTCAGAGAGGAGAACTGAAGGTAGAAAGAAGGATCATGAGCGACAGTTTGGTGCGAAAGATTGATGGTAGCATTTGAAATCTTTTCGACGATACCAGCCTGTTCCGCAGACTCACAGTTTGTTAATTAGAGAGGAATATTTTGCTCTTCTTGTCTCTCTGCGGCTGAGCTTCCTTCACCTCTTAAGAGTGGATGATGAAGGGGAGAATCTTGAATGTCTCCCTCTTCCCTATCTGTAGAAGCACGATGAGCACTCTTCGCTTTCTTCTGATCCTATAAATGCACCGCAACAATTCATTAAATAAAATTCTTAAAAAATATAAGAAGTCATCGTATTAAAATAATACCTTTTCTGCAAGGAGTGCGGCCTTGCGTTTTACCCCCGCATCATCTTTGGTGCCTTCATCAACCAGCGGCTCAGTTTCTGTTTCAACTTGCGACTATAAAAAGAAGAGGAAAATTTAATCATCAGATGGAAACTCTAATCATTGAGCAGTACATAAAGCATAAAAAGACAGAGAGAAACTCTACGTACCTCAATGACAAGTGGAAATTTGAAATCATCAAAATTTAACCGCCAAGGGAAATAACCGTTAAATCGAGTAAGAAGACTGTAAACTATGTTATCGGGAACGAACCCGAAGACCCATGGGACCTCAATGACGAGTGGGTTGCGGTACCATTTGTAATCGTGATCCTCCCGGATATTTTTCTTGAAGGGCGCGTTGTTCCCGGAATATACTTCAGCTTGGGGTTGTCAATTTCCGCTAGTAGACGGAATCCCTCACCACCTTTGCGGTTCGGGCCAACGCTCCATCTTTTGAAATTTTTTGCGGCAATATTGTCCGCCTAAGTAGCATGAAAGTTTTTCACTGTATATTTGCGTTCTGAAGAGTCTGGAACGTAGCATGTAAAGTTGATCTTTCCTTGGCTACGCATGCTACATTCATCTAGTATGCGCCACCAATTACCGTTGTATTGAGTGATGGACCGCACCAAGCCTTGATGGGATTGATTGCGGCTGGCAAGAACTTCAAATTGAAAGGGGTTTTCACTTTGGTATAAGGGAAGTTGTAAACCCGCATATAAAGCTCCCGCATGGATTAATAGTCTGTTGTTGGAGTAGTCACAACCTTCCATCATCTCCAAGGTAATTTCATCTTCCACGCAGTCATAAAAGGAAACTTTGAATTGGCGAAGACCATGAACCCTTTTAAAATCCTCGAGATTCACGTATTTAAAGCTACAACTTTCATGAGCACGTTTATCCTTGGGAGCAGGATTGTTAACCTAGCACGGACACTTGCGGGCCTTGTAGATTCCGATGGATGACTCCTCGATACATGGTAATGAGATGACTACCTAGATAAAGGCTGATCATCCTCATTAGAAGCGTTACCGGTAGCTTTACCTTTTACATCCATGATAGATTTTTATCTACACAGGGAAACCAGAAAAAATAAGCTTATTAAGATCAAAAGCAAGAACAATGCAGGAAAGATGTAACAAGATGATCAATACATCAAAATACAAATAAGCTAATCATTCTCTGATCAGGAGAAAGAGGAGATTATGATAAAATAACCAATCATCAAAAAGAGAAATCAACGACATCAGAATCATCATACATTTAAAAGAATAATAAACAGATATGAACATTATTAATATCATATACAATGATTAGGATACATGTACAGAGATTGATAAACAAGCAAATACGAAAAAGAAAAGAGCAAAAGAGTTATTTACAGTGAAGTAAAAGATAGAAGAAAAATCTGATTGATTGAAAAGATAAGAACTTGATCCCAATGCAAGAATCCTAGATCACAAGAGATTGAGATAATGAAAAGGCACTGAAGAATTTTTGAAAAGCTCAAAGGAATAAAAAGCACTACAACTTTATTAAGAAGAAGAAGAAGACAAGAGGAGTAAAGAATGAGATGAAGGAAATAATTGATATTAAATAGGAGAAAACTGAAACTGACGAACCGTCGAAAACTCAAAAGAAATAAACTTTTCATAGATTTGATTTCTTTGAAAAACACCAACTGACAAAAACGTACAAAGAGAAAAAAGTGCATAAAAGTGTAACGTGGGAAAGGAAGTTATGGCAGGCGTGCGAATTGAAAAGGTAATTATTATTTTTCCTTTTTTCAAAATTTTTACCAACTGTCAATTCCAAAAAAAAAAGAAAGAAAAAGGGGGAAATTGTGAGAGAATAAATTCTGAGGTACGCGTGTCCAAAAAACTATTGGAGAAGTACGAACTACGACGAGACGAGAAACACTGGAACAAAGCCGTTTAAAGCATTAAATTGATAGCTGTAAACATGAATTTTTTTGAAACTGACAACATTAATGTATGACTGACACGTTGGTTGCGGGAAAGTAAGGCACACTACTCAAAACAGACACCATTAACTACTCGACTGACAACAGGTTGCGGAAAAGTATGACTCAATAAAGAGTAATAATGAGTATTAATGCATGACTGACACATGTCGATTTCACAAGCTGCAGAACAAAAAGAACTAAAGCATGACGTTTCACCTTTAAAGGGATACGTGTCCAACATGCCATGATTCAATTAAGACCGCAACATTCATCCCAATCCAGAAATATTAATACAAGACTTCAGAAGAGTTGCGGGATAATCAGTGAGAAATCAGGAGAAACAAACAGTACACATACTAAGACTTGCGGGAGAAACGGTCAAGCCTTGCGGAAATCACAAATAAACCTTGCGGGACTACATATCGCACCAAGAATGGATAAGAATAAATAGGTGGAAAGGTAGATTGGTGGGACCTGTCAAATTGGCTATAAATACCAAGCTCATAAACTGGAAAAGAGGTTGGGAAAAGGAGGAAGAAAAATAAGCTAAAGAGGTTGAAGTATAACAAAGAGTATAGGTATGAACTTATGTAAATCTGTAAGTTCATTTTTATTATGATTAAGTTCATGATATTATAACATATCAGTTATTTGATGTATCTTATGGTAATGTAAGCATATCTATGTATACAAATCTTTTCCCGTGGATGTAGAAAGTTTGACTGTTGAACCATGTAAATGTTTGAGTCAATTTATTTTAAATTATTTGTTTAATTCTCATTGTTTAAATGATCATGAGAGTTGATTTCATGATAAGATATCGTACAAAACTATGATTTAAATAATTTTGGTTGTGATCCAAGATGCTAGATTTTTGATAATCACAATATAGTTTTATAATTAGGTTTGTTTTTGGTCAGTCACACATATCGTATCGCCTAAATCACTCCGGCTATAATATGGGCCGCGGGCCACGTACTAAGAATATGTGACTATTCTTTTTTAATTGACACGTGTACTTCTTAACTATCAAAATTTACAAAACAGTTTTTACAATAAAAAATTTCAACTGCAATTTTCCATTCACCGAAATATCTATATTAATTATATTAGAACCAATCAAGTTTATCTATTTTCCTTTTTTTTTTGCACAAAACTTATTTTTATCTTAGATTAAATTTTACTAATTTGTTTTACAATTTATTTATGGAGTGTTTTCTTCTTTTTTTTGTTCATGGAATTTTTTCTTCGTCCTTTTCTAGCAATACTAATCATATAATAATCCTTGCGTCACATAGATGCATGTATCCTTCTCTAACTAATCAGTTTAGGAATCAGAAGTGAGTCTAAGTAGCCAGTTTAGAATTGAGTTTTAAATCGGGTATATAAAATATATCAAGCACAATGGTCGATTGCTAGGCGATTGCAACTCATCTCTCAAACAATTTTAATCAATTGCTGCAATTAATTGTTTTAAGTACTACCTGCTCTTAAGGATGGTGAAAACAGGAAGGATTATTAACTGTCCTGGCAAGTACACGACTAAGAAGCATATAAATATGTTGTATCATCAATCAAGAACATAAACATGAGAAGATAACATAATAAGAATATGATACAATTTCATCTTTCTTTTTTAATAAGAAGGAAATTACAGCCGATTACCTAACACTTATTTTTTTCCTTCAATGATTTCTTACATCGGTAATTATGTTTTTGGTTTTGATTTAAGAGCAAAGATATTGTGAGTCAAACAACAAAAATAAGCCATGAGTAAAAATAGGCTGTTTTAGTTAATTCGGGACACAATAATATTTTTTAAATAAACAGTTTAACCTTTTCTAATTTAAAATTATTTTTATAAATTTTTGAGAGTTATAAAATACACGGGTTGATTAAAAAAGAAGGACCACATACTCCATATATGTGGCACGCCGATATCATAGCAGGAGTGTTTCTAGAAAAGTGTTATTATCATTTTTTTCAATTTGACCTATTTTTAGATTAAAATTAAAAATTGAAAGTAATACTTTTTCTTAGAAACATAAATAATATTATTTAAATTTTTTTATTTTAAATGATTTTTGTTTAAAGAAAAACAAAGATTCCAATTTCCATAATCCCAGGTTTAGGGCACTCTAATCTGTTAAAAAAACAAGAAGTTTCCCGCCGTAAGATGAGCCAACATAAATCCTTTTCCTTTTCTCTCTGGACAACTAAAAAGCAACAAAATAAAAATATACACGTCGACGTTGATGGGCAATTCTGTAATTAACAGCAAAACTTGTGCCTTCTTCGTGATTTTCGCAGTAATCAAACATTAATAAAATAACCCGAAAAAACGTGACTTTATTTTTCCCTTCTTCTTCTCGAATCGATTTCTTCACTTTCGCTTTTGTTTTGTTGTACTTCTAACTAAACACTTATCCTTTGTTTCGGTGGAACTTTTTAGTTTGCTTGTTTGTGAAATTTAAAGAATCTGAAAAACAAAATGAGACAGAAAATAAATAAGAAATAGTCGAAATTCAATGAGGATTATTATTATTATTGAAGAAGAAGATAGAAAATGGGGAATAAGATATGTAGCGCAAGAAGGAACATGGTTGAAGAGAGATTTACAAGACCACAAAGACTTATTAGACAACCATCATACGTTGATTATAAGAAACTTAGAAAATTGATACTTAATGAGAAACTTGCACCTTGTTTCGATGGAGTTGAGGATATTTCTGATGATTCTGATGATCTTGAAGAATGTCCCATTTGTTTCTTTGTAAGTGTATTACTATACTTTCAATGATTTTGTGTTGTTTCTTGTGTGGGTTTCTAGTATTTTTGATTTTTCTTTTAATTTGTGGGTTTATTTGATTTTTTGAGCAGTTTTATCCTAGTTTGAATCGATCCAGATGTTGTATGAAAGGAATTTGCACTGGTAAGGGTTTCTATAAGGATTTATGAAACTGTGAATCAAACCAATCAGCGCTTAATTATTATTATATTTTTTTGTAGAGTGCTTTTTGCAGATGAAGCCATCTCCTTTTACACAGCTAACTCAGTATCCTTTTCAACTATTTCTCGCCTGTTACAATTTGATTTTTTGTTTTTGTTTTTCTTCATGCAGTTTTTCCTTATTTTATAGTGAAATTTCTGTATTTTTGATGGAATACATTCTAATAGACGTTTTGAGATTCCATAGTAAAGAAAGAGTTTTTTTTCTTGTTTAGAAGATTTATAATGCTGTTTTTTTTTTCAAATTAAACTAAACACATAAAGGTGTATGCTATACATAGACGAATTTATAATTGCTTTGTGATTCTTAGAAACAAATTTGATTTCATTTGTGAAGATGCATTTGAATGTAGGTAAATTAGGATATGTTGTTCTGATCTATGGTTGTTGTCTGTGTGGTTCAGATAATTTTATAGATTAAACAGTGCTCGTCTTTTGGACCGGTGTGTGTGTGTTTTACTGATTTTCATCCGTGATAAACTGAAGTGTTGATGCTTATAAATTAGTAAACAATGCCTGGATATGGATGCGGTATAGAGTTGTAGGTGCTGATAAGTATTTAGGACTGTTTTGTAAAGGATTGTATTGATAACTTATGTAACAATTATATGGGTATGAGTGCCGTGTAAGACAAGTAGCCAAAAGCACACGCCGAAGTGTGCAAGCACATACAGGATAAACACGCCGCATCAAACTTTGTGATGTGTGAGCACATGAATGTCTGCAAGTTATGACGTGCTGTTCATGTGTCCATGTATCGGACGTTGCAAAATCCTAAAATGTGAATTGTCCTTGTCATGTAGTTGTTGACACTTTCGATTTTTAAAGGTAGTTGGATGTTGTGAACTCAAGAAAATGAATCATTTTGTAGTCCTGAACTATTAAAGGTGCCCGTTTTGCAAATGCTCCAGGTATACTGTTGAGTACCGTGGGGCAAGAACGAAGGAAGAAAAGTGCATTGAACAAGCTGTATGAATCTAATCCCTAATGCCTACTCTATTATCCTTTCGGTGTTACATACAACATCTTACTACTTGCAAGGCCAATAGCCACAATAAACTTTGTATCTGTAAGACTGTAAGCCTTAATCTGTTCAGTTTTTGTTTCAGGAAGAGCAAAAGGTCATGGAGGCTAAAATTAGAATGCGATCTGAAGAATTGCAAAACTCGGATCAGGTCAGACTTGCCAATAGAAACTTGTCTGTCATGGAAGTTCAGTCTCCAGCTTTAGGTTTCATGGAGGTGTCAAACGGTGAGTTACTACATTATTCAATTTTGTTTTATATATTAAAAGAGTGTATATTTACAAAAAAAAACATTAGGGTCACAATGATATAGGAGTCAGCGTGTTCTTTTATATAAACTGAAAAACAAATTATCTTTTTACAGCTGATACTCAATATATATGTTTTTGATTTGAAAAGCAGGTGGTGTACAGGACTTAGGGGCCTTCAATCTTCCTTCGGCAGATGGACATGTTGATGCTTCCGAATCTTCAATTCTAAATGCCTGGAATGAAAGGTACTGCTTTCAGTTATACAACTTTCCCATAATTTATTCAGGTGCTGTTCTATTTTCATATTAACAAGATTTCTTTCGAGTATGAAATTTGATTTGATTGTGGGAGTCATTGTAGAGAGAACTAGTTAGGAATGTAAATAGTGTTAAGCTGTTATGTTGTTGCTCGAATAGATTAATATGGTTACATAGTCCATCATCGTTTTTTTTATCTGGAGATAGATTTCAGCTATTCATCTTTCAGCAGATAAGAAGACGTGAGGAAATGCATACTGTTAACTGTAATTGCCAGGGGAACGCTGCTATCCAAGTTCCATGTGCATTCAGTTTATAATCATGTGTTGTCTTGCTATGTACTGTGGTAAATGGCAGCTGTATTTCAATCAATAACTAATCACAGGATTTTTTTACCACATAGGAATGCAGAATTCAGTGTAGATCTTGAAGAACTCATGATGATGGAAGCTATTTGGCGATCTATTCAGGTTTGTCTGATGCTAGTTTTTCTTTTATGTTACTGTTCCAATCCATTTTTACAATTGACAAGAAATTATGCTACTTAAGCATTGACTAGTACTCAGTACCCGAACTTGATTTACAGGTAAGCGAAAGGTTTTATGTATATCGGCATTTGGGATGAAACTGAGTTTTCTCTTTTTTTTGGCTACTAAAACTATTACATTTTAATATAATGACATAGGTAACCAAGATATGATCCCAATTTTGTGCTCTAGGTACATTAATACCTGGACTAGAACATATTCATCCTTTTAGCACATATGATTTACTGGGATTCTTTACTGAAGGCCAGGATATTAATTTACATGTGAACTAATTTCTCAGGATACCGCCTCACATAAGTGTGCATCTGAGCGATCTTCAGGTTCAAATGGCATTGGTAGATCCCGTATTGAGAACTACCTTCCATATGAAATCATATCATCTTCAACACTCACAGACCTTCCAGATTGTCTTCCGTCACCGTCAGATTCAGTAAGTGGTGGAATTGCTATTGCAGTTGCAAGAATTGCTGAAAGAAGCATTCTTCACTCTGGATCATTTCACTCGATTAGGGAAATCAGTCAGACTAGTCAAACCCAAGATGAAATTCCTATGGGAGAACACGAGGCTGGACCTTGTGAATCTTCTGAAGATCCTGACCTCAATGATGCGAGATCAGGAAATGAATGTCTCTCCATTTCTTCAACCAGTGGTGATGATAGTTGGGACTCATTCTCTGCGTCTTTCCAAGATAGATATCAACGTTCAGATGAAGATGGTTGCAACTCAGATGAAGATCCAGTAATGGAGCTTTTCGACACTGATTCCTCTTGTTCAAGTAGTGTTCATACAATCTCAGATGTATCTACTAACCAAAGCCCATGTAATTGCAACAATTACGAAAGCTTTTGTGGCTCCAACCATCCTGGCCCTATAGCCTCAGAAGCAGAATTTAGGTCATTGGATAACTCCAATTCATAGTATAATGACTGAATTTTATGCCTTGCGTTGGATTATAAGTACGTAAGGTTAGACACTGCTGACTCCTCTTTTTCCACTTTCTGTCATCTTTTATTGTAGTTTAAGCTATTGATGATATTTATATTTCTACCATGGTTTTTAGGTCTTGTAAAGGATGGATCTACAATTGATGATGTACTGTCCATATATGCTTAGGAACTCCGTTCAGGCTTGTTGGATCATTCACCTCAGAAATTTCGGCTTCAAATTACTATTTGGTGTAAAATGTAACATAACTTGTGCATGCGATATATCTTGTACATTATTGGCATGCCATATAGATCAAAAGAGAAGAATTAAATTTGTTGTTGTTGTTGCGCTAGGCGTGTGAAACATTTTGGTGATTGTGTTTTTGGTTAATAGAGGAAGTTTGTATGCCTTCTTTTTTTTTGGTAAATTGTAACAAACTGCCAAAGTTTTATAGAATTATTACAAGCAACATATAGCTGCTTTGGAGATAGTGTTGAATCTTCACTTTCTGCTTTGGAAAATCGTCAGGCTCAAACAGCTGAAGCTTCTACTGCTAGAGGAGTTTCAGAAATTCTTCTTGATACTCTAGATGCTGTATCCAAGGTTATTTACTGTCTGGTTACCGAGCTTCAAAGTGACCATCTTCATCGTGTATTTATATAGCATCTGCGTGGGTTTCCTCCATCTGAAGAAGTTCGTATGATAGAGTAGTGGTATTTTAAGCGGTGGATTTTGTTTTTTTTTTAAAGCTGCAGTACCTGGGATGATTATAATGTCAAAATCATTTGGCATGGATGTTTGAAGGCAATTAGCTTAAACTTATTGGATAATTAGTGAACCTTTCCCTGTAAGGCATTCGCCCTGTTTGGCGTCCTCAGCAGTTGCTTCATAATTTACAGGTTTTTCTCAAAGGAGTGTGAGCAACGACATACCCAAGTGCAGAAGGTCTGAAAGAACTGCTTCATAAAGCTGCAGAATATATTACTAGCCAACTATTCTGAACAGGCTGCTCAGCTTGTTACCCTGGCAAGGAAGCAGAGTTCAAGGTGCACATAAACGAGCAGGGGTTAACTCAGATGTGGGAGGCAACAATGTCTCTAACACTGGTAAGATATTTATGTAGTTATTATTCCTCGATATTTAGGAGTATGGACACAACCTTGAAGCTCTTGATCTCAATGTAGACAACATAGAAACATATCCCTTCTTGCGTCTGTCTTGCTTCGGATTGCCTTCCCAGAATTTGCAAGTGACCTCAATTTATGCATAAAGCCGTCAGATAAGGAAAAACTTTGCAAAAGCAAGAGCAAAATATACCTGGCTGTGGGGAATTCCCCCATAGTGACTAGCCAACTAAGCGAACTGCCAGTCTGCAACAACCAACACTTAAATTCAACTCAACCGGATCTCACTAAAATAGAAGAATGACTTCACACGAATCAATTAAACAACGGAAACTTACTTTTTAAGAGGAGAAGTCATTATGACAGCAAGAAAATTGGCATCCACTGCTTATGTGAGGGTTTTCATACAGAACAACTATTTAATTCATGATACCTATAGGTGCCATCCGTGACATCTTCAAATCCAACTTAAGTGTGCTCGCGTTACAACTTAGTCATACGAAGGTTAATTCAAATGATTCTGGTTCAAACGGATTTCACTTATTTAAAATGAAAATAACTGCGTGTGTTGCTTTAAACATTTGACTTGTCCACGTATATAAGTCTGAAAGCCAATTCTCTTATCCTAATAATTGAGATTATTTTTAGTTATTGTGTAAAAAAAATGTGCTATGAACATGCTTGTCTTAGACTCCTTAATAAAATAACTTTATAAACAATTTAAAATTAAAAATATAATATTTTTATTTATACTCATTATGTAGATAATTTTAAAAAGTTTTTCTATATATATAAATTTTATAAAAATTCGATTTATATTTTAAAAGATACAAATATTCGAAGTTTTGTAATCTATTTTTAAAACAATACTATTTTTTATAAATATATAAAGATATATCTAATATATAATTTTATTTTTGAATATTTATTTTGATATTAATTGTGTTTGAGGTTATTTTTATAATATCAAAACTAGATCAATTAAAAATATATTTTTTCTTTATATTAGTAAGATAAGATAGGCATACACTACCTTAAAGTATGCACGCTGCCATAGTGACATGTTCCAGGATAAGCAGTTTTGGGGGGAGATATCAACCAATTTATAATGAGCAATGCTGTGAATCTGAAACTTTTACTAAATGATAAATCCAAACAAAAGGGAATAATCCTGTGGTACGAGTGAAAAAAAAGAAAAAAAAGGTCGATCTGACCCCAGAAAAACTTAGAAACTAAATGAATCTGTAGTAAGATGTACCAACTCCTTTAACAGCATTCATAAAATCTGGTTTCCCTTCAAATCCCTCAACATCGCAAGCAGGGAGAGAACACCCAGGCTTAGCGTCACGGGTCCAATTTTCCGCCTACAATACCTATGGACCTTTACTGGTAATATTGTGGTTCTTGTGAACCTTTCACCCACAATACTCAGCCTTGCACGCATATTACAACAAGCGCACATAATCAGCAGCATTCTTCTTCGAATTAGCAACGAAAGTCTTTCACTTTCTTTTCTCTCTTCTCTAATGCATCCCGTAATACATTCAAGCTTTGCCGTACAACATAAACATAAATTAGTAAGCTTAAGGAACTCATCACATGACACAATAAACTCTTTTTATTGCATCAAAGGGAAAAAGTACAAAACTCTGTCCTCACAGGACTCACTCAGGCATATTCCACTTGAACAATGCCTTCAACTCACTAGGCTAACTCTCTCTAGTTTCTTCCTAAATGCGCCCTACTGTTCTCTACTTTTTATCACTGAATTCTAATGCTTCTCCTAGCATTTGTATCTCAGTAGCATGACCAAAATACGTGCAAACTCCTTGCACCAGCCTTGGACAGACATCTGTCCAAGAAGCAGCTAGCATAACCGCATAAAAAATGCATAACTGACTAGCATACTTCCATCCTCGAGCCAGCATCCCAACACTTGTCCCAAGCAGTTATCCATGCTCTAAAAAGGTTATAAACTTGCTTTATAACCGTTCCTTCTAGTCTCTCAACTCTGGTCCACGTGTAAAGCACAAAACCAACTCGTAACCGCCACTTTATGAGCTAAACGTGCATCATTGTGCATCCTCAAGCTTTGGCCTTGTGTTGCATCCCTGAGGATGCATCAGCTACAACAACTCATACCATAGTGGTTCCCAACTAATGTCAATGCTGCTCCATGCCTCAGAAGCATCACGTGGCATATGCTTTACATAGCCGAGTACTAGACAAAAGTGGTGCACGCATTGCCAAGGCTTTAGTCTGGCTTTGGATCAATGCATAGGCTAGATCTTGACCTATTCCAAGCTCTTGCGTCGTCCTTGAGCTGGGATAAGCTCAAATCCTCAAATATGCATCAATGCACTATCCCATGCTGCATTTGTCTTTGATATCCTCCCCCACCCATCCAGTTCAATGTCCTCGTTGAACGCAATTAAGTAAACTCCTTATACTTGACTAGCTCCTTAACCGCATGCATTCTTAGAAAATCAGGAAACCATAATTCTGAAATCCAGCAACTCTGTTGGTGCTTTGCGCTTCAAAGCCAACTTCTTTGCCAACGTATCAGCATCACTTAGCTTACTGCCATGTTATTGATCTCATTGAGCTTGATCTTTGTTTCTGCGTCGTGCACTACGCTTCAACTTCCACTCAACTCATTGCATCAATACCCAATCCTAACTGAAATTCTTCCTTAGCCAATTCCTTGAATTAAGCTTGAAGTTCATTTGCATCATTTGCGCCTAAGCATACGCAAGTAATGATCCTTTCCAACTGATCTCAACGATCATTTCCATACTGTTTCGCCTTCCAACTCTGATATTTTCTGCACCAAGCAACATAAAAGGACTTTTACTCGACTTGGCTTCTCATTCCAATCATCTTTACATAAACAACTCATGTACCATAATATGATCATCATCCACAGATCATTCTAAAATAAAGACATGAGCAAAACAATGTTTACACCATAGCAGATGTAGTTACAAACTTGAAAAGGCTCATAGAAAAGTCTGTAAACTAAAAAATATGCACACAAAATTCTTTCTCAAACATAAACATAAGTTATATACATGTCCAGCAAACACCCATGCTCACTGATCTTGGTGTTTCTCAAAGAGCAGCAGCAGTCACCGTAGCCTAGTTAAGTTTCAGCTTAATCCAGAGTGAGCCACAAACTCATCACTACGAGGCCTCTACCTTGAGTCTTCGCTTTTGGATGCTTAAGTTTTGCTCGAATGGCTCTCATAGCCATCCCTAGGCGATACCATAAGTTGTGGACGTAATGGACAATTCTTCACAAGGTGTAGACCTTTGCAAATGAAGCACCCTTAAACTTCTTAGCAGTAGGTAAATATGCTTCATCTTCAACTTCTCGTTCTTCCTTGCCAGCATCAATTCTTCCCTTGATCTTACCCTTGCTCTTAGGGTATGACATGTCTTCGCTTGACTTGTCAACAACAAGCTTCTTCATGGTCTGGATGGCTGCATCAATGTCTTGCACCTTCCTCTTCTTGAGTTCAACATTAACCCAAGGACTTAGACCGGACAAAAAATGGAATATTTCATCCTCCTTCGTCATCCCACAAGACTTATTCATCAACGCCATGAAGGTTTGCACATATGACTATGGTGTGCCGGTCATCTTCAGTTTGCTCAAGATTTCACGCGCATACCAAGCTTCATTTCGTAGCAGTAACTGACCCCTCAGTCCCTCCTTCATGACTTTCCAAGTCATGGTCTTGGTGGGATCAGCAGCATCATGATCTTGCTGAATCGTACTCCACGAATACTTGGCATCACCACCAAGGTAATTGCCAATAAGGGTAAGCATTTGTTCTTCCCTAGTTCTCATAGCTTCAGCGTACGCCTCAACATCCTACAAAAAGTTCTCCAACTCCATATCATCACGAAAACCTAGATAAACTTTGGGTTCAGGGGCTTGAGTCATACCCCTCACATCTCTCCTACCATAGATGTGGTAGCACTGAACAACCTTCGTAATTGCGCCACTTCCTCGGCCATATTTTTTACGTGGCTAGTAAGTATGGTCTTTACCTCACTGAACTGACCCATCAGTCCAGTGGCTTCACTGATTGCTTCCCAATTAGACTGAATTTCATTAGAAACTCGATTTTCTAATTCTTTGATTTTATTATCGAAGGTCCGAAACCAATCAGATGTTCTGCTTTCTAGCAAGCTTAGTCTATCATTGCTTTCAACGACAGGAGCAGCTACAACTTGAGCATCAGCATTTGCCCCAACTTCGATATCAACATCTGCCCCAATCTTCATAGGCGTTTCATCAAAGTCATAAAGCTCTCCCAAATTATCAAAGATGACAGGTAAGTCTTCTTCAATCATACTGCCATTAACATCCATGTTAAAGCACGCTTCTCACAAAGTGACCAGCAACACTAATTTACTACAGAAAGAAGGTTTTGGAGAGAAAATTCTTTATGCATACAGCCAAATGTGCTCTGATACCCGACTGTCACGGGTCCAATTTTCGGACTACATTACCTATGGACCTTGACCGGCAATATTGTGGTTCTTGTGAACCTTTAATCCACAATACTCATCCTTACACGCCTGTTGCAACAAGCGCACACAATCAGCAACAATTCTTCTTCGCGAGTTACCAACGAAGGTCTTTCACTTTTTTCTCTTTTCTCAAACGCATCCATAATACGTTCAAGCTTTGGTATACAATATATACATAAATCAGAAACCCAGCACATGACACAATCAACTCTCTTTATTGCATCAAAGGGAAGAAGTACAAAACTCTGTCCTCAGAGGACTCACTCAGGCATATTCCACTTGAATAATGCCTTCAACTCTCTAGGCAACTGTCTCTAGTTTCTGCCTAAATACGCCTCACTCTCCTTTACTTTTTTTACTGAATTGTAATGCTTCTCCTAGCATCTATGTCTCAGTAGCATGTCCAAAATACGTGCAAAATCCCTGCACCAGCCTTGGACAGACATCTGTCTAAGAAGCAGTTAGCATAACCTCCAAAAAAAAGGGCATAACTGACTATCATGCTTCCATCCTCGAGTCATCGTCCCAGCCCACTTGTCCCAAGCAGTTATCCATGCTCTAATAAGGTTACAAACTTTCTTTGTAACCATTCCTTCTTGTATCTCAACTCTGGCCCACGTGTAAAGCACATAACCAACTCATAACCGCCACTTTATCAGCTAAACGTGCATCATTGCGCATCCTCGAGCTTTTGCCTTGTGTTGCATCCCGGAGGATGCATCAGCTACAACAACCCATGCCATAGTTATTCCCAACTAATACAAATGCTGCTCCATGCCTCACATGCATCACGCACCATATGCTTTTTACTTAGCCGAGTACTAGACAATAGTGGTGTATCCATATAAGCCACTCTCACGTACGCATTGTCTAGGCTTTGGCCTGGCCTTGGATCAATGCATATGCCAACTCTTGGCCTATTCCAAGCTCTTGCATCATCCTTGAGCTGGGCTTATGCACCATTCCATGCTGCATGTGTCTTGGCACTATCCTTCCTCGATATGAAGCTTCATTCTGCCGGCCAATGAGCTTCATTGCTATGCCATAGACTATAAGGGTCATAATTATCCATAACATCAATTGTAAAATTAATATCTTGGAAGGCATGCTTACAACAAATTCTATAGTTACAAGTTTTCTTTGTTTTACCATCCAAGGAATGGTGCCATTGTTAAAATCCTCAACTTCACTTATAGAGTCTAATCGAAACTGGATTCCTCTCAGCCCCTATCTCACTGCCTATTCCAAACCTGCAGCAATTGCATGGTTTTTTTTTAATGAGAAAATAGCAAATTAGATTAAAATAGGTCACAAGAAAGATGACAGAACAAGTTCAAAGATATACCCATAAAGGATATGGTGCTAACTGTTTACAACAGTAACCCAGTTACAACTTATTAGAGTGGATAAAGCAAAGCCATCAAAGACTTTAGTGTTGATTGCCAATTGAACAAGGTATCACTGGTACAAAAATGGCCTTTGGTCACGGTAATTTAACGCGTCCAAAGGTCTATGGACGGGGTATTTCAATTTTGAAAAATCGTGGCCAAAGGTTGCGAGGCCAAAAAATGTTCTATTTGGTCACGGTGAAATTTCGTGTCTACTTTTTTAATCCACCGTGACCACAGCTTCATTAGTCACGGATTTTATTTACTTAGCGTGACAAATTTGCTCATTGATCATGGAATGCTGAATGACACCGTCTCGAAATTTGTTCATTGGATACGAATTTTCGCAGTACACTGTGACCAGCATTTACATTTGTCACGTATCCCATATATTCACCGTGTCCATACCATCACACACACATCAGAAAATGTGGGACACATTTTTGACCCACAACAACCTTATACCTTGCAAAAAAGAAAATAGGCAAAGTAGTAACAAATATCTGAATAAAATTACCAAACATTGCATTGAATCTGATAATATATTGACAAATGGATTCTATTAGAGTTAATAACAAGGATATGTGAATATAATCAGTAAGTAACAACACATGTAAACGCGTTCGCATAGAAGAGGAGGAAGGGCGTCTCAACCGGAGTTAGGGAAGGACAACTGCACTTCCATCATGTTGTGCACGCTCACTGCAAGAGCTCCTCCAAACTCTGCCTCTAGGATGTCTATTGGCTGCAAAAGAAGAGAATAATTAAAAACAAGTTAGAATACAAAATCTCTTATTCTATGTTAAGTGCGTAGTAGTTCGTTGAACAATGAAAGACTGTTAAATTTCTAAGTCACTGCTAGCAATCTTTTCTGATCAAGCAATTCATCAAATTACAATTCCATGTTGAACCTACCATGCATAGACCCATTGGCCACTGGGAAAAAATCATGTAAAATATGATTAAGAAGCTCAGTTAAGAATGTTAAGATGCATATATAATAGACCAACTCTTTTCGCACTATTTTCAGTTAAAATGCCAATCACGACAGAATTATTAGCATGTTCAGTTGGTGATGTAAGGAAATCAATCAGACAAATATGACTATAACACAATTGAAGTGTCTTTAAGAAAATGTTATATCAATCGATTGAAGTTGTTAAAAGACATTTGAAATGACTGCTGATAAATGACTCCTACGGTGCCTCCTTATGACATAATATATAACTGATCAAATGAAATACATGGTCATGGGCTGGTCGTTTTATTTCGTGTGGAACACCGGAATGCTGAAAAATTTGAACATAGAACCTCTTGTCAAATATATTAGAAGTAGTTACAACACGCCTAACTGAAAAACAGCAATAATGTGTCTTACCCAATTTCTTTCCCAAAATTTTAATGCTCATTCTTGCTGATCTTTCATAGTTGAAGCTAGATCTTTGTCCTGCAGCTACAGGATTCTTCTTGCAAAAAATGAAAGCATAGAATATGCATTACGGATGAGTTAGCGGTCAAAAATATAAGGAATATAATTCCCCATATGAACACAACTCCTATAAATTTGCTTTCAGAGAACAAAAGACCAAAAAAAAACAAAAACATTATAGTCAGGAACTAGATTTATGAATTCCAACTTTGTGAAGGTATATTGGCCAACTAAGTGTAGGTTTTAAGCTGACACAGTGAGAAGGCAGATGAATAAGCAGCAATATCTCAACTAAGAAGTAAGCATATGGTAGGAAAAAACAGAAATACTACTGTTATCCACATAACCTGAACTTCATTAGGAGCATTTTTGGATCTGTGTTTCACTATTTTATGTCAATTATGCTACATTAGCTCAGACACTGAGTGAGAAGGAAGATGAACAATACCCCAACTAAAACATAACCACAAGGTAGGAAAAAAATCCAGTCATTCTTATCTGGCCACATTCCTTGCTTCGCACAATATGCGTTTTTTTAATCAGCAAGACCACCAATAACTATCAATAAGGTGTTCTTCACAGATTTTGAATTCAAAAAAAAGTTTTGAAACAAACAATACTAGAAATACTTAACCTTTATGCACATAGTAACGACATAATAGCATAGAACCAAGATTTAAAGGAAATTAAAAAAAGGTCTATCTTAATAACAGTCGTTCGTGTATTCATAGTCACTACTGAATTCTAGCACTTGTTCTTGTTCAGAAAGGTACATGCAATACTTAAAAAACCTACAGTTTAACGAATTTCCGATTCGATGTTACTAGGAATTTAGAATGCTCCATTCATACCAAAATTTGCAAAACATGGAATTCAATAATTAAAGAAAACAAAAAAAGCTCAACTTACAAAGAGATCACATGATCATGTGTTTGAGAAAAGTTAATGCCAGACCAACCACAAGGATTTCCATTCAAAAAATTCCAATTTGATAAAACCATCAAGGGTCTTCATTTATAGCTTCCTTGAACCTCTAACAGCCAAAGCTTGAATGGAAATTCCAATTTGATAAAACCATCAAGGGTCTTCATTTATAGCTTCCTTGAACCTCTAACAGCCAAAGCTTTACAAACCCAATGAAACTAGTTAGAAAATATCAATCACAACAACAATCAAAAACTGAATTATCCACGAAATCCAAGAAACGGTTAAGTGAAGCAGTAAACTTACTTTCAACAGATGAAAAAAAATGAACACTTATCTATCTGCTCATGTTAAACATAATTAATCGCACAAAATGGGTAATGATATTTTCTATATATCTCAAGCTTAGCAACTGGTTTTAGCAGCAGTCCAACACTCATAACCTAGATTTCTAATTCTATCGTGGGTAGTAACATAAGAAATCGGTACATCATTCAGCATTGTATTGTTATCCCATCTCTCTGCCAAACAAGTGTCTACTAACATAATCCAATTTTGGGTTCTTCACAAATATCAAACAAGAGCTCGCCTCTGATGCAATTATTGTAGATTTTAGGTTTGATTGCTAAATAGGAGAGCGCAATGTTTTCTTAGGTAGAAGAAAAACTGAATTAGAAACTAAAATATCAAACCCTAGAAATCTAAATATTGGAAAGGTAAATATAAGTTAGATCTAGATGAAATTGATGAGTTTGAGAAAGGACTCGGGGCTTACCATCTTGACAAAAGTTACGGAGATTTCACAATACACCATTTTTAACTCTGATCCCCAAAATACCTAGTATAAATTTACAAAAGATAAACAGCTTAATTAAGACAAAACAAAAGAGAAATGGATCATTTTAGCAGGAGGAAACCATGTTATCAAACAGGAGAATACCTTGTCACTAAACTCTCAACAAATTATCACAAAGAACACTCCTAATTAAGTAATCAAATCTTACTGATTGAGATACGACCTATTACAAAAACACTCCAAAGTTGAAATTACTTTGATTGATATTGAAATTAACTCACTAGAAAAGAAACATACCTATGCTTTGATTAGTTATGCAACTTTGATTTGGATCTGAAATTGAAATTAAGAGTGTTTTCTCTGCCCTTATATATATGCGGATTGCGGATTGATTCAATTTGTTCCCCAATTCCTTTCTAACTAGAAGTCGGTTGAAACTCTCCTCTAGTTTCTATCTATAGTACTCTGTAAATACTTGCCGTGATTGCCTTCACTTTGATCAAACATTTCAAATTATTTTTTGACAGTAAAGCAAACAGAGAGGAAGGAAACTTTTACTAAAGGGTTTTTTCGTTTTTCTTTTTTTTTTTGCTTAATTAACGTAAAAGAAAGAGCAAGAGATTGCAGTTGTACTCTCTTCAAAAGTGCTATCTGCCTTAAAACAAGGAAGAAAACGAGGAAGTGGAGTGGTGTTATCATGGAGTAGCGCGATAGATCATGGAAACAAATTAGGTGTGAAATAGGAATCCTCGACCATGATAGTTTATGATTAAAAAGTGGATATACCGCGTCCAGAGAGATGAACAATGATCTAGAACATACAATTACCCAAGATAAACCTAGCTTTAGTCACGTTTATTGATTTGACCGTGACAAGTATAGCTGTGACCAAAACCGATTATTCTAATAGTATATATTAAGGTTTTTTTTGTTGGTTGGTTATTTTTAACCTTCACTGATAGGTGCATTATTTGCATTAGTTTGATACTCTAATTCATTTGTTTCTTGTTAGTTTTTGTATCATTATGCTTTGATCTTGTTTGTTCATGAGGTTCTTCTGAGTTTTGAAGTGGATTCAACCAAAGAAGAAGAAAGAAGTTCATTACAACACGAAATAAATAAAAAATAAAGTGCTATAGATGAAGGAAGATTAAGGTCAAAGATAAATCATTCAAATCCAATATTTCTTCAATCTATCTTGAAGGAAATTGAAAGGCGAAGCCAACACAAAAAGAATGAGGTCATTCCGAGTTCATATAAAAAAGTTATGGGCAAAACAAACTCGAAAAAATTGAGTGTTCAGAGAGAAGTTTGACTGATTATGGTCCAACTAAATAGTAGTCGAACCTGACACTCACCTGGAGCAAAAATAAGTTGTCAGGTTCAGTTGGAAAAGTCCATACTCGAATCAGCCGAACCTGATACTATTCTGGGACATATTTGGGCGCGAAATTGACTTCTAACTCAAGGAAACACGGTCCCTGAAGGGTTCTAAACCCTAGAAAGACAATATACTTGAGGGCAAAGCATTTAAGGCTATAAAAGAAAAATATCTAAGGATCAAACAACATATCTTTGAAGTAATCTCTTATCTTGCACCTCTCATATAAAATCTTCTACATAAAAAAAAAACTAGGGTTTTTGCCTTAGGGGGAAACCATTCTTTTTCTTTGTATATTTTCTATGGGTTTTAATAAATCCATGAGTAGCTAATTGTTTTATTGGTCGGGGATGTAGTTGGAAGTCCTAGACATGTAAATCAATCTGGATGGTTAGTTTTAATATTAATGATCTCTTTTATCGTTTATGTTTTACTGTTTATATCGCCATGTATGATTGAAGACTTGCTCGTTTAAGTTGAAAATTGAATGGTCTTGTGTTCATAACTAATCTCGACTAACGTTTGAGATCCGAAATTATCGAAGAACTCTAATCACAAGTAGCACAACATAGTTATTGACAACGGGATATTGCCATACGAATATGTTTAGAATCTTAACCAAGGTTATATATGTATGGATCTTGCGCCGGATTTCTTAGAATAACCTCAAATCACGAAGATCGTTGCTTTCATTAGGTTAAACTTGAGTAGATCTTCCGCCAAGTTATTCATTGAGAAGGTATCAAAGAGTGGCTCTTGTGGATTTGATGATACAATGAGTTTTTCCTGAGTAAGCCTTCGATAGGATGCTTTAGGGTTATTGGTATGAAAAGGATTGAATGATATCACTGATCAATTGAAGAGTTTGTTTTCGGTGACGGAAGATGAAATCTCTAACCAGTATCTTCTTCCCTTTGTAATCTTTATTTACTTTGTTTTTATTTTCTTTCATTAGTTTACTTTAGTTTAATAACTCTAATGCCCCCTGGTTATGTAATAAATCAAATACAAATAACAATTCACAACTCCTCGTGGAAACAATCCTTACTAATGCTATATTACTTGTTAGTATTAGTGGGAAATTTATTAATTAATTTGTGCGCAAATGATACGCACCAAGTTACTTGAATCACCCAAACCTGATACTATTCTGAGACATATTTGGACGCGAAATTGACTTATAACTCAAGGGAACAGGGTCCCGGAAGGGTTCTAAACCCTAGAAAGAGAGTATACTTGAGGTCCAAGCATTAAAGACTATAAAAGAATATATATAAGGCTCAAACAACATATCTTTGAAGTAATCTCTTATCTTCTACCTCTCATATCACATCTTCTACATAAAAAACTTAGGGTTTTCCCCTTAGGGGTAAACCTTTCTCCTTTTTTGTGTTGTTTCCATAGGTTTTAGTAAATCCATGAGTAACTAATTGTTTTATTGGTTGGGAATGTAGTTGGAAGTCCTAGACATGTAAATCAATCTGGCTGGTTAGTTTTAATATTAATGATCTCTTTTATCGCTTATGTTCTACTATTTATATCGCCATGCATGATTGAAGACTTGCCCGTTTAAGTTGCAAATTGAAGAGTCTTGTGTTCATATCTAAATATAGACTAGGGTTTGAGATCCGGAATTATCGAAGAACTCTAATCATAAGTAGCACATCATAATTATTGACGATGGGATGTTGCCATGCGATTATGTATAGAAGCTTATCCTAGGTTAAATTTGTGTGGCTCTTCCGTCGGATTGCTAGGAATAACCTCAACTCACAAAGATCATTGCTTTCATTGGGTTAAATTTGAGTGTCTCTTGCGCCAAGTTATTCATTGAAAATGACTCAAAGAGTGGATCATGTGCATTTGATGTTACAAGAAGTTTTTCCTGAGTAAGTCTTCGATAGGATGTTTTAGGGTTATTTGTCTGAGAAGGATTGAATGTTATCACTGATCGATTGAAGAGCTTGTTCGGTGACGGAAGATGAAATCTCTAACCCGTATTTTCTTCCCTTTGATAATCTTTATTTATTTTATTTTAATTTTCTTTCGTTAGTTTACTTTAGTTTAATAACTCTAACACCCCCTTGGTTATATAATAAGTCAAATACAAATAACAATTCACATCTCCTCGTGGGAACGATCCTTACTACTGCTATATTACTTGTTAGTATTAGTGGGAAATATCTTAATTCATTTGTGCGCAAACAACACGCACCAGATTTTGGCATCGTGTCGGGGAGAAGTATCAATTATTTTTGTTTGAGATTTCTTTTTGTTCACTTTTACGTTTTTCTTTTAATATTTTTCAAGTTTTTAGGTTTTCATGTTGGAAATAACTCGTTGGTGGAATTCAACATCCGTCAAAAGTGAGAGGTATATTCTCAACTCGGTTGTATACATCACTTTTATTTTATTTTTTCAATTTTTTTTGTTAGATTAGTTTTTCCTACTTTGTGTGTGTCATCATGTTTCCGTACGATAATAACATGTATGGTGCACGATATCAAGTATATAATAATGGTAATCAGTTTGGTTTTATTTCCCAATCTTTTGATGACTACCAACCATCCCAAGGGTATAGTCATAACCAATCATTTGGTTTTGACCAGTATTCCATAGAACCTTTTGATTATTCTCATACATACCAACAACCTTATGGTGGGTATGTAAGTGAACAATCCCAAGGATGGGAGGATAGTCATACTTCTAATGATTCCTCTAGGTTTAAAAAACAGATGTGCACCATGTTAGCATAACTTCAATAAAAAATTTATTTACATCAACAAGGCATTAATGAATCACTCCAAGAACTTCAAAAAGGTGCAGATAATTTAAGGATGCGCATTGATCGATATGAGGAAGGAATGAAAGAAGAAAAAATTTGGTCCAAAGACAAAACTATCCTAATATTCTTGTGCACAATAATGAATATGTGATCAATGGTGATTATGAAAAACACCAAACTTTGGGGATATTTGATGACACTAGTGTAGCTTACTCAAGCCTTGATCTTAATAATGATCAAGCACGTATTCAAAAAGTAGAGCTTGTGGATGATGCAATGAGTATTCTAGAAAAATTCCTTGCAGCGAGATTCAGATCTATGATAAGTATGAGTCTTTCAACAAAGAAGGGTATGTTGAGAATGGAACCAAGTTGAGTAATATCGTGGAAGACCCAATTAAACTTGCCAAAGTTTATAATGATAATATTGATGCTGAAATTATTGGTGAAGTAGAAACTAATGAAGAACGGTTAGAAAGTTTTATAAAGGACCACGGTACACAAGAGGTAGGTAATTCACTTTTATTCTTTAAGAAAGATGAGAATCTTATAGTACAAGAGAATTTGGAAGGTTTGACTAAACCTTTAACTATTGATCCTTTTCTTTTACCTTACCTAGGCTTGAATAAATGTGCTTCAGAAGTATTGTTGAATTATTTTGCTTCTAAATATCCGCTATTGGAAATACTTGATTCTCATACTATGCAGGTTTTCAGAGAGGATTCTATAGAAGTTCCAGAATTTTATGTTCTCAATCCTATTCCGAGTATAGAAAGGACTAAGTGTGGGGAAAACTTTTATCAATATATAACTTCACTATTCTTTTCTTGTACAAATTTTTGAATGAATTTATTGTTTACAATGCAGATTATTATATGGAAGGATCCTCAAATTTTCAGGTTGTTGGTCTACGGGCGACCATAAAGTCGGTTTGACGATATTAAACCAAGTGTTGAAATGGGAGGCAACCAATTGGTTTTATATTTATATTTTTATCTTTTTAGTTTTAGTTTTCTTAATTTTCATATCATATTATAGGATTTCTCATCTTGATTTTACATTGGAGGAATCAATTTATATTGAGGAGGATGTAAAGTTGTTGATGTTGGATTTTTGACAAAGAAGAAAATCATAATATTGCCTCTGCTTACCTGCAGAAGCATGAAATAAATATGTACAAATTTCTGACCCGATATCAGAATTATGGATATGTATTTCTATCTTACATTCCGCAAGAGAATTAAGAATGCATATTCAGCTCATAGCTATAGTAGCTCTGTAGCTCTTTGTATATTCATGCACTTTCAAAATTTCAGGGCTTTACCTAGTTAAACCCTCGTTATCTCATGTGCATCCATATAAACTATTTGTATTAATCAGAATATGCAGATTATACAAAATTGTGGACGTTCAGAATAGAGGCTATGCCATATCTGAATAAAAACGCTAATTAGATGCATACCATCTAATTGCAGAGTCGCATCAAGCATTATATCAAGTTGCAAAATTACACAGCTGAATCTCTTGAAAATGTTCTGTATGCTCTGCATGAAAGTTGAGCATAAATGCTAATATTAAATCTCATATAACTGAGAAACCCTAAACATGCCATAAATATGGCCACGACATTAACGGATGCCAAAGCTAGTGGTGAACAGGCAATAACCATGGCACTAGCAAGTGCCAGCATTAGGGAACCCTATCCAAACTCCCAACACCAGTGAGTAGCACACACATGTGCCAGAATTTTTTTTTCTCCAAAAAGCTAAAAAAGCACGATCCAAACATACCCTAGAAGTGCTAGCGCTAGCACCAGCGTCAAGCTTGGCGCTTTTAGCAGCACCGCTAGCGCTAGCGTCATCCTTGACGCCTTGTTAAGCCTTCAACCCTTTTCTCTATTTTCTCTCTTTCCTTTCACGCTTCATGCTTGCACAATCACCTAGGATACAACCATGACATCGGTAGGTACTAGTAACACCACAATCAATCTTGTAGTACTTATATACATCATTGGAGCTAGCATGAACATTTTGTTACAATAAAACTCAGATTCCATGACTCAACTAACTCTCACGAGAGATAAAATCATACTTCATGGGTGGATTATTCATAAGGTTTTGGTCTGGTGGTTACATCAGCATGCGGCGTGGCACACCATGACAAGGAAGTTACAAAGTAGTGGTGACGGTTGAAGTGGTTGAAGAGGTGATCGGGTAATGATCCAGAAGTTTCCAGATACTTCCCAAGATAAAGTGGGTTACACTATTCCCCCACAATCTCCATCACTCCATCTCCCACTACCTCCACTACTTTACAAGGAAAATGTGTGTTACTAATCACTATAAATAGGTGATGTAATTTTTAAATAGTGGTAAAAGGTTCGATACTCAGACTTGTAAAGATTCGATTTTTAAACCTAATTTTTAATAACTAAAAATAAAACTGATTAAAGTAAAATTGATTTCAAATTATGGGAAGGACTGAGACTAAGGATTCCACCATTAGCCAACTTTTCAAGTGATAAAAATCTTGCAACTCATATATTTAATTTATTCAAAATATTGCCAAAGTTAGGTTTTCAAAATAATAGTTGTAAATCGAAAGCATGAGATATCAAAAGCTCTAAACTCAGCATGACCCATCAAAAGAAAACACAACTAATTGATAAAAACCATTTTTTTCCAAATTTAATTCAAAGAAAATAATAATAAAATAATTGCACAAAAATAATAAAATAGGAATTACCACTTTATTATTGGAAAAATAGCTTCCTCCGTCGCCCCAGTGATGGTGATTAGCTCATCATGTTGGAAACACTCTCAAAATATTTTTTCATAGCTCAAAAAGTGTTTACAATGAAGAAATAAAAGTAACGCATGAGAACCGATACGCTTGTAAGCTTTACAGAGTGTGTTCTCTGTGTGGCTGAAGAGAACATAAATAAAGTACGGACTATGTCCACTGCAGAAATTTGAAGGAATAAGCAACGAAAAAAATGACAGTTCTCTGGAGCCTTATGTTCTTCGTGTGTTCTTCACCAACAAACTTTTTTTTTCTTCCTGGAATCTTTTCGGTGGTCTCTGGATGATTTTTTTCTTGATATTCTTTGTTATTTATAGGGTTAGTAAACCCTAGTAACTCTTGTGAACCGATAAGGACTCCAAAACAAACTCTAAATCTTGTTTTATCCGAATCCATGGAGGTTTTCTTTTTCGGCTCAGAGATGAATTTGCAACAATTTTTCCGACGTGAATCACTCTGGTTAACGTGTGTTGGTCATATCCTGGTGGTTTCTTCACTTGGGTAACTCAGATTTACCCAAAATCCCTTAAAACTCGATTCATGCCAAATTCAGAAACTTTCTTTTCACGTGTAATAACTTTCCCGCCATTTTCGGTTTTTAAACCATGAAGAAGGGTGCCCCCAGTCCAACTGGTGGGCCCCTTTATCAATTTTTTCGGGTTCCTTTAGTAATTTTTTTGGGTGACTTTAACAACTTTTTGAACCTATTTTTCCATAATTATTTATTTTTCAAAAATACCTACAAAGACATAAAAACCCATAAATAGTACAAAATCGAACACTATCAATATAGATAATCAAGCACAATTTAGACACAAAAATGTGTCTATCAAATACCCCCAAACTTACTATTTGCTAGTCCTCGAGCAAATCTAATCTAGAAAATAAAATCCTAACTCATTTTCCCAGGAATCGCGACTACATTTAGCATATGTAATAAGTTGTTAAACCCCTAGGTGTCCCTAGTGGACGAGTTTTGTCTCGTGAGGGTTTACAAGAGGTATACCCACAAAACCTTTACTCCAAGTTATAACTACTCGTGAACGATTGAGGATAAACACTAAACAAGCTATTTAGTTGCATATTAAATTCTTCGGCTTTGGGAATCATTACTTTATATGAGTCTAATTGTTGTACACGAGTTTTTACTCAAGCATACTAAAATTCATATATAAGCAAACAAAGCTATACTTAGATAGTTTTTCAACCACGATACTCAGAATCTATCAAAGTTCAATCACATGAAAAGATTTAGAAGATGGATGTGGACAAAATGAAGTTTGCGCGTGTTGACTAAGGTGAATGGTGTTTCCCATATCTTTTTGAAGGTCAGTACCAGGATGAATCTTAATGGATTGAGATATGCTCTTACTGGTCTTAATCATTATATTAAATATCGATTCAACTGGTATATACAAGGGTCTCAGCGATCGATTTATTGAAAATAAAACAACTATAAATGTATTGACAACATGATTGGATCAAATTGAATCCAAGCGCATGGTCCTTATCAGCATCTTACATGATAGTTCTCATAGATCCTATGTTCCATGCTTGTTTAGGTGACGGAGACAGGGAGAACACACACATATTGTTATCAAAGTGTCAAAACTCGATTATTATATATTTTTTTTTCTTTTAAGAAAAATAAGAATTAAAAATGGGGCTTGATCTCAACACTCTATTTCATCCTGGCGGTGATAACAATTTGATACTGGTGCCCCACCAAATCACTTAGAGAAACACAAAAATTACAAAAATAAAAACAGAAGGTGATATGGTCGAGATAGACTCTGAGATATGGTGACAACTATCATGTTATTTCTAACACCTGAACTTTGTCCTTTTATGAATAGACCATTTAACTGGGCACACCAATTCCTATAGAAAAAGATCTAAGTTTCCATCTACCTAGAATGGTTAGTGTCAACCTGAATTGTTCACAAGTTTCTAGACTTTGGAGTTTTATTATTGCAAAAGTTTCTCCCTTACCCCCAAACTTAAATATGACATTGTCCTCAATGTTCTAAAGATGAATGATTAAAAATATGAACAAGGAGAAACTATTACCACTTCAAGAAAAGGAGTTAAGGAAAGATATTATCGTTTCGTATGAGCATGGGTTACCTCCCAAGAAGTGCTAAGTTTAAAGTCTTCAGCTAGACTAAGAAAGAATTAGGCACCTCATGAAATCATATAGCAATAGTCGAAACAACTGTGGGTCATCTGAATCAAATAGTGCTATCACAAATAAGAGAAAACTGCAACAGGCCAAGAAAATGAACAAACCGAGCACACCCTTATCTACTTTTATGTTTAAGACAACTACTTCTAGCTTTGGTTCAGGTTCAGGCTCTATAAAAGGGTTTAGATAAAATATTTTCATGGGCTGGATTTCCTCGTAGGCAGGATCAAAAGAATCAGGTTGTGGATTCTGGAATAACTCAATTAAGAACTTAGTAGCACATAATAATAATCTGAATAATTATGGATCCTCAAAGTCAATCAGATTTGACTCACACAATTGACTACTATGAAGGTGGTCATTCTTAAAAAAATGTGTCGATTCTAATTCCTAAAGTAATTAGGCTTAGTCTCAAAACTTAATAACTGACACATTTAAAATTCTAACGTTCCCACATATGGAAGAAAATATTTTGGTGGGAAAACAAAGTTAATCTTGGTATTATTTCCTAGGTAAACCACATCGACTAGAGGATGGGTTTCTAACAACTGAATTTCTTTCTGGGCATGATTAGGTTCGGAAAGCAGTTCTTGAAGATAGTCTCTTAATATGGTAGATGCACAAACATCAATTCCCAAGTGAGGGACTTTTAAAAGAGTCAAAGGTAAAGCACTGGGAGAATGATAATCACCCCCAAACTTAGAATTTTGGGTGTCTCTAGATAGACTAGTCACAATTTCCCTAATTTCTAGATCATCAGATTCCTGAAAATGGTCAATTGCTTCTTCTGAGTTATAATCAAGTGGTGCATCCTCACTCATATTTAAAATCTCTACGGGTCTATCTTTGTTATCTAAGACTGTTGTTTCTAAATCGTTGGAATCTAAAACAGTATTCTCAGGATAAACCCGTTCCTCTAAACCATTATCAGCTTCAAAACAAGAAAATTTTACATCGTCTAAAACAGTTATATCTTTAGTCAAATCCTCTTCCTTTTGAATAAGTGAATAATCATTAAAATTATTTGGATCTGAACCAGAAATAACACTATCATCATGAAGCACAATTGGAGTGACAATTTCTTGATCACTCTGCCTGTATATTTCAAGTTCTTCATCAACACTATCCTCCTCATCATAATAATATGAAGATGTTTGAACCTCGTCTAAATAAGTAGTGTTACCAATTCTATCCTCGTCCTCTTGACTAGGTGAATAATTATCAAGGGTAGCACTATGTTGGAAATTAAGATCATTTTGAGCAATATTATTCTTTGCAGAAATTTCATTCACACTTAATACGAACCTATTTCTATCCTCAGTCATCTCCTTTATGATTCTTCTTGTATCCTCAGTGCACTTCTTGATGGAATTTTCTAGAGAAAAAACTAGATCATAAGGAGTGCTAGATAGCAACTGCTCGTGTGATTCTTCTAGAGGCATAATAGGTTCATTATAAGGACTAATAGGTTGCATCTGTTTTAGGGCATCCCTCCAAGACAAAGAACTCGAATCATCATAGGGAGTACTAGATTGCATCTGATTTAGGGTATCCCTCCAAGATAAAGAACTCGAATTTTGCTCACTTTCATGTTCATAAGACGGGTGTATGTACGAATAGTAATTGGGATCATCCTGATATGAGTAATAACCTCCAAAAGGTTGGTGGTGATCCCGCCTACTATCCACACAATGTTGATAGTATGGATAATGTCTATTTTGAAATCCACTCGGATATTCATTGTATTGGTCCTCATAATATCAGTTCGACATTTTCTAAAAACTTCCTAATATATAAAAAAAATCTAAGAAAATAAATCTTAACAGGAAGGGGTTCTAAACATACACAAACCAGGCCGACTCAACCAAATCAAACCTACTGAATCTAGTAAACAAAAATCATGATGGCTCCACTTAGATTGTTTCTAGACTAGCTTTTATTCCTTCGAAAGGTAACTAGTTACAGTTTTAGAAAACCTCTTAGAACGATCCGAATTAGATTAAGTCGAACAGAAACAGGATAAGCTCTATGGAGCTTTGATAACCCTGTCTCTTTGGAAACTTTTCCTTGGGTTACAAGGCGGATCTAATCAACTTAAAACAATCTTCCTGAACTTTGAGTTAGGCTAACAAAGTAACCAATACAATCCTTTTAATCGAGTTTCATATAAGCTCGTTACCCTATTGGTCTCTTTCTATTCAAAATTTTAAGCTTAGGTTCGTGTTTGGTAACGTGTTCCTAAAGCGGGCAAGCAGGAAACGATGATGAAATCAAAGTCCTTATCTTGTATGGCCAGTTCTTGCCCTTTACTAGAAAAATAATTTCGTTTTCAGTTCCTCAACATATATGCATACGAAGGAATACAGTAAACCCACTTGCAGGGTATTCGTGGGGTGATCGAGTCTTACCTCCCATACCAGACGGGGGATGAATCGGTTGTAGTCGGCTCAGGCCACTGACTCTTGTGTCAGTGTACGAACCCGAGGGCCGAGACAATATCGTAATTGTCGTCCTTCCCTGTTGCAGTTTATATTTTAAATTACCCTTTCGTAGGGTTTAAAAATAATAATAATGTCCAAAGTCCCAAAATAAAGTCCAAAAGAGTCCAAAAATAACAGAAAAATTACAGAAATAATAAAAATTTCCTAATACAATTTTCTAAACAAATAAAATCTAATAAAAATTAAAATTATTTGTCTTCTTTTCCGTTCTTTAAGCTTTAACTTTAACTCCAAGTATTTAATCACCAAAGTTTTGGGCTCTATTTCCTTTCAATCCAAAATCCAAAACCTGTAGCAAAAAGCTAAATACCCAAAGAAACGTAAAATAGGACAAAGTAAAAATAATACTGAAAATAAAAAAATAAAAAACCTAAAAATAAATCTAAAACTCTAAACCTAAATACAAGTCCTCGGAAGCGGCGCCAAAAATTGATGTAAATTTTAAATAGTGGTAAAAGGTTTGATACTCAGACTTGTAAAGATTCGATTTTTAAACCTAATTTTTAATAACTAAAAATAAAACTGATTAAATTAAAATTGATTTCAAATTATGGGAAGGACTGAGACTAAGGATTCCACCATTAGCCAATTTTTCAAGTGATAAAAATCTTGCAACTCATATATTCAATTTATTCAAAATATTGCCAAAGTTAGGTTTTCAAAATAATAGTTGTAAATCGAAAGCATGAGACATCAAAAGCTCTAAACTCAGCATGACCCATCAAAAGAAAACATAACTAATTGATAAAAACCATGTTTTTCCAAATTTAATTCAAAAACAAATAATAATAAAAGAATTGCACATAAAAAAATTAAATAAGAATTACCACTTTATTATTGGAAAAATAGCTTCCTCCGTCGCCCCAGTGATGGTGATTAGCTCATCATGTTAGAAACACTCTCAAAATAGTTTTTCATAGCTCAAAAAGTGTTTACAATGAAAAAATAAAAGTAACACAGGAGAACTGATACGCGTTACAGAGTGTGTTCTTTGTGTGGCTGAAGAGAACATTAATAAAGTACGGACTCTGTCCGCTGTAGAAATTTGAAGGAATAAGCAACGGAAAAAATGACAGTTCTCTGGAGCCTTATGTTCTTCGTGTGTTCTTCACCAACAGATTTTTATTTTCTTCCTGGAAACTTTTTGGTGGTCTCTGGATGATTTGTTCTTGATATTCGTTATTTATAGGGTTAGTAAACCCTAGTAACTCTTGTGAACCGATAAGAACTCCAAAAAAAATCCAAAACCAACTCTAAATCTTGTTTTATCCGAATCCATGGAGCCGGCAGAGAGATGAATTTGCAACAATTTTTCCGACGTGAATCACTCTGGTTAACGTATGTTGGTCATATCCGGGTGGTTTCTTCACTTGGGTAACTCAGAATTACCCAAATCCATTAAAACTCGATTCATACCAAATTTAGAAACTTTCTTTTCACGAGTAATCACTTTCCCGCCACTTTCGGTTTTTAAACCATGAAGAAGGGTGCCCCCAATCCAACTGGTGGGTGCCTTTATCAATTTTGTCGGGTGCCTTTATCAATTTTTCGGGTGCCTTCATCAATTTTGTCGGGTGCCTTTAACAACTTTTTGAGCCGATTTTTCCACAATTATTTATTTCTCAAAAATACCTACAAAAACATAAAAACCCGTAAATAGTACAAAATCGAACATTATCAAAATAGATAATCGAGCACAATTTAGACACAAAAATGTGTCTATCAATAGGCTACTTAGCCCATTTCAGAAACACAGAACAAGCTCTGTTATTTTCCATCACTACATAAAATTCAACACACAAATTCCTTCAACTTTCTTTGTCCCCCTCCCCTAAGATCAACCCATTTTCTCTCCTCGTGACCGAAGCAAGGCGGAAGGGCTATTATCGTGGTTTAGGCTTTCCATGTACGATTTTGATTTCCTAATTTAAAGAAAGTATTTCTATAGTACATTGTTTTTCCTAGAATCGATTTTTAAGTACTAACAATTGACGAGCACAATGGGAGATCAATCCCTCGGTCATGAATCCAATTCTTCAACAATCTAAAAATAGTGGATCTTAGGTCGGGTTCAACAACGAATCCTAATTAAGGTTCAACAACCACTCCTAACCCCGACAATACTAGTGGATGAACTCCAGAGACCATTCCTCAAAACACCTCCACTGAAAATATTAAAACTCATCTCCGTACCACCGAAGGTGTCAAAAACTAGGAACAGACATCACCAACCATAACTGATTTGATGAAGCGCCAAGAAACCTTGTCCGAAACTCAATTAGAAATGGATACAACCCAGAAGGAAGTTCTTACCTTTCTTAAGACTTTAATAGAGCAGTTATCATCGGAACAACCTCCATCATAGCAGGGTTCTGTACAATAACACCACTCGGAGTACCTTCTTCAACAATCGCGGCAGGGGGAGTTTGCTCATGATTTTGAGTTGGAAAAGTCACATCACTAGTGTCACGGCTCATGGTAATCTCCAATCCTTCACCTACAAGTTCATCTCTCTGATTTAGTTTATTCTCCCCTAAAATGGAGATATTGTAGAGATAATAAGCTAAAATAGCTTAAACACAAAGAATTGAAGCATAAATCATAAAATTTTCGTAAGATATGTCCATTAGCAACCTAAACATTTATTAAAAAGTATTTTGGATCATAATTAGTGAGTTGTTTCGTTAGTTAACGTCATGGGAAAGAAGAAATCGATTAAAGAAGTTTCAAGTAACAAGAATTTGAGGAAAAAAGTTATAAATTGTTAAAGTTCTATAAAGTTCAGAATTAATCATCAATAGTTGAAGCCTAAGACGAAGAAGTTTATATACATTGTGAGAGTGGTGCTGATTATAGATTGGATGAGAAGGTGAATGAGCATTTCCATCCTCGCATAATGGTTAATTTCCTTTCTTAGAGATCATCGAAAAAAAAAGATTCTTTTCATCCCACGTTTCTATGGGGTGTCAAAGTATAATTCGGAAGATTACTTTTCCTTCCCACCATTCAGCGTGTGCAGGATTTCTATCTTCATCCTTCCTTCACACATGAGAACCATAAAGTGAGTCTTTTGAGAGCAATTTCATAAAACCCTATCGGTGAGGAAGAAGTCGAGGCGAAGTGCTTATTCGAATCGTTCTCGAGGACGGATTATTTCATATGGTTGGTTTGTCCTAACTCAAGAGTTAAGCATGAGAATAATGTTCTTTGGTATTTCTAACTTCTTATTATTAGTATGCAGATCCTCATAGCTTTTTGGATGCTTGTGACTTTGAAATTGGAGTAGGTTTTGTGGGTATACCTTTTGTAAACCCTCACGAGAATATAACTCGTCCACTAGGGATATCTAGGGGTTCAAGGCTTGTTACACACATTAAGTGTAACCATATCCTCTACGAAAGGGAGTTTTTGTATTTTAGTTTAATTAGGTAGTTTACTCGAGAACTAGCAAAAAACAAGTGTGAGGGAATTTGATAGGTGCCTTATTTGCATTAGTTTGATACTATAATTCATTGATTTCTTGTTAGTTTTTATATCAATATGCTTTTATTTTTTTTTGTTTATGAGTTTTTTAGGAGTTTTGAAGTGGATTCAACCAAAGAAGAAGAAAGGAGTTCATTACAACACGAAATGAACAAAGAATAAAGTGTTACAGATGAAGGAAGATCAAGGTCAAAAGGAACTCATTCAAATCCAATATTTCTTCACTCTTTCTTGAAGGAAATTGAAATACCAAGTCAACGCAAAAAAATGAGGTCATTCCGAGTTCGTATAAACAAGTTATGGGAAAAACAAGCTTGAAAGAATTGAGTGTACAGACAGAAGTTCGGCTGATAATGGTCCAACCAAATAGTAGCCGAACCTGACACTCAACTGGAGCAAAAATATCTTGTCACGTTCGGCTGGAAAAATCCATACTCGAATCATCCGAACCTGATATTGTTGTGGGACATATTTGGGCGCGAAATTGACTTATAACTAAAGGAAACACGGTCCCATAAGGGTTCTAATCCCTAGAAAGAGAGTATACTTGTGGGACAAGCATTGAAGGCTATATAAGAACATATCTAATGCTCAAACAACATATATTTGAAGTAATCTTTTATCTTCTACCTCTCATATCACATCTTATACATAAAAAACTTAGGGTTTCACCTTAGAGGGAAACCATTCTTCTTCTTTGTATATTTTCCATGGGTTTTAGTAAATCCATGAGTGAATAATTATGCTATTGGTTGGGATGTAGTTGGAAGTCCTAGACATGTAAATCAATCTGGATGGTTAGTTTTAATATTAATGATCTCTTTTATGGTTATGTTCACAAGTAGCACAACGTAGTTGTTAACGACGGGATGTTTCCATGCGATTATGTGTAGAAGCTTAACCTAGGTTAAATCTCTGTTGCTTTTGCATCGGATTTCTTAGGATAACCTAAACTCACTAAGATCATTGCTTTTATTAGGTTAAACTTGAATGACTATTGCGCCAAGTTATTCATTAAGAAGGATTCAAAGACTGACTTTTGCGCATTTGATGATACAAGGAGTTTTGTCGGAGTAAGCTTGCGATAAGATGGTTTAAGGTTATTAGTATGAGAAGGATTTAATGTTTTTAATGATCGATTGAAGAGCTTGTTCGGTGACGAAAGATGAAATTTCTAACCAGTATTTTATTCTTGTTGATAATCTTTATTTACTTTGTTTCTATTTTTTCGTTAATTTATTTTATTTTAGTAAATCTAATACCTCCCTTGATTACATAATAAGTCAAATACAAATAACAATTCACAGCTCCTCATGGGAACGATCCTTATTACTGCTATATTACTTGTTAGTATTAGTGAGAAATATCTTAATTAATTTGTGAGCGAACGACATGCATGATGCAGATCGGAAGCGTTAAAAATCTAGTAAATTCTTACAACGGAGTAGAATCGAAAAGTAATCGATAAAATTGATAGAAATTGATAGAAGTTAGTTGATCTTCAAAGAGATATCCTAACATCTAGGGTTTATCTAGACTGCGTTAATTCACTATGAATAACGACTATAATTATGAGATTAGTATTCAGACTTTGGGGTAAACCCAACTATGAATAAAAATAAAAATCAATAAACTCAGCAAGTTTAATGAAAATAAAATAATTTTGATTAATCAAAAACTCCCCTAATTTTCGTTTTTGGAGCTCCTTGTATAGATAACTGCTACTAAACAAACCCTAAACTTATCAAAAACCTATAAACTTGTTTCCCAAGGTATCTGCTACCTTTAGGCAACTTACATAACTTATTAAAACTCTTAAAATAAAATTCTAGACTCTTCTAAAATTACCCTAGAAAATTAGTTATTTTTCTACTAAAAATATCATTAATAAAATATAAATAATAATAATAAAATATAAATTTATTTTTCATAAATCTCCCTCCATCATTGTATCGGTGTTGGAGAAGATTCGTCCTCGAATCTTCCCGGTACCATGTTCTGCATATGTAACTCGTTGATGACAATATTCATACACATGAATTGATGTTGTAAAAAATAATTTATGCACTTTATAGAAGCATGAGGTATGATGGAAGCTCAAAATGGATCTTCATAAGTCGATTCAACGAATTCTCTCTTGTTAGGGTAGATATGAGAGACCATTTGTGTATCACAATAATCAACAACTAGCTTACTCTCAGGCAAAGACAACTCATCAGTATCAGGAATTTCTAAATCAATAAGTTTATCAGGATTAGATGACTCACCATGAAACTCCATTAAATCATGTGAAACTTCTTGGGACTGTTTTTCTTTGTCAGAAACAGGATGTTCTTCGCCTTTTTGAGAAGAAAATTTCATATCCCTCATCATCGGGATATTTATCAAAGATCGGAGTTGTATATCTCTCAACAGTAACTTGATTTTGTGCATCATTATCATGACAGAAAAACAAGTCTTCAACGTAGTTATCTGCACTATTATTTTCTTTTGTAAGCGAGCATGGTTTAAATCGAGATTTTAGTGACTTCTTCAAATAACATTCTATCACTTCCAGAATCTCCTTCTTTGATTTGATTAGATATTCACATCTTCTCGGATCTCGTCTTGGTGACAATTTATTAACCCTGAATACCCGTCTTAGTAACATCTTATTAACCCTAGAATCAAACGTTGCTATGATATACCAACTGATGCAGATCGGAAGCATTAAAAATCTAGTAAATTCTTGCAGCGGAGTAAAATCGAAAAGTAACCGATAAAATTGATAGAAATTGATAGAAGTTAGTTGATCTTCAAAGAGATATCCTAACATCTAGGGTTTATCTAGACTTCGTTAATTCACTACGAATAACGTCTATGGATATGAGATTAGCATTCAGACTTCGGGATAAACTCAACTATGAATAAAAATCAAAATCAATAAACTCAACAAGTTTAATGAAAATAAAATAATTTTGATTAATCAAAAACTCCCATAATTTTCGTTTTTGGAGCTCCTTATATAGATAACTCCTACTAAACAAACCCTAAACTTATCAAAAACCTATAAACTTGTTTCCCAAGGTAATGCTACCTTTAGGCAACTTTCCTAACTTATTAAAACTCTCAAAATAAACTTCTAAACTCTTCTAAAATTATCCTAAATAATAAATTCGAAAATTAGTTATTTTCTACTAACAATAATATTAATAAGATATACATATAATAATAAATAATAAAATTATTTTCTATAAATCTCCCTCCATAAATACACCACCCACCTCGATGCCGGCTAGTTTCGAACTCATGTCGCTGATATCATTACCCAACAACTTTAGCACTATACTACAGAAACACCTATAATATATAGATCAATTCAAATATTAAGGTTTAGTACTAGACTAGTTAATGATTGTCAAGACCCCCGTTGACCACACTATTATTCACCTTTGATAATTCTTTTTTGGGAGTTTACATCTATCCGATGTTGTAGTGTCCAAATTTTGATTTACGAGGATCGAGATGCTTGTCGATGAGATTTTGATAATTGGTATTTATAAATTGAAGCTCTTCTATAGTCTTCCGTGTATTCCCGCGAGTCTTTTAATAATCTAACTTGCTTGAGGAAAAAGATTGGTGGAAGAGAAACTACCAACAAATCTATAGCTCCGGAATATTTTTTTTCAAAATTACCGTACTGTTCTCATTTATCAAGTACACGACTCATACCAAAAGCAACTTTACAAGTAATATGTTTTGTAAGAGATAACAACTTTCGAGAGATTTGTATAGAAGAGTATAATGTAGGACACCTATTGGAATTAGGATTTATATTTTTATTATTATTTCTAGAATTTAAATAATTTAAAACATGTATTTTTTATTTTTATAATTAATTTATTTTAAGAAATTATTTGTTTAGAATAAATTAAATTACAATGTTACTAGAATTTTAGAGTTCAAGTCTTCCCTATAAAATAAAATAATTCTATTGTAGTAATATAATACAATAAATAAAATTATTTACTCAAAAACACGGGTTAGTCTCAGTTATCTCCCTTTTTCTATCCTATTTTCTATAATTTACTTTTTCGTTCTTCGTCAATTGGTATCAGAGCCTGTCTTCGGCCTTTTTGTTCTTTTTCATCTAAATCTTTTTTATCCTTTCGTCTCTTCTGCTAATTGAGATCTGCGCATCTATTCGTCTAAATTCTATCAACTATCCTTTTATTTTTCAATCATAAAAAAAAAGGTTCGTCATCTTCCATGTTCATCACCGCCCCACCCAAGTCAATTTCTTGTCTTACCTATCTTTTTTTTCATCTTTTATAATTCTTGGTTCAAATTATCTTTTTTACAAAATTCATCCACAAAAAAAAAAAAACACAAGCCTATTTCAAACTTTTTGTACCATCCTATCTTTCACATCATGACTGGTACAGAAAAAATGATCGTGATCCTTGCAGAAACTGCGAAATCCCAATGTAAATTTGCAGAATTTCAGGCAGCGACTCAACGTCGACTTGAAATAATTTTGGATGCTCTTACAATATTGAATCTGAAAGGTGCTCATGAACTTGTTTACAATGATACTCCTCAACCTCGTGATTGGTAAAGCAGATCCAAATTTTCATGTTGCTCATAATCAATAAGTTGTTCACCCAAATAGTGATAAAAAAGTTTCGCCAACATCATCACCTGAGACACTATTATCTTCTCGTGAGTTTCCTAATGTCTGTAATCTTGAAGATCGAAAGTTAGGTAAGAATAATTTTTTCGGTCAACAGTGCTCCAAGATAATTAGTACTAATATTATTTCGTATGACGTTGACATTAGTTTTTGTTTTAAACGATCTATTATATGGTGTTCTAATATACCATCATCAATGTATTCAAAGTATATAATTCGTTGGATGCGTCATCTGCAATATCTAGTGCTGAGATTGAGTTTTTTTCAAGATCAAAGGATGATATAACACGTGTTCTTCGGTACTTTGTTAATTCCAGGACAAATTCTTTTCAAGATAGCGAGCCTGATGTATGATATCTTAGACTTAGGATTTATATTTTTATTATTATTTATAAGATTCAATTAATTTAGAATAGGTATTTTATATTTTTAGAATTTATTTATTTTTAAGAAGTTAATTGTTTTTCGAATTACTTAAATTGTAAGTTAGGGTTCCTAGATTTTTCTTAGAACGAGAGGTCAAGTCTCCCCTATAAAAGGAGACAAGTCTATTTTAGTTATATAACACAACACATTAAAATTATTCAATCAAAACATGAGTTAATCTCAGTTATCTCCCTTTTTCTACCCTATTTATTATAATTCACGCTCAGAGTATTAAAAACAATTGATTCAATCATATATGCAAACTTTTTACTTTCAAAGGTCCAAAAGATTGAACTCTCTTCACATTAAAGAGTTCAAGAACATTTGTCAAAACAGTGAATCTTAATATTAGTTGTCAGAAATTCATTTAACTGGATGTTTTTCACGAGATCTAAAGTTTCATATGGATTTTACTTTATTTTTGACTTAAAGTTGTTTATTCCTTATAATTTTACTAAATTAAACTTTCCAAATATCTAAAGGAAAATGTGGAAAAGAATTTAATTAATAATAATAATAATAAAATAAAAGTATTTTAGAAAATATTAAATCAAACGGTATTTTTTGACGGTCAAAAGTTTATCCCGATATCATACCTTAGAGCTTGTTTGGATACCTGAAGCAGAAGTGCTTCTGCTTTTGGACTTCTAAAAAATAGTTCTGAGAAGTAAAAAAGTGGATTAGTTAGTTTCCAAATTGCTTGACTTATAAGTAAAAGAGTCAATAAGTAATTTTGGCTATATAAGAAGGGCAAAGGTGAAGTATAGTTTTATTGTTAGTTATGTTGTTATTATCCTTATTAATTGTCAATAATAATATCATCATTTTTATTTTAATAATCATATAATTTTTGACGGTGGTTGCTCACATTTATTGTTTTGAACGCTTTTTATAATCATATAATTTGAACAAGAAAGGTTGTTGTTTGTCCCTGCTTTATATGTAAAACAAGATTTTTCTATTTAATATGGTATTTGTAGCCATAGTTGCTAGATGAATCCTTGAACAACAGTAGTCCATAAAAAGAAATATTTATTATTTTAACCTTTAAATACAACCATAATCCATATGCGTTTTCCTAGGTTGGGATAATGTTACGAAAGTTAATATACATTTTTCATAATGGAAGACGGTAATCCATGTATATCCCTAGGTAAACTCTATTTCGGAAAAAATCTGTGTCACATCGTCTTCTTTGAACGCCGCTAGAAGATAAATTGGCATAATTCCCAGTTTCACAAAGATCACTCTGTCTCTGGCCTTCAATAATCATGTCGTAAACTCCATATTCTATGAATAAACCGTCTTCGATGACGTGTTTTCTAGTAAAATTGTGTATCGTGCATGAAGCTATAACGATATTCCTTCGCTTATGCAATCAGTAAGGCTGCATCATCTTCAAAATAGGTAAATAAGCTTAGAGTACTCCAAAACACCGTTCAATCATATTACACAACGATAAGTGTGCATGGTGCATGGTTATATTTCTCCCTTGTTCTACAAGGTACCTTGATTCTCTGTAATCGTTGAGGTAGTACCACTCTCCTCTATGTGGTATAAATTTTATATTTTATACATGGTGGTAGGATCTTGAACAACATGATAATCACTAGTATGTATATATATGTTAAAGATATACATGCCGATGGCATTGATATTGAATCCAAGTAATCCTCGTAAAACATTCGTAAATCTTGTTGCTACATAATACCTTGTGGAGCTCTCGGTTTCTTCCTCTTCGGCTTTTACTTAATGAGTTGTGAATTCTTGAATACAATATTGATGAGTATTGTATTCCATTTATAGGTAGAGGAAGGACCAAGTTCCTAGGTTTTTTAATATTATCTTTAATACTCAACCTTCCGTCAAAGAAGTTTTAATGAGATGATAAATCTTTATATAAACCTAAGATAATAACTTTCTATAGAAACCTACAATGTCTAGCAACATCTTGATTAGCCTAGATTGTTCACATGGGCCCAAGATACATTTCTAACAATATAAAAATAGTCTTACATTCTCCCACTAGTCCATGTGATAAATAATTTAATGGTTAATCATAGACAATATAAGGCGCGCATAATTGCTAAACAAAATTTAATGGTTCACATAATACGTTGATAAAGAAAACTACTCATGCGAGTCATAACGGTTGCACATTTCCATGTTATCAACATGTTCCCTTCCATGTACCATAACACGAATAACTTACTCAACTAGACTTTAAATATGAGTATCATAATGGTCCAATTATGTCTTCAAGGAAGACAATTTCTGTTAACATTCATCCAATCACATAAGTGTGTACTAAATATGGATACATAAATAAATTCATAATTACATTAATAAGAGCTCAATAAGTGTTCAAAAATAAGCACATAAACTAGTTGAATTCAATAATCAGTTACTCCCACAGACCTAAGATTGTAATCTTTTCTTGAGAGGTCTTAAAAGGTAATTGTTCCATAAGTGCATAATTGTGCTTAAAGGAAATGAACAATTAGTATTTCTGAATTTCTTAATCCATATACGTATACTCAAGGTTCATGTGTTTTATTCCTTTTGTATTCATATCGTGCTTTAATGTTGTGAAGCTAAGACGACAAACTTCAGCGATGTAGAGATAAACTTAAATCTCTAAGTCTGCAGTCATACATATTGAAACTCAATTATAGAAGTAGTATATTAATGGATTCTTCCTTTATAGAATCCTAACATCCAGCAAAATTGAAGTCTGAAAACCCAATCAACTCTAACTGGGTTGATTAACTAATTGTAAGACATAATTCAATATTAGTATCTCAAATTTCTTGATAGCTTTCTCATAATTTGTTCTCGGATTCATTAGGCCTTTGGCTAACATATCGAAAACTCGTTATATGTTCCATTTCAGAATTAAGACATAATGAAGATTAAATTTATATCTTCTTTCCAATATGAAATAAAATTTGCTAAATATGTTGTTATCTCAAAAAAAAAATCGAATATTCGATATAGGCTTTAGATGTGAGATTAGCAATCCACATGATATGTGAGTATCACGTAGTAAGATTCATTGATATCCTTTATTTCAAAAATAACAGAGATATATGCATAAAGCCAAGATCACTACTCGTAAGTTGTATGTCTTAACATACAAAACCAAGAGTATAAACTTCTCCTACTTATCTTGAGATATATGCCAGATTCAGTGATCATTTCATCCAAAACTAGAAACATTTATAGTTTTGTTGAATTTTCATATATATACCATTATAGGGAGACTTGCTTAATTCCATACGTTGGTTTCTTTAGATTGCAGACTACGTTCTCATGTCTTTATAAGGCATGACCTTCAGGTTAACATACATATAAATTTTGTTCTTAATTTACCATCAATAAAGGCTATTTTCATATTTAGTTGATGCAACTCTTTGGTTATACCGATCTACTAATAATACTATGATAATTTTGGATAAGTCTTTCTTTAACATAAGAGAAAAACTTATTTATAATCAACGCCTCATTAATGAGTAAATATTTGGTTATAAGTAATATTCGAGACTTGACGTTCAACCGTTGATTTTAGCTCACATAGCATCAATCCATTAATTAATATTATTATACATAATAGTTAGTTAACCGAAAACCGAATCTTTACCATCCCATATCAAAATCAACTTCTTGTAAGAAAATCATTGAAACGGCATGAATAACTTTCTTTCGATCTCTTTGAGACCTTTCTTAATGTTGGTTTATGTGGTTAGCAATAATTTCTTTATTGACAGTAGTTTCATATAGATTAGTGGATCAATTTTTTGTGGTCCTTCACTATTGAACGGTTCAACAATGAAAAGATTCACAATATTTGTCGAAGTCATAGTCAAAGGGATCATTATCTTGAGTTCTTAAGCAAATGTATCCATGTACTCCCACATACTATGCCATCACTAATGAATTTTTGGTTTCAATAAATATCATACTGCGGTTAGAACATTTAAATATACCCTTTGGATTATTCAGGAAAATCAATAAATCAATAATAATTTTCAAATCCAATTTCTATAATTTGTGAAAGTAATCCCTCGCCTCCAACTGAATAACCCTAACTTAAATGTGTTTTAAACTAGATTTCCAGTCTTTATACAATTCAAAGTATGTCTTTCAAACTTCTTTACTCAGAAAACTATTTAAATTACCCAGTTGTACAAAGAACATACACCCACAAACATATATGGGTAAATCTAACAAATTCCATAAGAGTATGATTTCGCCTTTTGTTATACACCATTATGTCAAGGATTATTTGGCCTTGTGTATTGAGCAACAATGCCAAACTTTTGGAGATTTTACAATGGTTAAGGATACTTAATTTTATATTTCGTCATACCATTCACAATCTTCACCACATTTGTTTGAACTTTATGATTTTCACTTTTGTTTATAATTGCCTCTTAATTTCAATATTGAATGTTCGAGAAACATCCACAGATTAAGATTCATGATGCAATTGATAGATGTACACGGTAACGTGAAAAATCATCAGGTGATAAAACAATCCTCCAATATTTAGACCATAAAAATTCTATAAAATAATCATAATTATTAATTTAAGAATAAAAGATGGTATGTCATATAAAGATACATAACAATTAAACTTACAATTTCATACCTTTAATAAGCTTCTCCTGTGGGTAAAATCTTATTAAGGATCACAGTAAGACATAAAAAATATATGTGGACATTTTACATTCTCATGATACAACATTATGTCTATTTAATACGACAACTAGAATCACATGTGGATAAATCTCGTCTAAAATGTATTAACAAACTCATATGATTATGATGTTCATCCTAATACACTGTGAATTGGAGTCACATGTGGGTGGCTATTATTTCACATGTATATGAAATATACAGATATCTTAATATTTATTTAAACGTGTGAACCAAAAAAAATACTTGTGAGCAGCGTTGCTCTAATCGTTAAATCAAACTAAGAGGACGCAAAAATATATATAACATTTACAACATAGGAGTTCAGTATCACTGTGGTGAATGCAAAAAATATGTAAAATTTCACATTCCATACTAATCTTACTTGTGATATTGCACAATCCCACTCAATGATATGAACATACTTGATCTGATCATAAATTAATTTAGTCGATTATAAACTATTATGTGTAACCATAAAATATTAATTAAAAATATTTATTCAAAACCATGTCATATATAAATTCTGAAAACATCAGCACCCTTTAATTGGAAAACGTTCAAACGTGATGAACTTTTCGCAACCCAAAATCAAGCAGTGTGCAATAATGATTTAATAATGAAGATCCGTTGAAGAATTTTTTTTAATGCATTGCTAAATTAAATTTGATACTGATTTAAGGATCACGGTAAATAAGGGTTACAATAAAGATAAAGATGAAGGGTGTTAAAAATAGGTTACGAACATCATTTTTACAAAATATAGGAAATTCATCTAAATAATAAGAAGTTAAATTTCTTTAAAGTATGCCTTGAGTTTTAGATATAAAACAAAATAATTTGGAAACAAAAAATTTGTAATGGGTTACTCAACTCGGTAATGAGTTAATTTAAATAAATCGCTTATGCGTTTTAATAAATTACGAAAAATCATGCAGCATTTATTTAATTATGATCTTTACTTTATGTCTAGAAAATACAGTCAAAATTGGCACTCAATGTAGAAAATAAAGAGAATGACAATAGACACTTTTTAAGATTCAAAGTGATCCAGATCCATAATGTATGATCTAATATCATACCCTTCAATGTTCTCTTAAACATGTGAACTAGAATCTCCCATGTGCAATTGTTGTTCTAATATATTTAAGCAAAACAATATTGTAAGTCTATAATCGTTTCCAAAAGTGTTTTGACATCACTGTGGTGATAGCTAAAAAACTAAAATAATACCGACATCACAATGAGTCGATAATTGCAAAACCTTAACTTTACAGTTTGTAAATTTATGCTCACAATAGCATTATAATATTGCTAAGATAAAACATTCTAATATCACTGTGGTGATAGCTAAAGAGTCTCGGTATAATAATCTTAAACATAATAATCGGAAGTAAATAAAAAATCAATATTAAGAAAGAAACCATATCATAATGCACATAAATTTAATGGTGTCAAAAAATGGTTGATCATAAAATTTATTGTAAAATTTATGAATTAGTTTTATGATAAACGTGTTTAAATTTGATCACATTTGAACTTAACTAATTCTAAACCAGATCAATTTAGACCTTGTTCGATCAAAGTCAAACAATCATGGCATAAGTTAACTGTCAACTTTAATGTCAAACAGAGAAACTTATGATCGTATTTGGCATGTTTTCATTAGCAACCCAATAAGCATTAATAAAAAAAAATAGAAAACAGATTTTCATTACTTAAGGTTTTGGGTTTGATATAAGAATACCCAACAATTATACAAACAAGACAACAAACATTATAGGTGAGCCCGTATTAGGATCAATGAAAATATTAAATATGCATATTTTAAATTAAAAAAACTGTCAATAATTATTTTTTTATAACATAAAATAAAAAACATCAATCTTTTAAAATGTAATTAATATGCATGAACCATTATGATGTTATTTTCACGCATGCTTTGTAACATAACCAAACAGTCATGATTAATAATACGCACGTCCAAAATAGTTAGAGATAAAATTCTAACCCAGATCACATGAAATAGAAAATATATTTTTTAAATTATTTTATGCATGAATCACATCAAAGCACGTTATTTAATGAAGCGAAAAATGAATAAGATTGATGCTAATAAGTCATGATCCATAAACATTGTTATTTCAAATCAAACAACCATGTTCATGATGGTTTTATATAAATACAATATAGCATACTATATAATGGACAATCATGCGTCCTAAAACCTAGCTTTGATACAAACTATAAATTTTATATTTTATACATGATGGTAGGATCTTGAACAACATGATAATCACTAGTATGTATATATGTATTAAAGATATACTTGCCGATGGTATTGATATTGAATCCAAGTAATCCTCGTAAAACACCCGTAAATCTTGTTGCTACATAATATCTTGTGGAGCTCTCGGTTTCTTCCTCTTCAGCTTTTAAATAATGAGTTGTAAATTCTTGAATATAATATTGATGGATATTGTATTCCATTTATAGGTAGAGAAAGGACCAAGTTCCTAGGTTATTTAATATTATCTTTAATACTCAACTGTCCATCAAAGAAGAGTCAATAAGGTGATAAATCCTTATAGAAACCTAAGATAATAACTATGTATAAGAATCTACAATGTCTAGCAACGTCTTGATTAGCATAGATTGTTCACCTAGGCCCATATAGAGCTAAATATCCGAGCATATTGATATATCCCGAATTAATTATATAATATTTTATTATCCAATTAAAATAGGCAACAACCTTCTAATGGAATGAAGGGTAAAACTTGAAGTCATAGCACTACATTTCCATATAATATTTTCATTCCAAATTGATCAATACTTTTCATCTAATACCTTTGACTTTCCAATTTCATTTTCCTTGTTTTTTTTCCAACCATATCCACCATTACTACTTGTGCGGTTACAAAAATCAGTCATCCACATTGTATTTATGACATTAGCTACACCAGGTGCACTTCTATTGCTGCCACTTGGTGTACGAGAACGGCGAATGAATTGGTTTTTTGTATTTCATTCGTTTTCATTAGCTGCAACACCGTTGTTAGCTGAAAATTATATACTACCATCAAATGGTGGCATAAGACTATACGTGGAAACTTCAGTTTCTAACATATTTGTCTCATCTTCACCATCACTAGAAGAAAAACCATCGTCCTGTATTTGTCTAATATTTCTCGTTGCCACAGTATCACAAAATATCATAGCTAACTTCCTATATTTGGGTAAACCGGAGACACAAAACACTTTATCTCGTGGAATTTTTTATGAGTTAATAGAAAGTTAGTATTTTACCAAAGGATTTTGCTAAATATCTAAAATGAAAGATGCATATGATATACAAATCAAACTACCCTTAGTTGAAGCTGCAATTTTATTTCTCGTTCACCATTGCTTTTTATTATTCACTTAAACATTTCTTAAATGAGTGGAGGTCATTAATATATTAGATATTTATCTATAATTGAAGTCCAATTTATCTTTTATTTTCTAATAATTTATTACATAAACAATTTTATAGATATACATATAATAAGATTACTAAAATTTAAAATCCTATCCTAAATGACCATATGGATTTGTATTCATCCCCTCAAGATTTATGATTATCCTAAATAACCACTAAAGATCCATATCTATATTTAAAGATCAATGTCTATTTCATCAAGATTTATATCTATCTTAAAATATTCTTGTCTATCTTGTTAAGATTTGTATCTAGTTTAAAAGATTCTTTTTATTTTATCTAGATTTGTAGTCATCCTGAAAAATCAATATGTATCTCATCAAAATTTGTATCAATCTTAAAAGACCAATCTTTATCTTAAGATTTGTATCCATCTTAAAAGATCCATATATATCTTATCAGGATTTGTATATATCTTAAAACGGCTTCCATAATAAGTCATTGGGCTTCCAAAAAAAGTCAGGATGAGTTTCAACAATAAACCACCCGGCTCCCATACTAGATCGAGTGAGTTTCCATAATAAACCATTTGGGTTTTATAATAAACTAAATGGGTTTCCAAACTAGGGCGATTGTATAAACCATCTCAACTTCCATACTAAACCGACTAGGTTTCCATAATAAACTATATAGGCTTCTATAATAAGCCGGATTGGTCTCCATAATAAACCATTTGGGTTTACATAATAAACTAAATACACTTCCATAATGATCCGACTAGGTTTTCATAATAAACTTATTGGGTTTCCATACTATACCGTCCAATGTAATTATGGTGAAGCATATATATCCTCCATACATACCTTTTTAGGAGGGTACAAACAAAGAGGTTTTCGAGAATATGCTTAGCAACAGTAACAACATCAGATGACCTCAATAGAAAAAGATTAAGCAATATAAAGTCTTCATAATCCACAAATGAAGAAAAAACGTAAAAAACAAACCTAGAAATATTTTGTCTCTATATTCCCTCAAGGTTGTGAGCCTAAACTTTCTTCTCCCCGTTAATTTATCAACAAGTAATCAACATGCATAATATCAAGCCTTAAACTTTTAACAAAACTCGAAGTGCAATCACAAAAACTGTAATTATGGGGTAGTGTTCTGTTCTGGTTGATCTTATATCAGGATACCGACTCGGTGTTAGAATCTGATTAGGCACGAATCAGATGAAAAACCGTTTGTTTTTAAGATTGAGCCAGATCTGCTTCGCTACCTTATTCAGACCTAACCCATGACTCAGACCCGTTCGAGTCACGGAATAAAATGCCTCTGACTCATGGGACCAATCCACTTACTCGTATATTCTTGAGTCAGTTGAATCAGGTCTGAGTCAAAAAACAAACAAGATCCAGATGAATCAGGTGATTTCAGTTAGATCCAGAAAAAAAAATGATATAAGTACTGATACAAAGATACATTTTTTACTTTCTAGTAGTAGTCCTAAAACACCCTTGTCAGCCCATCACTTGGAAAATCATGTATGTTGAAGTTCAATCGAAACTTTCTTGGGTGCTTCACTAAGGCCAGCTTGTACCATATATTTCTGTGTATGACTTTTGTGTGCGTAAGGATTTGTTATTTGAATCTGCGTTTAAAATACTAGGACATGTAGTAGATAAGATTAACTGGATGACAATACCATAGTAGAATTTATTTACAAAATCACGAAACATAGGACAAGAACATGTCTTAATTAATTGAAATTTGGCGCAGCAAATTACACCCTTGAGCTTAAATATCTTGGTTTTACCTTAACGCAACATACAATTCTGTCCAGTGTGTTGAAATGGAAACCGTACAAACAATAACACCACTAGAGTCTAGAGGTAGAGTTTAGGGATAAGGGAAAACTGGTTTGAAACCATGCTTGAGGGCAGCTTCCCAAACAATATCTATCTTGTCGACGTCAATGGCACCAACCTCGTGGTGTGTCCAGCCTTCCAGTAAATGAACAATACCACCTGCGTGGCACGCATGGACTCCTCCACGAGTCATAGTATACTGTTTCAAATTGTCGAAAAAAATACATTGAGTTATTAAGCACATCAAATTTATCCATGCTAGTTTGATACTTTGATGCTTCACAAAAGGATCTCGCTAATGAAAGATCGAGTTAAATGGTTGGTAAAAATCGGTTTGGGTTTCTGACAACAGAATCTGAATCTCTAGTTGGTATTCTCCAACTATGGAAAAACATTTTCTAAAGATCTGATTACACGCTTAACTGGAAGAGTCACCGCTTGGTGAACTTTAAAGTCGTTGTATGATTGTGGTCATGAAATATGGAGAAAATGTGTAGGATAAATATATGAAGCTCGTTTTGAAGTTCCTCAGTAAGGTGTAACGCAAAAGACGTACCTCGCACGTTCCAAGTCCTTCAACATCCTGGGGCAGTTGCATGGCAGCAAGCTCTCCGTATGTGCAGTCCCTTCTAAAGGGGAAAATTGGTGGAACAACAAATTGATTGAAATGAGTTCCAGGAGGTGCCCATCGTTGTTGTCCAGGTGTTAGCCATTTACCAACGACCCACATCTAATCAAAACAAATCTCATAAGTTAGTGCAATTAGGTTTAGAGTGTAGATCATAATAAGATTCATAACTGTCCAGTAATAGGCTAAATTATTACATACCTTACAGTGCTGCGCTGCTTCGTATTTGTTAATTTGAACTAGATAACTTTGGTCTTCTTTTGGAGCTTCATTTTGAATAGCTTGGAATCTCTCTGTGGATAATGTTAACATCTGCATTCTCCTCAAAATTTTCTCATCAGGAGATTCACTAATCAAGTATTGTTCTTTCAAAAACACCTAAAGCATTGTAAATATTGTAGATTGAAAAGCTAACTATTTGGAGTAAATATATCCACTCTTAAAATAACAACCAGCCCTAGTAAGATCAATAGGAATTGCTTACCAGAACACGAATTTTGCGGCGGGAGAGGTAAAGAGCAATTGCTCTACCGAGCTTAGAAGTCGCCCCAGTCAGAAATACTTCCTTGACATCACTTGGGATCTCTTTGATAATTACTGCGGCAGTCAAGGTGTTTCCGTGGACGACACGAACTCTTAAGTTTGGAAGCTTCTTAACAAACAACGTTCCACCTCCATTTAGAGCTTCATTCTGTGAAATGATTGACATGAAGTACGCTTACAGGATTTAGTCAAATGCATACAGTCTGCTAGTTTTTATTACAGAGGATAAACTGACCTTGTTCAACGCCGCAAGGCTAATGACCTTAACCCCAGTTCTATCAGCTCTTAGGATTGCATCTTCTATTTGATTATTGATACCATCTTTAGCAAATGGCAAGAAATACTGCCAAAACATCAAAGAATACAAATCTTATCAGTTAAACCCACCATTTCAACTCAGCCTAGCTTGGTTCAACAACCTCTCATTTTCAATATATACAGCCTCTGATGGTCCTCCAATCCAATTGGGTGATATCCTTACCATTTAGATCATCTCTAGAAAGACAATATATATTGTTCTAGACTTCTGTTTCTAGTGGACTGTTTTTGACAAAATATATTACTAATAGTTTTAGGAGTCATTTTTTTGTAGGATTTCTCTTTTTGGCTATTGTGTATATCAATATGATATTCTCTTTTTAGCCAATGTTGGTTATCTTTGAAAATTTTCCCATAATGATCTGTTTTAGTATGTTAACATATTATTATACTGTTACAAATAAGGGGTGAAAGTTAAGAATGTAGAGCTGACCTGAAAACCATACCTAGGGACACACCATGAATGGTGCAATCTGCCCCTGAGGTTGTACGAAGTGATAACAAAAGTCTTGGAAACAGCCCACAGTATTAGCATTGTCAGAAAGGAAGCTGGCCAAAACGGCAACAAAAACAGCCTCATCTCAAACGGAATAGAAACGAATGACCGTAGAAACAGCGGTGCATGCATTGAAGAGACTACATCCACGACATGACATAGAAAGACAAAGTCTGGTTCTCTTGCATTAATACCTGCAAATTTTAGTGTCCAAAGAAATTACAATGGCTAGCACAAAATTTACTAAAATCGGTGCAATTATTAGACAAAATCTTTGCTGGCATTCTTTCATTAAGTACTGTCCAATTTATGCAGAATGTAAATAGCAGATGATTTTCTTGCACAGACCTGTACTTATTTTCTTGTGGAGCTCCCACGACTTTTTGTGTATCGTATTCCACAATGCATCAAAGAGGGGCATGAACAAGCAGAAGTTTGAGTCCATTTCCTTATGATGTAAGCTGTGGTACCTATGATTTCGCTCCAAACAAATATTAGAACATAGGCAAATTTTTCTAACAAATAGCACTGTTTTTAGCCGATTTCTAAAAATACTATAAACTATGACAGATACACAGACAGTTATCCTATAGCAGTACTTACGTGGGTGTATAGATCAGATATCTAAGAAATGGAAATATCCGAAAGATCCAATTCGGAACAACTTCTATATTGCTATGTCCCATACATCTCAAGAAGTCGAAGACTAAAACATAGCCATAGATCATGCCAGCCGATCCATATCCAATCAATGAAACCCCGAGTGTAGGGATTCCAATAAATGAACCCAATATTAGGTGCTCCAGAGGAGTTGCATGCCCAGCTGCACCCAAATAAAAGCAGTAAACATATGAGCATTTCATCAAGGAGAGTCTGTATTTACTCTTGTGTATAAAACATATGCAAATCACATACTAATACTAGTACTACATTGATCAGTATCATTTTGTTCAAGGACACTTCGTTTCTGATGCACATGTACCAAACATGAGCACTATTCTACTTCTCTTTTCCTAAACTTCTGATATTAATTCTAGTTAGTCATATTACAAGGGAATTGTAGAGAGAAAGGAGAATTTCCTCATCAGCTGAAGTCTAAAGGGGTGATATGCACGCGTCATAGATAGGCAGGTAAGAAAATTACAATGAGCAAATCAGTGTTACATTTTAAATTAACTATGCATTGAGCTCTAACATGGACTAATTAACTTCCCTTGAATTTGGCCCTTCTTTAGAGTCAAATTATGTACCTATCATTGCTTTGAAATGAAGACGCATTATTAAATTATATTTGCGTCATTCAAATATTGCGCGAAATACCAAACCCAACTTATGTTGGTTACAAGTACTTAGTCAATGTTTCAGGGATATTTGTTTTGAGGATTATAAAACATGCATATAACTTAAAGAGACATGATATGGTTTCATGTATTTTATACCAGTGAAAGATTGTGGAACTGGAGAAGCATGGTGAATTGAATGATAATTCTTGAACATAAAATCATTGTGGAGAACAAATCTATGGATCCAATAATATAGTGGCTCTGAAACTCCAACGTGAAGTAGAAGCGCAAAAATTATCCCCTTTGAGTTCCATAGAGGAAGATTCCAAAGGAATGGGAAGGTGTAATATGCCATACAAGCCATGAAAGCTTGAAGTATGATGAAGTTATCCCTGTTCAAAAAATAATTACGAAATATATTACTCAAGGAAAAACCATCAAGTACACGACATATAATCTTTATACATACCAGTGCCATTCTTTATCTATCTGTTTGAAATCAACTCCTACTTGATGAATACTTCGCTTTCTAGTAAGGGAATGAAGGTTACAGAATGAACACCACAGTGCATGCATAAGACCTCTCAGAGCACAAATGATTAGTATATGTAAACACCAAGCATCTTTTCGCCCTGCTTCCTGATCCCATGCTTTTGATTGTACAACTTTCGCAACTAGAGGTCCATACAACAGGTACTGTAAAAAACAAAAAAAATACCAACATATATATGGTGATTTAAGGAATTTCTAAGAGAGAAAAAAATACCGAGAAAATCATACGAAGTAATGAAACTGGAATTTGAAAAAGAGAAAATTAAGCTCATGCCTTGAAGTTCCCTAAGTTCTCCCATGGCCAACTTGACAAAGGTTTCACCATATTTTCACACCTACACAATAAAATTACAGATTTGGGTTTTTTCTTGGTCACACTTAGATAATATATCCAAACTTCAGTATAAAAAATGGAATCCACAAAATGGTCCCCAAAGAACAGAACTAAGAAGAAAAGAGAGGATAGGAGAATGTATAGTAGATAGAGAATACTGGTTAGATGTTCAAATACTCGTGTAGTTCTTTAAGTTTCAACTACATCTCTCTCACATTAACTCACAGACAGTACTACAACTTGCTTATAAAAAATACATAAATTTCTTACTAAATATTTACAACTAGATTCAGGTAAAGGACTAAATCAGTCGCTTCCAATATTATTGCTTGTACGCACAAACGACCTGTCACAATTACTTGTTACAGTTGAGTGCATGGGAATTAAGACTGTATTATGAATAAACCTTTTTTCTTTCTTCTAATGGTTATTGATGCGCACACAAAAATGTTTACATTTTTAAAACGTGATCCCATTTTTTCTGTTTGCTTTTGTACATCAAGTCAAGAGCATTGCCTTCTTGAGTTGCAATTTGCAAACGGACAGAGTTTATAGGTTAGTTTGTGATTCTTACTTAACTATAATCTCTTAGAATGTGATTCTATTCAGCATGACCTTACTTGGAATATGGTCCTTTAACAGACCCGGTTCAAAGAACGGAACCCAGAGGTGAGAGCCGAGCCAGAGAGGGAACGTACAACAAAACTCAGAAGTAAGAGCCTAGCGGCAGTCCTCCTTCTGTTCAACATGCTGACGGTACATTTTCGCATTTCTTTCTTTAGCACCAGACAACAGTCAAACTCTAGAACTTCCGTACCTTATTAACTATTAGTTGACATACCTACCAACTCAAATTAAAAATCCAAAGAAGTAGATGCGCTGTAATGTACAATCTACAATCATAAAATCATGCATGATACTTCCAGCAGACAGCAGTAAAAGTAAGTTAGTGGACTCTAGAAGGACACAATGACTGCACTGGTTTTGGCATCTTCTTCTTTTTAATAGTGTTGGTTTTAGCATTTTACATAGCTGAGTAAATTGAGTGTTGTCCCTGATTTACATACGAAGACAAGTGGGAGTCAGAGTTGGGTAGGGGTTAAAAATGGTAAGAATTGGATCTAACAGATCCACGACATACAATTAGATACTTAACAGTTCCAGAAAATAATCAAAAATACAGACCCATCCATATCTTATCTACCTACCAACCTAAAGTAATTATATAAATTTTTGTGAGAGAGAGACTTTGACAATGAACGAGGTTTAAAGCCTCTAACTGCTTCCCCTACCTACCTTGCAACCTAAAACTAATCGTAGATTCAAAAGAAATGTGGAAGACAAAAATAGATTGATTTCATGGTTCTTTTGGTAACCTTGGTTTTTATTCTCGTCACCATTTCCGTACTGTTTGTGTTATTCGTCACCACCGCACCGCTCCATTCATCACACATATTTAAATATGACGGCAAAATGGCAAGGTTGTTTTGGCAAGAGTGTCAGAAATGAAAAGTAATTGCTAGACAGGTCCTCCAAACGAAATTAACTCGAGCCCAAAACTATATATCTTCATAAGGTTACACATTATGCAAGGTTGGAATCAGATTTTAAACTAACAGAAGGACGTAGATGATAGCAAAAGAGGTTTGACCTCAGCAAATATGATAATAACGAGTCTACGAGCATAAAATTTGACGCGAAAAGTTATTAAGTCTTGGCTTTAGGTCTTTTTTCTTTTACACGCCAACTGCGTGACAAAATACGGTAGGCTCTCTCATCTGTACAATTTTGATTCATAATTCCCTGCCTGTACTGATGGCGACACAACATGAGCTACGGAGAAAGTTGCTCCTTGAGGCCATTCAAAGGCCACGTTGTTTAAACACAACAGAAAAGTACCAACAGAACAGTAATGATATATATCCCTAGGGCTGTACATGGCCGGTTTCGTTTCGGTTTTGTGCCAAACCAAAACCGAAACCGACATGGTCGGTTTTCCAAATAATTTTCCATAACCGTTCCGTTTACCGTCGGTTCGGTTTTAGTCGGTTTTTTCTCGGTTTCGGTTTTTTCCAGCGGGTTTCGGTTAACCGGTTGGTTCTGTCAGTTCGTGGAACTGACAATGAAAAATTCAAAAAAAAAATCAAAATAAAAAAAAAAATCATTAATCAACTTTAATCAGAAGAGGAACAATACTACTTGAAATGAAACCCTTGTTCATTAATCTCTGTATAACAAAGTTCCATGGTGCCAATATACAATGTTACATCAGAACAGGACTTACTGTTACATCAGACTTACCAATATATCAAGTCAAGTATAATAAAGAAGTGGGGGGTTATTGTATAGATAAATACAAATTTATGAAAAACAACAAAGCTATTTACTTCAGTTGGACTTTTCTTAACACCAAGTTGAACGTCAGCTTGACTAGCACCATAACTCAAATTTTAAAATGTTCAAAACTGCCTTCATCTTGCTGGGGAAAAAAAGGATGTAGAACACTGAATACATTAAAGATTGTCATGAAAGGGAAAAAATCATGGGTACTTGAAAAGAGAAGCTACAACAGTATAAATTATATCCCAGCTGCAGATGCTGCTCCAAAAGAGTTCAAATTCAAAGGGTAGCAGAGAAAGAGAAGTGAACTAACTCAACAACAACAAAAGAGAGGAGATCTCAATTAAGGTGCAATTAGCTTTACGATATAGACAATTTACAACATAAACAGATCATATGCACCAATGTAAGTCTTCATAAGTTACTGACAAGCATTCTCATCATTTGGCTTATTTTTATGATTATCAAATATAGTTAGATACTATTACCTTTTCAGCAATGCTTAGCATCCCCAGGCATGTAGACCTTCACCTTTGAGCAACAGATGTAGACCTTCAATATACAATGTTACATCAGAACATGACTTACTGTTACATCAGACTTACCAATATATCAAGTCAAGTATAATAAAGAAGTTCTAAGTAATAAATAATCACAAGCTAGCACTTATCCACAGAAGATCAAAAACAAAGAAACAAAGAACATCAGACTTACCAATGTTAACAGAATTTAGTCACCTTCAGACCTGTTTCACCTGTAGATAGCAAATCAAACTTACAGTGAACCACAATACTTAAATACCCATGAAACCTAAACTCAAGAAAAAAAATAGACCTAAACTTAAATACCCATTAAATACCCAGCAAATCAGACATGTTACACATGAAACCTAAACTCAAGAAAAAAAATAGAACAGCTATTCTAAGTTTCTAACATCATACCTGAACAGTAAACCCCAATACTTAAATACCCATCATCATACATGAACAGTGAACCCCAATAAAAAGTATCAACGAAAACATGTATTTTATCAGGTTTTTCAATTTCTTTAGGACTTAAGAAAAATGATCAATATTGTTTATACTTACCTTCAACTTTTTCTCTTGATATTGATCTTCCTTTTACCTTTAAGACAATAACTACAAATCAAATCAAATAGAAGTGATAAAGATGTTATAAATGTAGATCAAACTAAAACCTAACATCATACCTGATCAGAAGTCTTTTACAAAAAAACAGAAAAATAATTAAAACCCTAACATCATACGATTCATACCTGATCAGAAGTTACTTCTAAGTAATCAAACCAATTTAATCAAACTAAGCATTCAAGAACAGTGTACAAAATCTTTATACCTTGAAGTCCTGGGAAATTTCACGAACAAGCCTTTGGAATGGAAGCTTCCTGATCAGCAGTTCAGTACTCTTCTGGTACTTACGGATTTCACTGTTATAACATCATAGATTCATACCTGAACGGTGAACAGAAAACTAAACACGTTAGAATAGTTGACTAACAAAAATCAAATAGAAGTTGGGATTAAAAAGAAACCCAGAAGTTGGGATTAGAAGTTGGGATTCATACCTGAACAGTGAACAGTTGACTAACAAAAATCAAAACTCAAGAAACCCAGAAAACTAAACACGTTAACTAACAAAAATGGAAGATTAAAAAGATCCCAACAAATTTCCCCAAATTAGTGAAACCCTTGGTTTCAACTTATGAAGATATAAGAAAAATGGAAGATTAAGAAGAGCATAGAATAGAAATGCATACCTAATTTAAGTAACTATCACCATTTTTTCCAGCCACTCATTGATTTTGATCATAAACTTATATAAAAAAAATTGATCAATAACTTTGTTTTTGTTACTGATCTTTCGATGACGTTATTACTCTTAGAGGTAGCAGTAGCAGATAATGAAGAAGAAGAACGAGAAGGTGGTGGATGTGATGGTGAACGAGAAGGTAGTGGCTGTGAATCCTGTGATGGTGGACGAGAGGGAGAAGAAGAAGAGAACTTGGAGAAAGAGACTGGAGGCGGAGAGGCAGAGGATGCTGCTCAAAAAATCAGAAGAGAATTAGGTTTAGAAAGTTAGGGTGGGCTTATATATCAAGGGGATTGAAGGTTCTAGATTAGATCTATCAAAATCTAGATGAACGGCTCTAATTAGTCGGTTTTCCATGGTATAACGGTTCGGTTTTGGCCAAACCAAAACCGAAACCGTGACTACCGGTTTTCCCATTTTTTTTCCATAACCGTTCCATTAGTAAACGGTTTGGTTCGGTTTTGGGCCATTCGGTTCGGTTTTGGCGGGTTTTCGTGGAAAACCGTTACCTTGTACACCCCTATATATCCCTGTTAATCCTTATTTCTATTTTTGAAGCATGTAGATATTACTAGTAGTTTTTTTTTTCTTTTAACAACGGTGATAAGAGAGAGATGATGCAAGTCCACTTGATTTTCAATTTTAGTATAAATACAGGTACGAGTTTTTAATAACACCTCGTTTGGTTAAAGATTTTCAAAGACCAGGATTTTTTTCAATTTTAGTATACATATAGGTACGAGTTTTCAATAACACCTTGTTTGGTTCAAGATTTTTAAAGATGAGGAATTGGATTATAGGTAATCATTTTTCTAGAATTAAATTTGATTTTCAATGACCAGGAATTGGATTACAGGTAATCCTTTTTCTAGAATTAAATTCCAAGGAATAGATTCCTTAATCAAAAAAATAGTGTTTGGTTGGGGTAATTGAATTGCATGATAATCCAAATATATAATATCGCTTAAATACCATTGCTCTTTGAAATTCTAATACCTACATTAACCAGTTTAAAATTTCACAATTCAAAATTCAAAATTAGCTAGTAAACAACATTCAAATCCAAATTACAAAAACTAACTAGAATGACTTAGAAAAAATACCTAAAAAACTAATATATATACTACTAGTTGGAAAAATAGGATTCTTCAGCTGGAACCACTGAAGGAAACCCAAGAAAGCAATGGGATATGGACAAAAACATGGACAAGTATACCTATACGAACAAAGTGTTATTATGTCAGTAAAATCTCATAATCTATATCGAGTTACAAAAAACATCACAGTTTAGACTTCACAGCTGAGTAATAAAATTAACTAAAGAATTCTAATTGAAAAACTTGTAAAACTTAAACAGGTGATGATGAATATAATCTGAAAACTACTGAAAACTACTGTTTGTAATTGTTTTGTCAGTTCCTCCCACCATCGATCACACACATAAGCTGCATTACTTAAGAATCATGTTTTTCACATAGTTTGCTCATTTTTCTCCTCTCATACCATAGAAAACCTTTGATTTTGTTGATGAATTGAGTATAATATGTATGGCATCTATCATATCATCTTCGGTGAAGCCATTTATCTTTTTCAACTCCTCAAACAATTATTTATTGACATCAGCTTCTTGAGTTAGTGACCCACGAACCATTTCAAAGTGTTGAAGTATACCCGTTATAAATTTGTTGAATGAAGAAGCCATTTGCAGCCCCACTTGATTCACCAGATCCAATATCAAAGGATGACAAACAGACCCTTTTCCTTCTACCTTTATCATTCTTTGATTCAGACCGGTTATTTTGCTACTAGTCTTTTTTTTTTATTCATTTTTTTTTTTATTTTCTTGTTTATCTTCTTTCTATATCTCTTATAGCTCTTCAACAAGTGAAGCAGTTTCTTTTCCATTTGCCCTATATTCATCAAATATCTCAACCAATGCATTTAAATGAGCGACTAGTTTTCCATACACTCCCTTCGCATTTGTATGAGACTGCAAGAACAAAAGCGATAATGTCTTCAGTAAGAAATATTAATATAGATTGGTTGTATAATATAGTAGCTTCTTGAAGAGCGTTTTCACTGATTACATTTACAAATAGTTGGAAAACAGAGTTTACTGCCAGTTGCATTGCAATGTGATTTCTTAGTTAATCAAATAGAGTATATGGAACCTGGTAGATGTTGATGCAAGCAAGGAAAACATTCGTTTATCAAGACCTGGTTTCACTGAGCAATATAATATATATAGATTATGGTTTTGTCTAAGAGATGCAGTGGACTTAACAAGGTAATCACGGTCAGTTTTTAAATATGATGCATATTCTGTCAAAGTGATACCCTTGAGTGCTTAACAATGATGAATGGGTACTAAATGTTCATGTTTATTATTGAGCATTGCCATTGTAGACATGTAACTGAGTAAATATTTCACCGAGACATAAAAAGAATTTCATGTCCATATCTATTATTGAGCATCCTCTTTGTAGACATGTAACTTAGTGATCATTTCATAGAGGCAAAAAAGTATTTCTCGACAATTGACTAACGAAAAGCGTAATAATGCACAAGAGAACTCATGAAGATCTAAGGGAAAGCACAAGAGAACTTTGTAAATGTGTGACAATGAAGTTGATCCAAATTTAGAACACACAATTAATCAAAGGAAACAGATTATATGTCACCAAAATAATAAAATACATTGATATCAACCATGTAAATAGCTTACCACCTGGTAAGTGAGGTGGCAAAGTTAAGCATGCAGGGTTTCACAATTTTCTTAACCAAAAAAAAAAAAGATAAAGAAACCCCTACTATTTGGCAGGTGAGTTCAAAATGAACTTATCTTTAACCTTGAGCTACCATACATACGCAGTGCACAAGGAATATCATTAGGCATACAAACAACTAAACAAATTCAATGGTCAAACTATGAACCTCTATAATTTAATAGTCAGTGATCCATATTAAACTATCAGAGAGTAATAAAGTATATTCTTAGGGTATTTGTGGTTTCCAATTTCCGGATACAGAGGAAGCAGGAAAAGATACTCAATGTCAGCTTTACATAATTATTCTGAAGCTATGAGACTAGAAATTGATCCCTATGATCGAAGTTATATACCATATAGCATAGGCCTTATCCACACAAGTAACAGAGAACATACAAAAGCTTTGGAATATTATTAGAACGAATTCCATTTTTACCAAAAGATTTTAATAATATGGTCGTGATCTGTCATTAAGTGCGACTATCTCCACCATAGAAAGAGGGAAATGAAACAACTCTCGAAGATATTTTTCCCTTTTGGAAGATAGAGTAGCGAAACAATCAACCTATTAATATTGGAAGACCAAAAAGATTCTTCTGATGTATCATTTCTAGGTCCAATGGAGTTCATAGGTAAAGGAAGAAAGCCCCATCAAATAGAGATGGTGAATGCTTGGCCTTAACAGTGAACCACAAGCCTATTAGGGCGGGACCCACTAAATAAGGATACAAGATTACCAGACGCAGAGCTCAACCAAGTTTTATTCTTATGCTTAATACATAAATGTCCAATTTTCCTTTTCTGACAAGCTTGCCGGTTATTTACTCTAACAAGTAAGTAAACAACCTAGGCAAATAGCCATATTAGTCTTAGAGGTCATGAGAATGGATCTAGATAAATTACGTACTCACCAGGCGGAGTGTTTCATGCGTTATCTTGGCCCCTGATTTGCACCAAGGGCGAACATTCATCGTTTACGGTATTCCTGTTCTTTAAGATGTGTCTGGATCAACTGGTGGATGAACTAGGATTCTTTTGGCAGATGAAGGATTCTCTACCGCAAGTGCCATTAGTCTTGGTAAGGGAGAGTCATAGCACAAGATATGTTTGTGCTTCGTCCCGGCAGAAAGAAAGTGTGTACGCTCACTGATATCATAAAGATTTAGCGGAAGGCCGGCATGCTACTTAGATAGTGTCAAAGTTTGTTATTCTGCTGGGGCGTGAACTGCTCTTGGAGAAAAGACCTTAATTCATTGAATATAGTATGGGGAGAGATTTAATTTACTAATGGACTAAGAAGGATATATATAAACAAATAGATCAGGCGCAAGGGTGCTTACTAACTTTCTTATCTGGGCAACACTAAGAGCTAGACCTCGCTCAAGATGTATAGGGTGAATGCTACATAGAGACCTTTTTTTGAGATCAGTGCCCGTGAATTCTATGTTATATAAACAATTTAGGTACAAAAAAGTTACTTACTTTATAGTTGCTTTCTCTTTATATCCACTCCTTTCCATTCAGTCGAGTCTCTTCTTTTTCGTCGCTAGGATTTTTCTTCCCCGCGGTTTACTAAAAGGGCCTTGTTTACATCCCTGAAATTGTTTTTTTGAAAAACGGATATCCATTGCAGATTCTCACTGGCTTGAGTCAGCTTATCCGTGTTCTTAGAGTGGGTGTTCTATAAGAAGGGTGTCTTCCGAGGTGTGAAGTGAAAGAAAAGGGATGTCATAGTTGGGGTTTTGAATAAAACGACTTTTTTTTTCATATTGAATAAGTAATAAGAATGAGAGGTGAAAAAAGAATGTATTAGAACATAGTACTTATTGTATAGCGATTTAAAATATTTTGTAACCTTTAAACGATTCTTCCTCTCCCAATCACCTCCCTCTTCAAACAAACTGCAATCGTTATGCAGTTAGTTACGGGAATTTATGTTAGAAAAGAAAATGATAGCTCTAAAAGGAAGTAGAGAAAAAAAAAGATTAGATTTTTGTCTCACTCACTTGTTAGCTTTTTTAATACTTTTGGAGATGAGATGAAAATCTATGTCGAAAAAAAACATACGAAGGGTATTGAAAATTAAATCCACCTTTTGTCTCATGGAAACTGTTTTGCTTTCAGTTACCTTAAGTGGCTCCAATGTTTTTTCCTAGTGGTTCAATTTGAAAAGTTATCCAGCCAGAGAGTCATAATTCATACAACAAAAATCGTTTGAAGTTAACTAGGTAAGTATCTTGATATCTACGAAATACATACTTTGTCACTAATTTGAATAAATAATAAGGATTTAGTTAAATGAGCTTCTCGAAATTCACTTTCACCTAAGTTAGGTTTATAGAATGAAAGATTTTGATTTCTGTAAATAGGTTTTTTCATATCATTTTCTAGGGTTACAAAAGCAAAAGGAAGTTAAAGACTTTTGATAGTTTAGATGATTTTTTTAAGTCGGATTTGTTTGATCTCTAAACGATCCCCATCTATCCTTTTCTCTAGTTTTTCTTATCTCTTGTCTCCTCTCTTCTCTTAGTCGCTTCTCTTAGTTGAATAGAAGACGCAAATGGAAAATGAACTTCGATTTCCTTTTTGATTGAAAAGGATAATATTATCATTTTATATCGATTCCTGCGTTTTTTCGTGCTTTGTTTTCGAATTGAATAACATTTCACCCATATATAGAAAGAATAGAAAAGAAGGGATTTGATTCCTTAATTAGGAATCCAATTTTAATTTTTTTTGGTTTGTTTGGTCGGGGGATTAGGCCTATTCCTTTAGAATTCAATTCTTAAGTTTCCAATTACCCGAACCAAACGCGTTGTAAATTTATTTTTTGTCGGAGCAAATATGGACGATGAGATTGGAAATTATGTTTGTTTGTTTGGGGGTCAAAGAAGTAAAGGGTTAAAAATTATGACATTTTGTTTGGTTTGAACCCATTAGGTATAGGTCTTCCTTTCGTCACTGACTTATCGATAAAAGAAAAACAAAAAAAGAAAGGGCCTGCATGCCTGACCTCAAATTTTTTTTTATTTTTTATTTTTTATTTTTTTCGCAAGAATAACGAACGTGATACGAAGCTATCTAAATCTATAAGAGGGAGGGTAAGAGGGAAGATGTGATAAGAGGCCCTCCAAGTGACTATCTTGCTCAGCGCTACTTGCCTTTTCAGAGTTAGCTAGAGGCTCAGAAGTTACCTCCTGCAAATACAATGGGGGCGAGACACCTTCAACCCTTCTTTCTAGGTCTGACTCAATAACCTTAGTACCCAACTCAGATATTATCATCTTGTCCGAGTTTTTGAAGAATCAACATCTATTTGATCAATCTTTTTCCTCCAAAAGAATTATTCTCTTATTCTGGTAGCTTCAGATAAGGAGATAAGAACTGTAAATGACAATGGTTTAAAATGAATAGTGTCTAATTTTGAGACAAAATCTACTAGACCTTTCACCAATAGTTTCATCACGAATATTATAACCCCATTGAATGTATTTTGATGCAGTAATGAGACCACCACATTTTGCAACAATTGATTCAAAAGTTTTTTTATTCCATTGAGAAAAAGGAACACCTATGACATCAATCCAATGAACATTGCTCCTGATTACACCTTCATGTGAAAGAAGATTAATTTTTGATGACCAAGGTTGAAAACGAAACTTGATCCCAGCAAAGTTCCAAGGAACAATTGCTTTGATGATATCTCTTTCTTTGCGTCTGAGCGTAAGAACATAGCTCTGAACTTAGAAATAGGTTGAAGGGGAAAAGAGGATTTCAAACCTCAAAAAAGATATTAGACCAAAATCAATAATTTCCCAAGACTCTATCCCTCTATTAGCCTCCAAAACCATCATTTTATACTGTTTGCATAAGATTCAGCAGATAGCAGCCATGCTGAATCAAACTTAGAAATACGAATCAGAACTTGTTGATCCAGTGAGAGAAGGAAAGGCAGAACTTGAGTTGATGCCTTCACCTAACCCGGGTCTTGCCTGACTACATTAGGGGGCATGCATGAACTGAAGCTTGATTTACTAAATGACGAATTAATGGATTCTGGAAATTCATCAAGTTGCTTGTTTACCAGCAGAAAATTAATAGAATCCCCAGACATGGAAACGCAATAAAGCTTTATAAGTTCACCACTTTTAGTACATCCACAAACAACCGTTAGAGACTCATGTTTAAAATCAAACTTTCACTGAATGGGTTTCACCGAAACCAGATGAATGGAATCATTTAACTTGGAACATAACCACGAAATACATTTGTGGCTAACCCAGATTGAAGCAAACTTATCCCATTTTTGTTCTCTAATGAGAAACTTACCCTTTTTGGTTCTAAAACCCTTCGAGAAATGAAAGGATTTAGCTTCGACGGGGATACAAATCGCACTTGATACACTTATCTCGATAGAATTGTTGATTTTTGTGTCCCTTTTGTTCTTCACCACCATTTATCCTTTATTTGATGCTCCATCACCAATTTCCATTATCTCTAGTCGACTGAAACAATCTTCAAACTTTCACTAACCGGGTTTACTCCTAGTTGGTCGCCCATTGTTTACTTGTTGATAAGCGATTCTCCCAAGAGTCAACAATAACAACGAAGCCTTTAACCCCAAGCATGCTGGGGTCGTCGAAGATACCAAAACTAAAAGCAAGAAAAAAAATAGTAAAAATATAATAATGTTTGCTAGGAATAATTAGATACTAATTATCCTAATAAATCATAGGGATCAAAGTCCTAAGCTCTAAGTCTTTGATCCCCGGATGTTAAACCGAGTCTTACCCTCTAATGTTATTTATAAATAAATCTTAACCACCATAAGTCACGGTTCTAGTACGTGGATCACTGATTTCCACACGTTTATGTCCGAAACCAATTCCTTGGACACATCTGTTCACTGACCACGGTTCTAAATATGTTGTCTTTTAGTAGACCAACATTCAGCACTACAACATTGCAGGTCTGATCGTCGTTCTATATAGCTTGCCTTTGAGCTTTTGCAAGATTTTTTTTGCCACATAAGACTCCGTCGCATGTCGCCACTTCATCCATCCCGTTCAAATCCTATGGGGAACATCCTCATCAATATTAATATCGCCATAGCTATGCAATATCGATCCTAAATATCGAAAAGTATCCTTTCTAGGTACTAGTTGCCCTGCCAAAGTAACATCTCCATCCTCCACCCTAGCGTAGCTGAAATCGTACCTCATATACTCAATTTTAGTCCTGCTAAGTCTAAAGCACTCGGTTTCCAGAGTTTGTCTCCCAAGAGTCATGGGAATAATTTCCTAGTTTCAGCAAATAACCCTAGAGACATGGAAATAAGTTCCATAATTTCTGAGGGCCATGAGAACAATTTCCTATTTTGAAATACTCCCATATAGCTCCACCATAGTTTGGGTTTATAGAGAACCAGACTTTAAGTTCAAGTTCTCACTTCTCACTGATTAACAAGTATCGAACAGAGCTTCCGTGGGGATGATCATCATCAAAATTAGATATTCCATAAGTCAAGTACTTTATGGCAGAAATTTTAATCACGGGTCGATAATCTAACCAATCAAAAAGACATGTCAAATTAACACTTTTTTAAAAAGTGTGCACAAAAATGGGTTTGTCTTTTCTATTGGTGAAAACCCAAAAATTTCACAATTAATCAGTACACGTTGCCATGTTGGCATAAGTGAGACTTCAATTTAAATGCATCGAAGAACCCACGTCAATTGGGATTTATAGAACCTGCAGATCGGTAGCCAATTATTGCTAAAAGTAAAGCAAAAAAGAATTATTCATTCCATTTTAGCAAAAATGTTATTATCATTTTTTCATTTTAAACCTGCAGATCGATATGCAATTATTGCTAAAAGTAAAGCAAAAATGAATTACTCCCTCCATTTCAGCAAAAGTGTTACTATCACTTTTTCATTTTAGCCTAAAAATAGATCAAAATGAAAAAGTGATAGTAACACTTTTGCTGAAACAGAGGGAGTATTATTTATGGCCAAATATTGTGTTGGAACACAAATAATAAGGCGCAAACCAATCAGAAGAAATCAATCAAACTCATTAATGTACTGCCTGACCCAAAAATCTAGGCTCAGAGCATACCATTCTCATGACAAGAATATGTGAAGTAATACAAGGCTTGAAGGAGTTTTCCGATGTTGTATTATTAAAGCTTCAATAAATCCATCCCATTCAAAAAAGAAAGAAAATAGAGATGCTTCTAAAGTTCCTTTTGAGGTATAAACTCAATAGATGGTGTTGCAAGATTAAAAAGGACCAGCAAAAGTTCCATTCTCCCTCTGTTCATTCCACTTATCAACCTGCAACAGTTCGAGAGAGAAATCATGAGAACATGAAGATTCTGCTGCCAAATAATTAGCAGCATACAGTCTTCCAGAGAATCAAGACTGTAATGGAGAATGATTAAGTTTTACTACAATCACATAGCCAAAATGCAATATTTGCTAACTGATATATTCAATGAGGAAAATCTAGCCAGGCTAGGATGAGAGAACACTGCCCATTTTTTTACATAAAAAATTCAGAAAGTGTTAGTTAAATTTCACTAAACAGATTAATACTCGTATGTTCAAAGGAAAAACGACGGAAAATGTGACCTAATGGCAAAGTTACCAATTGTTTATAGTCACAATGTCCAGTGTCTGGTATAAAGTGTCCACTTAATGAACAGACACTGAAGATCATAAAAGAATATTACTTACCCATTCACCAGGGCAAAGGGAACGATAATATTTAGCGAACTTTTCACATTCACCAGCCTCTTCACCTTTGGATGCAACACATCTGCATGTCATAATGAAAGACCGCTTTTGTTTATTTAACCAAAAATAGCAGATACTGACTAAAATATAGAATATTCAAACAAATTGCTTTGATGCTAATAAACAGTACCGGTGAAACTCGATGTAGCGAGTAAAACAGTGCCCTAGACTGATTTGTTGTCGGGAATCGGAAATCAACAGGTGCCGTTTTTAATTCAATCTGAGAGAATAAATCATAAGAATATGAGCATACATGAGGATTTTGAAAGATAAGGACAAAACATATGCTTTTGAACCGCCAAAAAACAAACTAATAAAGTGACCTCTTCCTCTAAAGCAGAAACAAGAACACAATCAAGCGAAAACAAAATTTCTTAATCCCAAATATTCACAAGTTCACAACTATAATTTCATCTTGAAGGCAGAGATTCAGCATCAGCACTTTCCAAACGATTTTACAAGACTACATGGCCTGTTTTCCATAGTCAAGCTTCTTCGAGTACACTTCCATCTAGACTCAAAAAGTATCAGCATTGAAATTAAACCTTTTCCTCCATATAAAACAGGCTACGTCAACTCTTCGAGATGAAGCAAGAGAAGACAGAATGTTGCGTGAATTGTAAGGTAGGAAAAGAAGTGAATAGACAAGATCATGAAAGTATGAGGTTGATGAACACAAAAAGACAACAACAGTGCAACGGCTAATGTCACATTCCAGAGAACAAAACCAAAATCTAAATTAATGAAAATAGATAGTATCTAACATCTACGTAGACAGACGAGATTAAGTAGAGGATAACCTGTGACTACAAATTTATTGGCAAACTGCAAATACTGGGAGATCCAGAAAGATCAAAAAGAAGCATCTGCAGAGAAATTTTTACTTTGGTGATCTACCAAACCCAATCCCTAGTAGGTACCACCATTACTTGTCATTCGTTCACCTACAACTAATAAAAGACAAACTGCAAATCATAAGATTTTAATCAAAATCAAGCAGATGCGCACATACTAGGAATAAAAAAAGAAGAAATAAGCACTTATCCAACCCTTCCCCTTCAAACATTTCAAATTCTATTCTACCATATCTTGCATCTGCCACTTGCTAGCTTATTTTCAAAAGACCCATAATCCAAAGGGCTATACTCCACATCTCTCGATCTTCTACTATTAAGTATTAACCTATTAAGTGGTCTTTAAATTGGTGTCAGTATACATAGTAAGTCTTATTCGTACTCAACTTTCCGATTTAAGATCACCAAATTTAAAGTACAGATTTGCAGTAAGCACATCCCTTCCAACTAGAGAGCAACTAACACAGGCTGGAGAACCCCAACTACATAAGTTCCACTTTCGAGACAAACTATAATAGGCATTCAACTATAAAATCAAAGCAAACTAGAGGCTAGAGCCTATTTAATTTGTATCTTGTCTGTCTCTTTACCAACCACGGTTTAGTTAGTGAAATTCTTCATGTTTCTGTCTTCAAAGTCCTGCTTCGACATGTAAATCTCCATTTTCTTCTATTATTGTCAAAAGGTTCCGTTTCTAACAATAATTTGTCATTTTTTAAAATTTATTTTAGATAAATGGGATGAAGAAGCAATATATATGTCATCTACCTAATATCAGAAGCTAATTTAACTCAAGAATGCTGCAAACATGTAATCAGTAAACATGATAACTCAAGAGTTACCCAGACTAAGAATAGAAGATTATAAAATAAATCTACTGAAGATCTAGAGGAGCACATAGTTGATTTTTAAGGAGTATTTCATAGGAGTTATCAAGAAAAAATTGATGCTTGGAAGGTAGATTTAGATTCTGAACTATCACATTCGTTATCTTCTAACAACCAAAACCCCTAAAATGAGGGGCAAAAAAGATCCATTAGAGAGAAAATGACACTTCAACATCAAATCTCTAATGGGAGCTTCATTCAATCAAAATGAAGAAAATTATGATTGGATGTCCGGGAACAAGTTTCATTAATCTATTGTCAATGTCCAAATTCAAACATCTATATCACCAGATTAATAAGGAAATAGATAATATATTTTCTCCCCTAGAAGTTAGACGAAATTGAAATTCACTTAACTGTTACATAGTGCGTCTTAGGTTTCTATGTCCTTCGAAATCATAAGGAGAAACTATGAGAACAAAAAGTATTTAAGGTTTCATTCATATACCCCAAAAAGAAAACGTTCTTTGCGTCATTTATCTATAAACAGATCATTTTAAAAATAACCCAAAACTTTAAAACATTTGAAGCTTAGGAATATTAATGAAATGATTTAACATGATAAGAAAAACACTTACCTCGTCCATATTCCAGATGAGATTTCGCAGACAAAATCAGAGAAACGAGAACAAGGCTTTCCTCTGTATATAGTATTGATTGGTATCTCACGCGAGCCGTCTAGCACGTGTGTAACTTTGAAGCACGTTCCTGGGATTGCTTGTATTTTTTTTCATTTTGGGGACTGCACGGGATTAGGCCATCCAATGGAAGGATTATCCCAGTGGTTAGCAAATAACTAATCTTACTCTTCATTTATTACTGAAAAAGAAAAAAATGAAACAATGAAACAAAAGCACAAGAGAAATAGAGAGATTGGGATCAATGTCCTAGCACATGCTGCCGGAACTTGACACAGCATTAATCCATGAATAAATTTGAGAAACTGGAAAGAAAATTATATTAGAAACTCTATTGTGAGGTAAGATTATCACAACACCAGCAACTAAAAAAGATAACAAAAAAAGTGGCGTGGATAAGAGCTGGGTTTGATGTAAAGAAGATATTTTAGCTTTCTTGGCTAGTATATCAACTACTTGGTTTCCTGATCTTTGGATGAGTCAAAATCCAAAAAATTATGACATCCATTTAGAATTTTTATTGCTTCTTTGACTAAAACCTGACTCTGTCATTTCTTTATCCCTTCAAAACGATTAGTATACTCTATGATTCTTTTGCAGTCTCTTTCAATCCAGAAGTTACTTAAATTTATCTGTTTTGCCAATTTTACTCCCTATAATATTGCTACAGCCTTAGCCTTTTCTGGGCAAGTTGTTTTGAGGATCGCAGATTTAGCTCATTTACTTGTATTTGCATGATTTCTCATTATTAAACCATATCCAGAAATTTCAGAAGCAAGAAAACCAAGCAGCATCAGAGTTAAGCTTAAGTTCATCTGTCTGGGCCTATCTAAGTTTAATTAGATTTAATATTAACTCCATTTCCATATTTTTGGTCTTTTCTAGAATTGTTATTGCACCAAAAATTCATATATCTTTGAATTGCCAAAGAAGTTTGCATAGTGGTGCTGGTTTTGTTTTGCAAGGTTATGGTGCATCTCTCCTTCCAAGTAAATCAACATTTCACTCCTACAATTTCTAATTTAGCAGTATCACTACCTATGCAACCCAAGATTTATAAATAAATTTTTTTACATCCAAAAGAGAAATGAATTAAATAACGAAAAGAGGGCAGGGCATTAACAAGATAATTGGATGTTTTCGGCGCTACCATAACCCACTCACAAACAAAAACTGAGAAAAAGCAAAGAAAGGTTAAAACCAAAAAGAGAGAAACAAAAGATAGATTCAAGGTAGATCAATAATCAAGTCCCAACGATCAATAATCAAGTCTCAAGCTTGGATGCCAAGCACGGATCCAAGAAGTAAGAAGTTGCTTGATTTCGACCAATAACTTATCAGCAGGCGCAATTTTCCCTTAAAAATACGCTTGTTCTTTTCTTTCCAACCGAACTACTGAAAAGTATGAGGTAATATCTTAAGAATTATCTTCCCAATGAGAGATCTGCGAGAAAAAAACTTTGGCTATAAAAACAAAAGCTCTCACATTAGCAGGTGTAACCCAAGTCTAGTTCTGAGATAGCAGAAACCCATATGCTCCATGTAAACGGGCAGTGAATGAAAATATGAGCCACCGACTCAAGATGTTCCCCACAGAATCTACACAAATTTTTAGTTATTGGGATGCCTCTTCTTTGTAGATTGTCCATAGTTTGACATCTATTAAGGTAAGAAATCCACGAGTCAAACACACCTTAGTGGAAATCTGGTTCATCAGTATAACATGCATAGGATATGAGGTATCATCTTCTTCATCTTTTGTTAAGTCAGTGTACATAGACTTAATTGTATAGCTTCCACAGCACTAAAACCTCACACTCTTGAGCCTGGTGTTGATGATAAAACATGAGGAGATGTTGGAAGCTTCTCAAGAAGTTGGATTAACTAAAATATTTCATCATCCGGAATCCTCGAGGCCAAATGCAAATTCCAATCTTGGTTGTGGAAATGGTCCTTAATTGAGCTTGTCTTCATACGAGCTGTTATAAAAATAGCAGAATCACAAAATTTGAGTAGTTTTCCGTTGCACCAATATTTGTGGGTAAAAAACGAATTCAAGTTAAAATGGTAAAAATGGGGGTATTAGATGAGAAATACTTATGAACCCTGAAACATTTGTATTATGAAAGTATTTTTAGATTCGAGAGATCAAAATCCCACAATATTGGCCAAAACCAATTAATGGTCGTTCTGATATTGCTTGAGTCACAAAGGAAGGAGAAGGATTGGTCTTAGGAAGGGAAGCATATGAAGTGTTGAGGTCAAGATACTGGACTCTGTTAGGTGTAATAAGTGTTTATTGCCATGAAGAATTCTTTGTATATGACTAAGAGAAAGATTCGATGAAAATCAGATGAAAGGCTTGTTCTACTTTGTATGTTCGGTCTGTTTCGATTTCAATAGATTGAAGAATCTATTTATAATAGCATTAATCGTTCACCCTGACCTCGTAGGAAGTGGAGGTTGTGGAGCAGTAGTGAAGTGGAGATGGTGGAGAGTGTGTTGAAAACTGTCGCATATTCCATACACTTTCCCGTAATAGGTTAATTGCTACACCGCATGTCGTAGACTGCCAGAACAATACCCTAGTAAATATCCCCCCTTTTGTGACATCTTGGATGTCTCGTATAATTTTTAGTAGGAAATACTACCTAATGTGAAGCCAAGCTTGGACTTGCTTAGTCAAGTTGACTTATGATTTGTCATGCCTTCCTAGACATGAATAATAATTATTGATGAGTCTAACAAGACTAGAGAGGCTCGTAAAGAGCAGGAAGACTGAAAATAAATCTGTATTTATTTAGGCCTTATGTCAATCCTTTGAGAGTCTCCGATAAATTGTGAGATGTGATTCAATCAGTATTGGCATGCTTAAGTGAATAGGTGATACCAGACACAGACATTGAGTAGGTCGAACACTGCATTTCATGTCATCAACGAGAGGCTATACGGGTTAGAACATATGAAGTATGTCGTATGTACCATTACCATATTTAAAAGGAGTCATTTATGTATTATATATAAACTACAACATATATTACAACACTTAAAAGTGTTGTTCGCTCCAAGCTTCTATGTTATAATAGTTTTTACAATGTTTATATACGTGACAGTCGCTATAAATGAACATGCAACGGATATTGCAACGCTTGACACCATTGCTTATTCCATCCTTCTGCGCTGTGATGGGGCTCGAATGCTTATTGAGCATTAGAAATTTATGGGGTGAAAGTCCATAGTTTATGTACGACACTCCACATGTGTCATTCACATGTTTGGGGAAATTGGGGTCGGCCATAAATAGTTGCCAGAGCAACTTGGATGGTTAAAGTTGGTCGGCCAAAAAAGGTGGGAGGCCAAGTTGGGAGGTCGAGACTCCTTTAGTAATGTTTATGTGGGTCGTTGTTGACTAACACACAAAAATGGGTTTAGTATGACAGTTAAAACTGTAATCGAAATATTTATGTGACAGTTTTGGAGAATAAACGCACTGTCACCAAAGCTCTGTTACGAAAGATCTTTAAAAAACTGTTACGAAATTTGACTATAAGATAACAGTTTCTTGATAAACCTGCCATTATTGACAACTTATGATAATATTTCTAAATAAAACTGTCATCAAAAACTCAATTTCTTGTACTAAGGTAACAGTTTCTTCATAAACCTGACATTGTTGGCAAGTTACAATAACATCTTTTATATAGAACTATCACCGCAAACTAAATTTCTTGTACTAGAGTAACAATTTCATCATGAACCTATCATGGTAAGTAAAAATATTTAGATAAACTGTCATCGTTATCCCTAATATGTGACACATTATTTATTAAACCGTCATCATAAACCAAGCTCCAAGGTAACAGATTTTCCACACTACTATCATCGCATAAAACTCGTTGTGTCTTAATGTTGCGTGATACTTCAAATTGAAGAGCAGATATACAAAAAATGTATTCATTAAATACTTGGTTATTCTTGAATTTCAAGGTTCAACAAAATGACAGAACAAAGGAAAAAATAAATAAAATATCATTATTTCATTACAAAAGAAGAAAATCATGAACTTTAATGTTTTAAATGTAGTAGCTTCCGATGTCCCTCTTGTTTGGAGATCTTATTCTTTCTTACTTTAGAATAATTTATGTAGTGGCAGCCATCAGAACAAAATCCTGGAGTACTGACATGGATATCTCTTACTTACCTAGGGTTGAACAAGAAACCACAAAGTCCATAATAGTGTACACCAATGAAAGTCATTGTCCTATTCATCAAACATTTAGTACCATCGACGCTTTTACAGCAACAACGGTACCTAAAACCTTTGTGCTACCACTCATACTTCTCGTATCCACAGTTGCTAACCTGATTTTAAACAAGAATTGAAGTGTTTTAGTACCACCACTTAGTTTCAGTCACTAAAAACAAATACTGAAGGAAATGAATCTTCTTAAGAATTTCCCTATGGCAGTCTGCAAAACTTAGCCACATATAAGTTATATCAAATCTATCTTTTCTAAGTAACTAATCTATACATCATATAAAAATAAAAAAGTACATAAAAAAGTCATTGTGATATTGGAAACCTTTGTTAATAATTCTAAGATAAAATAATTTATAAGATTTAAACCTGAAATTTATCTAAAAGTACCAAACTCATTGCGATATGCAGAGACCATCACAAGATCATTACAATATTCAAATCTAATGGGTTATTCACAAAACCCAGAGAAGAACTAGTGTTCTTTTCAGACAAAAAAACCTCTATGAATAATCAAAATAAATATCTACTCGAAATCCAACTACAAACAACAAATTAACAATTAGGGAGTCAAAATAAAAAGAAAAGAGAGATAATTATCGTACAATGTTGATAGAGAGGAAACCGCTTGCCAAAAGCCAAGAACATGGAAATCGGACCAAAGTATTTTCCAGTTCTGTGGTTGCGTAGACCCTTAAATAATCTCTTCTAACTCATCAAGCTCCTTGAAAATAATTGTCATAACCATAGTTAGACTCACACTACTCACCATTTATAACTAAAACCCTAGTCCAGAAACATGAAAATCACGAATTTTATTAACTACACACTTTCCAATTTCACCAATCAGTAACCAAATGACACCAACACTCTAAAATTGGAACCAACAAAGAAAAATTTAAAAACTACCTGAGGCATCAGATACAAAGGTCCACAGCCGGTGAAGTCCCACAATATCAAACAAAAGACTCACCAATGATCTTTATATCCAAAACTAGGATTCACACAAAAGAGAAAAATATCTGGAAAATTAACCTAAATACAAAAGTAAGATAAACCCAAGTCATAAATTAAGGATTTCACTAAAAAACCGAAAACTTGTACCTTGTACCAAATCACATATATTAGAAAATTCGCGACCACCACCAACTCAGGACCGTAATTGCTCATAATAGAAAAAATCGAGAGATTCATGTGGTTTTCTACTAGAGATAAAGAGCTTAATTTCAGAGCAAGCGAGATAGATAATGAGTGATCAATAGATAAGGATTGAAACAAGAGATGAAACCCTAGATTGAATTGAAATATGATTTTCTAAGAGAAAAACCATGAGAAGAGAGAGATGAGATTTTCTTCTACGAAGATAAGAACTATTGAAAGAGATTAGAATTTCCGTTTAATTTATTGGAAGGAAATAGATATAGATGGGAGTTGGAATTGAGAAATTGTGCTAAGCTTTTTACTTTTGGGGTTTTCAACAAAAATGAGAGGCTAAGGAGGGGTCGTGCCCATTAACAAAACAGACCGCCACTATTAGCAGATAATGATAATTGAGTACAACTAGCAACATTGTGTCTCCGAGAATGCTTTAGCAGTTTTGGTTCAAAACAGTCACTATAAATGGAAGTGGCAGTTATTAAAAGAACTGTTATCTATAAACTTACACTTCAGTAACAGTTTCTATACCGAAAGGTTACAATAACTTAAAAATGGTACCAGTTTATAACTGTTATTATTCAATATATAATAACATTTTTCTACAAAAACTGTCATTGTATTATTATTCAGTAACAATTGAAAAACTATTACGATTGTTCACAACTATAAGTGTGAATTTTACTAAGAAACTGTTACCTATGTCTCATAGTTTTTTCTTTTGTAACAGTTCATTCGTGAACTGTCATGGTTTTGGATAATGAATTGTCACCAAAGCCCATATTTGTACTAGTATAAAATTAGTTTTTTTTTTAATTTTCACCCACTGTTGGGATTTTGGTGCGACCAACCATTGGAGATAATTAACCTAAGCTTGTCCAAGGTAGTGTATAGCCAATAAGAGCTTTGAGTTTTTGTTTGACACAAAATTGTGGCTGCCACAAACTTGTGGCTAACACAAAAATTGAATAGATTTTATGATTGACACAAAATTGACTTGATATGCAGACGTAACCGTGATGATCAATCAAGTATGCTTGTATGAAACTTGTATGTGCTTTCATACAGGCTTGTATGGACATTTTGATCAATATCATTCAGTTAGGATTTGAATATTGATATAAAATAATTTTTTAGGAATTCAGTCGGGGAATATAACACTAGAAAAAATCAAGTTGCTCTATACTAGTGGACAATCCATCTAGGAGCTTGAGGTTTATTATGTAAAAATTATAGAATATCTGGGAGTATTGCAACAAGCACTAGCGTTATTCTAAGAATTTTATATATAAATGGATAATGAGTTATATAATTATCATGGTTGTATATATATATTTTCTGAGTTCAACCGGATAAAGCATGCATACGACTATATATATACAGAAAAAGAGACAGGCATTAACCCATATTATAACTTAGTATATTCTTAAAAAAAATTGCATAATGAAAATATACTAAAGTTTAGTATTTCTGATACCTGGGTCAAAAACATGTTCTTTTTACGATTTTCGCCTTTACGCAAGAATCCACCATTAACAAACAATAATCAAACCAAAAACTAAAATTATCTCCTTAACCAAGCTTAAAAGTTAAACTTTTGGATAATTATTGAGTGCGAGCATATAACTTTCCATAGGAAATGACCGTGATAGTTAACAACTTGATTTTGAAGTCAGTAGCTAAACAAATGAGTTTTAAATCTTTTATTAAAAAATAAAATATTGTGTTATTTGTGTTCAAGCTCCTGACCTATTGGTCACTTTACATGTTTTGGTTTTTTCTTTGTTTTCTTCTATGAATGAAACACTTTAGTCCCACATCGGGGAGTTTCCACTTCTTAAGTTGTATTAAGAGATTATATAAACAAACTTTTCTCAACCTATTTTGACATCCAAGGAAAAAAGGTTTCTCCATATTTTTGGAGAGACCAATAGAATAATAATTTATCATTATCTTTCTTAAATTTTTTGAGATTTTCCTTGAATGGTTTTTCTGAGTTGTCAAGCTCAAGTTGAGCATCTACTACGAGTGCTAGTAGTAGGTGTAGTAGGGTATTTTATCCTGGAGGCATTCGCCCTTTGGAGACTATAGTATCACTTTTGAATGTAGTCGGGCGCTAATGTCTTAAGGATAGCGTGTTGAACACGTGACTCACTTTGTTTTTTTCAAAGTTTTGTTACATACCATCTTGATGTTGTGGAAATACGAGGAGCTCATCCGTTTTGACGAATCACTTCCATTAAGAGCTAAGTATCAACAATTTTTGTTTATTTGATTTTCTTCATTTTTGATTATTTCACCCCAACGATCTTAAGACACTATGATTTAGTAATAATTATAAATGAATGATCAATTTGTGAATCATTGACGTTGATATTATATTAGAAAATTAAGGATGTTAATTTTGAAGTGAAAAAACAAAATTGAGTTTTCTGGATAACTGTAGAGTTTTGAGTATATCTCTTAACTTAGAAGGAATTTCGGTGAATACTTTTAACATAGTATAATAGTCCTGATAATACCCATACCAAAATTCATAATTTTTGGAGTTTTAAGAGTATTTTTTTTTAGATATTTTACAAAACTGAGAAACGTTCCTGAAAAATTCTGACGGGCAGAAAAGTATTGTTGACTAAATTAATTTTTCTGGCGTAACTATGAGTTTTTTGAAATGGTGATTCAAATGAAGTTTGTATATCTAGATGTTATCTTCAAAACTCATATTTAATTTTTTTTGATTCAGATTGTGGTTTGTGAGATATGGTATTTGCAAAGATGTTGTGCATGTTTGTCCAGAATATCAATTCTTGTATCTAAGCTCTAGATTAGTATGAGATCTTGGAACCATTTATAGTGGTACTTTGTCACATTGGATATAATATGAAAATCGGTACTAGTGAGTGCTTTTATCCACAATAGACTTGAGATTTCAATTTAATTGAAATATTTCTCATAAACAAATTAGAGCAAGTAACGAAATGATTTTTATAATTTAAAGTGATAATCTCTTATTTGTATTAGTATCACATTGCTAATGAATAATGAGATGTTGAATCAGTTGTGTATGTACTGTACATTATGTTATAAATCACTTTGATTATATATGCTTTGTGTAGTATCAATTGGCGTGAATCACATGATTGTTAATAATTGTGCATTAGCAATTTCAATGGTGATTTTTAAATCATTTCAAATATGTTACCTTTTGTTGAAAATATGAGAATCATAATATACTAGCGTACCATAGTCATATGGATAATGAGGTATAAAGTATCTTTTAGTAACTAGTGCAACAAGAAGGTTAAGCGAACACATGTGTTTTAATTGATATGTATGTATACAAAAGTATTTGGGTGTTTTATTACCAAATTTTGTTACTTATTGATGATTGTGATAGTCTAATGTGGAGAGAGACTTAAGTAACTTGATAACTATATTTTGGTATAAACATTTCGATAAGATGAACACTTATTATCTATTGATAATTCGATATTACCTATGTCAAACGAGAGTATCAACCAATTTTTTGAATCCTAGTTGGGCAGAAGTTTTATCATCTTAAATTGAATGATAGATTAAGTGCTAATCTGTGGTAACTTCTATTTTTAGTTGTGTGCTTATCTCCTCGGAATATAGAATTGTTTATTCAAATTTGAATGGAACAATTAACATTCTTACTGTGTTAAGTAATTTTACTTTTCTGTGGAAATGATAAAAATAATTGGTTGGTAAATGCCAGAAGTGCTGGAACGTGTGCTCCAGAAAAGACATGTTTTGTCTTCTACCAAGAATGAGAAAAATGCAAAAGAATTTTCATGAACAACTCAACTACCAAAACAGTTGAAGAAATATGTAATGATGTGCAAGGCTTGTCAGGTATGGACATTAATCAAATTATGATATCATTCTCAATATGCGCATTGCGATTTAAAACTAGTGTCAAATGCTATCTACCTAAGTTACTATGAAATGTTATACTTAGAAATATGGTTTTGTGATGCTTTGAGTGTTAGCTTAATAGAACAAGACAAAAGTAGATAAAAATGAAAATCGTCAATGAATTGAGAATGAATACATGAACATGTTATATCATAATATTGGTACAGAGTACCATTATGTGGTGTGTCTTAGTAAGATGCAACCTAAAAGACACATAATTGTAGTTTCTTATGTTGAGAAATCCAGATAACTGTGGGGGCCCTTATGCCTCAAATGTGGGGTTATAAGATGGAAACAAGTGTTTGTTTGATTTCTCAAGCATATTTATAGACCCTAAACTTATATGTATCCTACCCTGTAGACCTCAATTGTGGGGGTCTAAGGTGAGAATGAAAAGTCGATTTTCTTTAGCAAATCATTGCATATGATCACCAAAACTGTACTACAATAACTTGTAAGTTCTAAAGTTAACAAGATTTGAATAAAATAAATTTTATTGTTGAGAATGTTGAGTTCTCGACAACAGTCTTCTGAGGTCGGGTTCTCACACGAGATAGAATAGGTTGGAAAGATGCTTGACTTTGTGAAATTGTTGTTAAAGAATAAAGTAGTGATCACTTGGCACATACTCACGTGACACTAAAATTAATACGCCAGGCATTATTTGTCATTATTGTCAGTATGCTATATTAGATGGATGTTGAGGAAGTATACTTAAATAGTTAGTCAAAGGTGGAAAAACTTTAAGAGTTTGGTTAGCGCTAGGGGGTAAAGATATAAACGGACTACACCTACATATACTTGACTTGAACCAAGCAATAAGTCATTGACCTAACAATATTATTATGTGATGATGATGATTTCTAGTGACATGACACTAATGAATTTTGATAAGTGTATTTCACTAAATCTATTGAAGGTGCATATGTTTAGCATGCCTTTATTATGTGTTTTACAACCATTAACAAATTTGTGTTGTTTAAAGTTTGACATGAAACAATATGTTGTTGACGTGGTCTAAAGGACCAGAAGGAACCAAAATCAAATTTTGATTATATAGTTTCTTTCAAATGTGTTTAATGTGTATTGTAAAATAGGTGTGCATGTTTTCCAATTTAAACCTGGAGAATCACAGGGATGCTTGATCAAAGGACAAGAGAATTGGGATGCTTGAGGTACATATTTAATTTCAAATATGTGATATATATAACACTAACCTTTTGAGGAAAATTTAATGACCGTACTAGTATTTAGTACATGTATCTTGTATATGCCTTTATATGCTTTACAACCACCTAGAAAACATGTAACTTTTACGATTTGATTGAAAGACTAAGTTGTTGTAGACAAGCATAATCTAAAGGATCATTGGAACCAGAAGAAATTCTGACGGAAATGGTCTTTGTCAAACTCGCTACGTTTAATGTGTGTTGTAAATGTGCAGTGAATTCGGTATACAAATACATGTGTGACCCCTGAAGAATTAGTGGGATGATCTGATCAGAAATTTGCAGTACTTGAGCTACACTTGAAATTGTGTATGTGCATGATGCATATTGGACTGACCTTAAGAGATGTTATGATTTCAGGCTTTGGAGAGTCTTAGCCTATGTGTGCCCCTCTTAAGTTGTATCAGTATTTGGAAATATTCCAACAAACATGAGGAACTCGACTGAGATGAAATCAGAGTTTGCTGCTTAATTTAAAGCATTAGAGGATTAATGGATAAATCTTTTTTCTGGAAGGCATTTCTCTGTGACCGAAGCCTGTGGCCACCATTACTGAAACTCAATTGACTATGTAATTCTAAAGTAAATGAGCAATTGACTACGACTAATTCGGTAAGACAACTACTCTCTAATGAAGTGATTTTTCTAGACTTAGTGAAGTCAAGAGAAAAATTAGTGGATCCTTTGACGAAAGGATAATCTAGAGAGATAGCTTGTTATTGCATCGAGGGGCATGAGGCTTAAGCTTATTAAACAAACTTGTCATGAAGGATACTCAACCTTATTGACTGGAGATCCCAAGATCAAGGTTTTGAATGAGACAACTAATTTGTGGTGGGTTAAAGGAAACACTATCAAAGAATTTTATTCTTTGTCCCTTCCCTATGGTGTAGACGTGATAATGTGCCTGCATGTGAAGGAAGACTTTTATAAGTCTTAATGAGTACTATAGTTTTAATTTAAGATTGAAGTGAGGTGTAGCAATAAACACTCTTGATATAACTCACATATCTGAATGTGGAAGTGGGACGCTTCCTATGAGAATAAAGCTGATTCTCTAGAGCATTCTTAGAAACGAGATATTTTCTCAGGGCCAAAATGAGCACAACCACACGAGCTTGGCAGCAACCTTGGAGATATCATGCGTGGTGGTTATCGTGAATTACACCAAACGCTAGCAGTTTAAGACATCGTGTTCACTGTCTTTAGCAAGTAGTTCCGATAATCTCTCACTAAGCAAAGGTTCAAGAACTCATGGACACCTTTGCCTATATGGTATTTCTTGTTTTCTACATGATTTTCAGTTTTTCATCAAGATTTAATTCATTTTGAGAAAATGATTTTTATGTTGTTTTATATGGTCTTGGTATTACTTATACTTAGGACCTAGGGGTCTCTAAGGGATCACTGGCTTATTTTTACTTTGGTGAACAGAACCTTTAGTTCCACTATTGAAACTAAAGATGAAAGCTTTCTATACTATTATGATTTATGCAATTAATAGTATGACCCTGGGGTCAACACACTTTTGTGTGAAGAAGAGGGCATTAGAATGGCTAGTATGATTTTAACACACGCACGGTCCATCTGTCTGTTCAGTCAAGTCGGGTCATGGTATTTAGGGTGTTGGTTACCAAGATCTGTTGGTGTTTTTCATGTTTTACTGAGGTTTTCATTCATGTGGGGGATTGTTGGAAAACAATGGCTAAACAAATGAATTTTAAATCTTTTATTAAAATATAAAATATTGTGTTATTTGGGTTCGAGCTCCTGACCTATTGATCACTTTACATGTTTTGGTTTTTTCTTTGTTTTCTTTTGTGACTGAAACACTTTAGTCCCACATCGGGGAGTTTCCACTTCTTAAGTTGTATTAAGAGATTAACTTTTCTTAACCTATTTTGACATCCAAGGAAAAAAGGTTTCTCCATATTTTTAGAAAAACCAATAGAATAATAATTTATTATTATCTTTCTTAAGTTTTTTGAGATTTTCCTTGAAGGGTTTTTCTGAGTTGTCAAGCTCAAGTTGAGCATCTACTAAGAGTGCTAGTAGTAGATGTAGTAGGGTGTTTTATCCTGGAGGCATCCGCCTTGTAGAGGCTACATCATCACTTTTGAGTGTAGCCGGGCGCTAATGTCTTAAGGACAGTGTGTTGAACACGTGACTCACTTTGTTTCTTTTTTTTTAAAGTTTTGTTACATATCATCTTGATATTGCGGAGATACGAAGAGCTCATCCGGTTTGACGAATCACTTCCGTTAAGAGCTAAGTATCAACAATTTTTATTTATTTGATTTTCTTCATTTTTGATTATTGCACCCAACAATTTCTAGACCCAATTTCCTAAAGGCCCGGTGTTTCGTTAATATCTTCTAAATACCATGACCACCCAAATTACATACCTTATAAACAATTTTCCAAGCTACAAGATGCATTCCCTTTTCTTTGTTTTTTTAAACCATGTGAAATTCCTCATTTTTCGCTCCATTTGAGTTACTATTGTTCTAGGGGCTTTAAAAATCGACATATAATAAATAAGGATTAAAGATAAGCAAGCTCGAATTGTGTTTAACTTCCCACATGGAGATAGAGTATTTTGCTTCCAAGAAGATAACCTCTTATCCATTCGCTCAAGAACATGATTCCATAAAGATAAAGAGTTGGGCTTAGACATCAATGGGAGTCCCAAGTACAAAATGGGTAAGTTATCAACAACACATCTTAGCAAATCTGCCCAAGGATATATTACAGTAACTGTTTTTATAGGGATAGAAGTATTAACCTTGAGTCTTGCCACACATTCAAAGCAACGGAGAAGATAGAAAAGAGATTGCAGTTGTTCCCACTTAAATTCTAGAAAAATAACCGTGTCATCGATAGAATGTAAATAACAAATGCACAAACCATTCTCCCTAACTTGAAATCCCTATATTAAATTGAGATCTCTAACTCTGCTTAAAGACCTCGATAACCCTTCCATCTATATTTCGAACAAAAGTGGAGATAAAGATCCCCTTGACGAATACTACAAGAGGATTTTATTACACCAAAGGCAGAGCCATTAATAAGGATCCGAAATTGTACGAAAATTAAGCAAAACCAAATCCATTTTAGCCCTTTAAACCAAAGCCCATACGTTGCAGCATATATAATTAATAAATTTCTAATTGATATGATCAAAGGCTTTCTCCATATCCACGTTACATACAATATATGGTCTTTCACTTCTAGTTCACGAGTCAATAATTTCATTTGCCATTAGAGCACTATCACTGATTTTTCTACCACCAATTGTTTTGGGGTGAAAACAAATATATTGTAAAATGGTACTTTCAGGTAGGTTCGAGAGATCAAACTCGAACAAGACGAGCCTAAACCAAGAAATGACTATCCACGTCCTACTTCGATCACAAAGGTGGAAAATATATGGTTGGTCTTAGGGTAGGGAAGCAAAGAAGGTTGAGAAATCTCAGAGTGATGAGTACTTGTAGTGTGTAGTGAAGAATAAATTATCTCTGTGATAAATCTCTGTTCTGTCTTGTCTCCTCGTTCTTAGTCCTTGTTTCGAATAGATGTAGCCACTTATTTATAGTTTTAGAGGTGACACACTGATTTCTCGTAAGTGGTGGAAGTTAGAGAAAAAGTGGAGGAGTAACGATTGTGGAGATTGTAGTGGAGTCATGTCCGAAAAATAGGGAGGACTTGTATGACCACTACTCCTCGTGCTCTCAACTGCTATGTAATTGTCATATTACCTGTTACCTTCTTGTGCGTGAATGTGTTGCCATAACACACAATTGTCATAGGTCGCCAATACCCCCCTCATGTATTGTATAGATATCTCGTGGAAATAGTGGAGTCGTGGACTACCACTTTGTTTTACGTCAAGTCAATAACTTGCTAAGTCAGTGAGGCAAGTTGCGGAATTTACTACATTGGTAATCAGACTAATTAGTATCGAGTTTGATAAGTTTAGTGAGCATGTACTTGCTTGGGAGTAACATGACATAATTTTAATGGTTAAATATCAACTTAGAAGTGACGTGGCGTAAATATGGAAGTATTTGAAGCCAAGATTACGCGAAAGTTCCAAAAGACCAGTCGTAGTGTATTTTCGAAAACTTGTGCAAAAGGATTGTCGAACTACCATATATGGCGCTGACACTAGGCCGGAACAAAGTAGTAATGCATCCCTGGGGATCATCTTAAGAGTAGGCTGGCGCTGGCACTAGGCCAGCGCCTAAGAAGCTAGTGATGCGTCCCTAAGAATGCGTCAAAATGAGGCTGGCGCTGGCTCCTTTTGATGTGACGCGTCCCTCTTATGGAGGCTGGAGATGACTTTAGCCAGCGCCCATTGTTGTGATGCATCCCTACCGACGCGTCTCTGTAGAGACTGGCACTGGATAATTGTGGCACGTCTCTGAGGGCGCGTCTCGCTCGAGCTTGCCCACGCCATTTTGCAAAGCATCTCTGGGGAATTGCTCTTTGATGGTAGCGTATCCCGGATGAATGACGCATAATTTATGACATGTCCTTGAGTAAAATGCTAAAGTGGCATATTTTAGGGCCATGAAGGCGAATTGTGATGTGTTCTTTGCGAACGGGGCATTAAGCTGAAATGCGTCTTTGGGGATCAAGCATTAGCTATTCCCAGATTTGATAGATGTAATTGGAACATCGATACACATTCAAGACGAGTTCAAGGAATTCAGCTGTAGAATTTATGTGACTTGAGACTGGTTCGATATGACATAAATATCGTGAATATTAGAGAGAATACAATATCAGTTTAGAATGCATGTAATTATTTGTTTAAATTGTATTCTTAATTCGCCTGCGGAATATAAGTAGAGATATGTTATTTCATGTTTTAATATAAAGCTAGAAATATGTGCATAAATATGCACATATACTTATATGTTCCTGTTGCTAGGTAGAGGGGATTTTACAATTCTAACCATTTTCAAAAAATCACCATCTACATCGATAAAGGCAGATTGTGTAGGAGAGATAAGCGAAGGCGGGTGTTTTTTGAGTCTGTTAAATAAAATATTCGCAATGATTTTATAAGTGGAGGTTAGAAGACTTATAGGACGAAGTTCAGAAACAAGCTCAACTGTGTCCTTTTTTAGGAATCAAAGCACCCATGTCTCTTATCAACATCGGATGTGAAAAAGAATTCCCGAACCATGGCTAAATGGTGTTCTTTGATGAACTCCTAGCTAGACTTGAAAAAAATCAACGGATATCCATTTGGCCTAGTAGCAGCCTTTTTTTGACCGAAATAGGACACAACCATCCATACTTCTTCTTCGGAGAAATACATCTCAAGCTCATTAGCCACAGATCCATTTATAGAGTCAAGTGTTGGAAATAAAAATGGTTTAATGCTAAAATTAAGATTTTATTACTTAAAATAATTTTGTTACTATAATTAACTTGATGGGTGCTAGGATCATTAGTCCAAACTTGGGTGGAATTATAGCCATCCATTTTCACTTCTTAGTGAATGAGAAACCTTTGGTTGTCCCACATTGGGAAAACCAAGGAGGAAGTTCATGCATATTACCACAAACGTTCTATATAAGGAAAAGAACTAGTGGATTGGATATGGACTTGGGAAATGGACTAGTGGGCAAATGCATACATGTGCGGTGCTTCGCACCGAAGCACCGCAGGCCGCGGGCTTGCGGTGCTTGTGTGTGCTTTTGCGTGTGTTTTGGCGTGAGCCTAGGCGCGAGCCTTGGTGTGAGCCTTGGTGCGAGCCTTGGTGCGAGCCTTGGTGTGACCCTTGGCGTGTGCCTTGCGTGTGCCAGCGAGTGCACATGTGTACCCATCAAATATTCAACGGGTTTATTTTAAAAATAAATATTTTACCGTTTTGAATTAAATAAAAAATAAAATCATAAATATTTTTTAATTAAAAATCTTAACGTTTTGTTTTAATGGGGATTTAATATTTCAAATTAAATTTTT
>JAJJMC010001010.1:1970394-2031658 GCA_023531435.1 Papaver californicum
TGGAAGCGTAGTTTGAGTTAGTAATGGAAATTTTTGAAGCCAATATGAAGTAGCCAAAAATATATCAAGTCGGGATATTATAGGTGGTATTTTCCCATTACTCCCAAGTAGAGAAAAGTTCACTAACTCCTCTATGATCCATGAGAAATCTCTCGTGCTCTTTTCAATTCCACTGCCACCCCTTTTTTCACATCTGAAACATATTTTATTAAAATCAAAACTTCAATGGTTACAATAAGACCCATATTTTAAAAATTAATCAATGTTTAATGAAAATTTGAACGCCCTTATAGATATCTAAATCGAAACACCAAGAAATAATAATTGCTTTTATACAATGAATGATTTCCTCCCCAGTCTTCGACCTTCCCCCAAAATTTATTATATTTCGTTCCTTCCAAAATATCCCACATATAACATAAGGCAATCGTTTACAAATGGCCATATTTTTTCCATCATCTTGTTATGCCGCAAAGCCAAGAAGTTATCTTGAATATAGCTTGAAAGCACATTTGACCTTGAACAAAACAATTCCAAATTTCCTAAGAAAAGCTACAATGATAAAACAAATGATCCTCCTAGTCGCAACTTGTATTAAGAATATAAAAATCCTAAGGCCTTGACTGAATTTTCTTCCTAGAAGTATATGCGCATCAAATAACCACCATTATTAGCTTTACAATTCTTTCTATATTAACAAAAATCTTAAAAATAAGTGAGATATCTTAAATTTTTTAAACGAATTAGAATAATATTAAGATTATGAGGATAATATTTTTTAAAGTTGGAAATGATATTTAGGTTTGGTATCTGGACCATATGATTATTATCATTGAATCCTATGACTATAGTCAATGGAAAAGACCTATGAATAATAAGCTAATTCTAGAATTAGGGAAGGACTTTTGAGGGAGGAAATTTATTAGTAAAATAATTGATAAAAGCATAATTTTTACAAGACTAATTTTGATTATTTGAAGTGATTCCGGTGAGCATTTGGTTGGTTCCGTTTAACATCGAGAAACATCCGAAATTAAACAGTGAAAACAAAACAGGTATTCCTCGGGTTTCGTAATAAGATGTAATGTTTTCTTAGTATGTTCTTTCTTGATCCAAGGAATAACTTAAAAAAAAAAGGAGGCATAGATCCATAGGTTCCCATTATCATCGATGATGACGAGATTAATTAATAAGAGGAGATCGTTTTAGCAATTCGCACAAAACTGTGGGCATTCTTTGTCTCGCAACTAAATTTCCCGTTGCGTATTTTACTCGATCATATTAACCATTCTGTTTTTTTTTAAAACATTGTTAGTTTAGTTTAGGCATACTTCTTTATCATTTGTGAATACTAGGTAGGTTTCTGTTAGGTTTATTAATTTACATTTTCTCCTTCTGTTTGCATAATAAAAAACTTATTAAATTCAACATGTGTTTATCATCTTCGCTAGGCTAATCTCGTGAATATGCAATTGCGGTAGTTTATAACTAGATTCTCGGACTATAAAATTACTAGGTTTAACTACTTGCTTTAAAAGAAAAAGCTATCATTTTGATGACTTTTTTAAATCAGACCTAATCTTTAAAATTAAGTGTCGACTTCGATAGTGATAAAATATGGATGTTTACCCATTTTAGAGATTTAGATATCTTAACGGTTTGTCCCGTGGATTTCAACGGTATTTATAGCTATGATGTCATTGTTTCTACAGATGCATCATCTCCCACGATACCACTTACCAGCATATCTGTAGATGCCAATGAGTCAGCAGCTAAGATTGCCGTGTCCACAAGACAAATGAACAACACCACTGCTTCCTTCCACCTTACTGCCAATATCCAGTCCATTTATTCCATCACCAGCCGACGTTAACTCCTCATCCCTTAACAGTTTGTAAGCCTGACGAACACAACATTTACTCGAGTCTTCTGAGTTAAAATAACTAACCTGGTCAGCTACATCAGAAGCAATTGGAACTGGCGCAAACGAGACCAACAACTGATCCCAATCACGTGGATCCTAAATCACTTGCACCACCAAACTTTACTTACACGCAGATTTTTTTGCAGAGTGGGAAAGTAGTTTTTAAAACACAATCGTCAGCCCACTTGTCAAGCCAAGCAAAAGGATAGAATTACCTTTCTTCAAAGTACTACAAACTCCAAGATCTCGCATAAACGGATTTGTTTTCACAAAGCTTTTTCAAATACGACGGCCTTGGGCGACGTTTAGCGTCATGAGGAATGAGCTCCAAACTACGAGCTCTAGTTTCCAATTGACAACTCTATCCAGGAGAGTTTGTTTTTTACGACCATATCGCCAAATTCATTTAATCATTTTTTTTAATCGGACAAAGAAGAAATTTATTGAAAAGAGAAAGTACCTAAGGGGTACCTCAACCCAATGAATACAAAAGGAAATAAAAAAACAACCCAAAAGGAAAGCACAAGATCAATGAGATCGAAATAAGGAGTTCCATAGAGCTATAACCATATTTGCGGTTAGACCTAACATTTTTGTATTAGATTCGGCCCAAAGAAAGCTTGAAGCTTAACGTTTCTAATAATATTTTCCAATCCTTTCCTTTTGTTTTCGAAGACTCTTGCATATGCTCCTTCCATATGCACCACCAAATTGCTACCGGAATGTTATTCTAAATTCGACTAAGACGATCATCTCCCCAATTGTATTTCCAAGATTTTACGTTTATAGTAACATTAGAGTTATAAATCCAATTACTCCTAGACCCTTCATTAAAGTAGTCCCAAATCCTTCGGATCCTCCAACAATCATAGAAGAGATGCGCGCTAGTCTCATCGTTTTCGCCACAAAAACAACAAAGTCTAGAAACCTCCATGCCCCTTCTTAGAAGCTTATCCTTTATCATTACCCTGTCATGAGAAAGAAGCCAGAGAAAGAAATTGATTTCGCAAGGGTAATCACGGCTCCAAACAACATCGATTGTAAAAATTGGCTCATCTTGTTCCTCTTCGTTCTTAATACCATCTTTAACCGTATATTGACCATTGTCATTTCCATCCCAAATTCGGCTATCCGAAACACCTTCTTGAATAAAGAAAGAAGAGAGAAGATTTGATATAGTTGATACTTCATTTGAGATGGTTTGAGAGTATCTTTTTCTAGCCATAAACTTCCACCTTATACCGCCATCTACTACATCGTACATACGGGCCACCACAAGCTCCTTGGTCCTTGAGACTTCATAGGCCGACGGAAACATGTCACATAATCTTCCTTCACCAATCCAAACATCTTCCCAAAATCTAGTTTCCTTACCCGCGCCAACCTTGGATTTAATATGTTTGTTGAAATATTCTAGCTTTTTATAAATGTTATACCAAAGATTACCTCCTTTTGAACCTTTGGGTTGGAGTGTTTCCCAACCGGTAAAAGTTTCACCAAATTTTTCGACTATTATCTTCCTCCACAACGCATCTTTCTCTAAGCCAAAGCGCCACCACCATTTTTTTAGCAAAGCCGAATTCACTTGTTTAGGTCTACTAATACCAAGCCCTCATTTTTCCTTCGGTTTTGACACCATAGTCCAACCAATATTGTGGATTCTTTTAATATTTTTATCATCATCCCATAAAAAGTTCCTCACCACTTAATCAATTTTCTTAGTTATGGCGCATGGAGCAAGAAAAAGAGAGAGGTAGCAAATTGGTAAGCTCACTAAAATTCTTTTAATGAGAGATTTAACTTACCGCCTTTTGATATTGATTTTCCGTTCCAAGAAGTAATCCTTTTCACACAAATATCAAGCGTTTTCTCCCATTTTTGTGAACCTCCTATTTTGTCTCTCAACGGAAGACCAAGGTAGATACTAGGAAAACTTGCATATTTGCACCCTAACATGTTTGCATAATTTTCAACACCCTCTTCCACCGCGACTCCATACAAACTACTCTTGGAGAAATTAATCTTCAAGCCCGAATTTAACTCAAAGCAAAGAAGAAGGTAACGAAGGGTATCAACTTGTTCCTCCTTCGCATCGAGAAAGACAATAGTATCATCGGAAAATTGTAAATGATTTATTTTTGTTCCTCCTACCTTTACCGAGAACCCCGGAATTTGATCAAGGTCTTGAGCTTTACTCAACATACAACTTAAAACTTCACCCACAATTGTAAAGAGAAAGGGAGAGAGTGGGTCTCCTTGACGAAGTCCCTTTTCACTTCCAAAATAGCCGTAGGACGAACCATTAACGAGAATAAATCATTAAAGCTTTGTTAGTAGTCCTCTTATCTTAATTTCCTAAATTACCATCCTTTAGATGGACAAAATTTTCTACCGCGACATCCAACACATCTTACTAATAATAGTAGTGGAGCTCCATCAGAAACTCCTTAGTAACTTTCACCATTCTCTTTCCAACAGCTGCCTGAAGAGTCGACATGAATACAACAGAATGTCACTAAAAATTTGTTTATATCAGTTTGACAAGAACAATTGGTCTGGTTTTTGGATCTATTATTTGTGAAACTAGTCTATTACTCGTGTGATGTACGGATCTGTTTCTTACAATTGTGTAAAATATCTCGTCTAAAATTACATCGGTTGAAAAAGTTTGGACAAAATATAATAGTAGAAATTTATTTATTTTATATCTTATTTGAATAGAATTTATATTTGTATTACTAAGTTTTGAATAGAATTGTATATCTGGTTGTGCATAAATCCGGACTCAAAAATCTATTTTGGTTGTACACCTATGAATCAAAATCGAACATATTGTCAAATAATAGAATACAAAAGAACAAAAATTCAAATATAAATTGAATTTATTTCATAAAAAATCAATAAAATTTACCCCTAAGAAAAAAACAACCTAAGTTACAACAATAGAATAAAAGAAAAACTCTAAATTCTTATTCATCAATCTCATTTCTATAAGTCACTATTTCGCGAACAATATGGTCTATAAATTTGGAATTATCAGAAATGAGTTGACGTACAATTTTTTGGTATCACCATCTGGTAAATTATTATTCTTGATGACAATAGTTTTTAATTTTAGTGGTCCATATGATGTATTTGAAATGTTAATGTACATTGGATATTCATTTTCTTCGAAAGCTTCCGATCTTAAGTATAACCATGCATTATGTAATAAGCTCTATGTCCAGTTCTTGTCCATTTGCATTGAAAATAAAGTTTTTATTGAAAGTTGATATCTAGTAATTGGTATTGTATCCGTTGATGTCATCACTTTCCATCCTAAGTACCTTCTTCCCAACAACAGCCCCAGTTAGTACTTTTGTACTAATTTCATGTTAACCTAGTTGTGTTATGATTAGATTTGTTCCCTAAACAATGTGTTTTCCCCTGTTTAAGTTACTCAAGAGAATAATAGGCAATTTTCAATCATAGTTCATGACTCGACATATATGTAATTTCTACCTTGTTCAGAAATCCTTTAGGATACAAAAACACTGCTTCATTGTAATTCCGAGTAGCAAAAGGTATATTATCCTTGCTAAGGTATACATGTTGTTTTCTAGGAAACATGAATCCCATGCGCCTATATATTTATTAACGTTATCAACTTCAAAGGTTAGAATACCCGTATATGATTTTCTGAATATGTTTCTTAGGAAATTTATATATGAGACAACGATTACTACACTGAGAAACCCATTCTCATTTGATAAAATTTGGTGGATCTTTGTTTGAGTAATAGTTGTTGCTTGAGCTTCTCCGTTAATGTAGCCGCAAACATTTCTTAGATACTGATTATCCACCATACTTGTGTTTCAATAAATAGGACACGCATACATTAATTATACGAAATTAAACATACAATATCTTCATCATATAGCTATATATTCTTTGCCATCGATATGATTAATCACACCAAAGAAAGATAAATCCTAAAAGATAACTAAACTTGTGTTGCACTCTGATTTTCTGCCATACTTGTGGTTCAATAAACAATACATACATTAATACTAAATTTAGAACATGATCTATTCATCGTATAACTATAGATTCTCTGCCATTAATATGATTAAATCACACCAAAAAAAGACAACTTAAAAGATTACTAACCTTGTGTTTCACTGTGAGAACGAAAACAATAGTATATGTTGTACAAGGAACTTGTTCTTGCAATGTGTTAGTTTTTTCCTCTCTGTATATAATTTTATGGTAGTGATTATATAGGGTTAATCTTATACATAAATTTTTTATTTATAATTCCAGACATGTATATTTGGCATAAGATCTTAAAAGATCCAGGTACATCCAAAAAAGAATCCATATTTAATATGAATGATAAGTATCTACGTTGGTTTAGGAGTCATAGATTTGTTTCTCAAAGTGATGCATACAATTATAGAATGGTTTATCTAGATTTCTATTTACATATTTTTTTACCTTAGCAGAGCTTTGACGTTAACATAACAATAAATCAAATATATATATATCTAAAAGTTCTCGGAATTTAGAATAAGTAGAGGTAATACCTCACATTGTTCCTCCACGGCCAAATTCTATCAAAAGTTATCGGAAAGTCAGGTAATAAGTGAGTCCTTTTTTGTGGAGAACTATTCATAATGGCTCTGGAAACAACATTTTTTTGTGTCAAAAGTTGTGTGCAAATGGTTTTCCTCTTTTGTAACTTACTTATTTGCGTTCTCTTGTCTTGGTTGCCACATTTTTTCAGTTCTTTTCTTCTTTATCATTTTCATGCTTAGCATTCTATTGAGATATTTTCTTCTTCTATTTTGCTTTGTTTTGTCATTATTTCGATGGGTAACATAGCAAACATAACTGGCACTCCCGCACATAATGCTTTATTAGCCTAATTAATTTGATCAGGTACGAAGAGTTCAAGAATATGATCACCATCATGTCTAAACAAAAATATTAAAAACACAGCTAAACACAAAAAGTATGAAAGAAAAAAATCAAATAAGTTTTTACTACCTCGGTGGATAGGCTATATACGTCTTTAAGTTGCTACCTTTTAGGTTTCATTTCACCGGTTTTCAAGGTTGAAATGTTAATGCCTTGGAGAATTTATCAAAACTGAAGGTATTCTCAAAGAAGAAAGCCAGTGTTCATGCCAAAATAATCCAATTTTAGCAATATTTCGGTCTTGCTTAGCAGAACACATTGAGACTTCTAGCATTTCCATTTTTTATTTTTTATTAACATTATCAACACTGGATGTTAGAATTAATAAGATTCTACATTTCTACTGACAATTTTGTATATTGATTGAATGGAAGAAGATGTATTGATTATAGGACAGAATTGAGCTTTATATACTCGACACTTTCTATCCTCTCTAATGCCAGCACTTACACGTGCATCTCACACATTCACAAATCACACACTCTCTTCACACATTCTATTCTATTACCCTCCCTCAAGCTCAAGTGGTCTTGAAAAAGACAACTAGAGATTGCACACAAGAATCACAAATCACACACTCTCTTCACACATTCCAGAAGCAGCAGCAAAGTGTGTAGTAGTAGGTATAAAACAGGAAAACTGAGGAGGATTGACAGGTTAAACGTCGTTGCAAAGGAGTAACAGTTACAGCAGCAACAACAGGACAGTTAAAAATTGGAGATTGCAGTGATGCAGGGCAGAGTGGTGTAGTAGTTGGAAAGGATGTAGACATCAACATGTGAGCTTAGGAGAGCAGAAGAAGCATCGTAGGAGAGTTAGTAGCTAGTAGTTGTTGTTCGGAACCATCAATCAGACCTGAAAAGCATCTGGTATTGTTGCACTGGATAACAAAGTTGCCGCATAACTTAAAACAACAACACTGCTTGCATTGATAAAGAGCTTACGCTATAGCATTATCAAAAAGATTGGAAACTGGTGACTATTAACCAATGTGGTGCAAAATGTTTGTAAACCAGAACCAACCAAATGCAAAATACTGCTTGAAAAATCAATTGAAGCATTATTCCCTGAATTAAGTTGGGTGTCAGGAAAGATATGCTAGACAGAATGGCATCAATACAGCTGCAAAAACTGAATACCAATGGACCCAACTGAATGTAACACCATTTGTAGAGGATAACACCAATACATCAAAACACAAACAAGAGAAGAACTGCAACTGCACTTGGGAGTATCAGCAATACACAAAACCAGTAACACCACAGGATAGGCAGGTTCATCATTCACAATGCACAACATAGAACCAATGAAAGAAATTGCAAGGATGTAGGGACAACCAGCACATCCAGCCAACATCTACAATAACCTAACTAGACTAGAAACTGGACAGAAGTAACCTTGGTTGTTGATGCAGGGACAACCAAATAGTATCAAGAATTGAGAGTCACTAATCTGTTCCACTTATTCAATTGATGTAGTCACAGCATGATCAGCTGGACATCGTATTATATATGCACAAAACAATCAAGAAATCAAAAAATAAAGAACCACAGGCCACATTCACAATTGAATGCAAACTCATCAAAAAGAACTTCAACTTGAACACCAGTACAACACCAATTTCAAATCCATTCTTCATACTCAGTGCCACCATTGAATCACACAAGACATTCAACAGGACACAAGTGAAGACTGTTTTGAAATAAGAATTGAGGTTGGAAGTATGAAAAATGACCAATGAAGCACTATGTGCAGGAGCATATTCTCCCACAAACTCTCAACCTTCTGCTGAATCCATTTGAGTTGAACAACTTTAAGTTTTCATCTCACACACACACTGGAGGAGACACAAACATGCTCAGACACAATTGACATCAGGAATCAAAAGAAGTAAATCTTGATTAAAGAACTAGTAAATGTGAACTAGTTAATGATGAAAAACTGTGTAAGAAGAGGATATTGAATCTTGTTGAAATAGTGATGTAAAAGATTGAACTCATAAAATCAGATTTGAATTAATCAAGAGATAGAAACAGAGATTACCAGCATTGATTTGAGTTACCAGTTGAGATTGAGAATTCAAGAACCAACCAAAATCCAAGTGGAAACTAAAAACCAATTGAGCTCCAGATTGTACTCAAGAATCACAAGAACACAAACTAGAAAACCAAATACCAGATCTGAGAATCATGCTTGTTTCTTTTGAAGACGTAGCATTAAAGTATCTGGATCAAATCCAAACTTCACATGAATTCCAGAAGTAAATCTTCACTGAACCTTATCAATGTACAACAAAAACTTTAGCTATTGAAAAACCGAATCTCATAAACGAAAACCTTATTGAAGAAAATGAAAAAGTAATTCAATGAATCAGGATTGTTGTTGAATGGATGAGATTCAGAAGGAGTAGTTGAAGTGGCGGGAGCTTTGAAGATGAAAGAAAGGTTGAAGAACAGCGGAAGAGAATGAATCGATAATCTCAGAAATTGAAATTTCTGAGACTGATACCATGTTAGAATTAATAGGATTCTACATTTCTACTGATAAACGATTTTGTATATTGATTGAATGGAAGAAGATGTATTGATTACAGGACAGACTTGAGCTTTATATACTCGACACTTTTTATCCTCTCTAATGCCAGCACTTACACGTGCATCTCACACATTCACAAATCACACTCTCTTCACACATTCTATTCTATTACTGGATACTTGGTGTCCAAGCTAACCAATTTGTATACAGTGAGTCTACGTTTTGTGCAACATTCTTGAAAAAAATTCCCATCGCATTAATGGGTACTAAAAACTCAAGCGCATCAACCATTAACGAATTCCGGTGCTCTGAGACATCTGAAACACAATCTGCGTGACCAACTCATGATTGTACTGCGTAACATTCCTAGTTCTACATATTTAGTATCACTAAACTATCCAAACATTATAATTTTATCAAAGAAGATTAAAACAATGGGTTAATTAGGTAACTCATAAAGCTAAAATGAGGTGATTTTGAATAAATAATAAAAATTGAAAATAGTTGATCATAAACTTACGTTGGCGTGTGCTAGATGGTATAAAGAAACTGTGAGTATACACATTACTCCTTCTGTTTCAACAAAAGTGTTACTATCATTTTTTCATTTTAGCCTAAAAATAGATTAAAATAAATAAATGATAGTAATATTTTTGTTGAAACGGATGTAATACTTATTAGCTTGTCATAATAAAAAGCCGTTATATCTGACAAACAACGAACATATGCTCTTAAATTATGAGGGATTATATAAGGAATAAAAAGGTCTAAAGGATAACTAATTTATCCATAAGTGAGACATACATTTCAACAAGTTCTATCCAAGCATCATGACCAAGATCGTTGAAGAGCTTATCGTCTATAAATTCTCTACTTAGAGTTGGACCAAGATGAGTAACAAATATGTATACATTAATTTACGAAAAGTACCAATACTTCAATTCTTCGAGAAGGTCAAAATAGTGATTTATTTTTAAATTACTAAGAAAATAGCACTCCTTTAAAAGACCAAAAAAGTAGAACAAAATTAAATACCTAGTATTAGCTAGGTGACCTGCTAAAGATTTTTCACAAATCTACGACTTTTTAATAAAAATTCACTATAAAATCAAATACATTAAGTTGTATTTTTTATCATAACGCATCAAGTCACTGTAAACCAAAAACTTTATAATTTTCCGAATAATATTTCAAATATATATAAAGATTTCAACAACCATACGGTTTTGGACATAAATAAAATATTCTTAAAAAAATAATTAAATATTAAAATATATAATTTTCTCGTACAGTTTTTTCCTTCTATAATTGACAAAGGCAAACAGAAAACCAAAATCACTCTTGATGGTCCATAAAATTACTTGTTAACCAAACACAATGGTTATACATATAATCCACCCCTACCCCTCCCCACCCTAGACACATATTAAAGAAAAGAAAAGTACATCACTGTTTATTAAATCCAAGGGCTGGTATAATATTGCTCTTTTTATGTTTCTTTCTTTAACTAATGGTTTTTTATTCTTATTCTGTGCGGTTAAACACTGTTCCCCGTAAGAAAATTATTAATCAAAGCTTGGTATAAAAATCAAAGTGAACAAACTTCCTATACAAAAAACCCTTCCATATTATTTATTATAAACAAAAACCATTTTAATTAAAAATGAAATTAAAACTCAATTTCCCTTAATAATGATTAAATTTAGTTTTTAGTATTTTTCAATATACCCGAGTTTCCCTTCCTATATAATATATAAGTTTTAAATGGAAATAAATGTTAAAATCAAATCTTAGTTTTGTGAGAGGAAATCGGCTAAATCAACTTTGGTGAATCTGATTCAGTGGGTAGCTAAGAACACAGTTTCGGCTAGGGTTTCAATTTGAAACATATCTTCTCCAAAATCTAATGATTATTTGAAAAACCGAGTTCGTTTTCCTTGCTGTTTAAGTGAAGGACAGAAACTCTAGCTTTAGTTGTATTTCATCAAGTAAGTTTGATTTTGGTTTTATTTTATTTTGGTTTTGTTATTATGATTTTTCGATTTATTGATTTTGGTTATTATTTGATTATCAAACTTTTGAAGAACCGAACTCGTTTTCGTTTCTGTTTAAGTGAAGAACATGAACTGTAACTTCAAACTGTTGGTGTTTTGAAAATTCCTACTGAAGTTTCAGTTTATTCTTTCAATTTGATTATATTCTCATTCGGTTCAAGCTGTTGTATTAGTTCAATCATTCATCTCAAACTGAAATTCAACTTTCAGGTATAACTGTTTTTTTTTTGTTGAATGATTGAGTTTATGTTTATTATGAAACTCAGATCCATTTTTTTTATGATTTCTATGTTTATGTTGTTGATGTTCTTATTCAAATCTATTGGAATCGAATTTGTTATGTTTTTGATGTTCTTATTCAAATGTTGTTGTTGGTGTTGTTGTTTATATTCACAGCCAGTGAAACTGTTTTTTGTTTCATACTTTTTCTTTTAGATTATTGGAATCATAATTTATTATGTTGTTCATGTTAATATTCAATGTATGTTGTTTGTTGTTGTTTATATTCACATCTAGTAAAATTGTTTTGGGTTTCATACCTTGTCCTGTATATTATTAGAATCAAATTGTTATATTTTGATGTTCTTTATTCAAATGTTGTTGTTGGTGTTCTTGTTTATATTCACAGCCAGTGAAACTGTTTTTTGTTTCATACTTTTTCCTGTATATTATTGGAATCAGAAATTGTATGTTGTTGATGTTAATATTCATTTTTTGTTGTTGGTGTTGTTGTTTATATTCACATCTAGTGAAACTGTTTTTGGTTTCATGCCTTTTTTCCTGTATATTATTGGAATCAGAATTTGTTATGTTGTTGATTTTAATATTCAAATTTTGTTGTTGGTGTTGTTGTTTATATTCACATTTAGTGAAACTTCTTTTGGTTTCATACTTTTTTCTGTATATTATTGGAATCAGAAATTGTATGTTATTGATGTTAATATTCATTTTTTGTTGTTGGTGTTGTTGTTTATATTCACATCTAGTGAAGCTGTTTTTGGTTTCATACCTTTGTCATGTATATTATTGGAATCAGAATTTGTTATGTTGTAGATTTTAATATTCAAATTTTGTTGTTTGTTGTTGTTTATATTCACATCTAGTGAAACTTCTTTTGGTTTCATATTTTTTCTATAGGTTATGGAATCTGTTCTCGCTGTTATATTTCACGAAGAGGATACATTATCTTTTTGTATTGGTCTACAAGCATTTGTTTGTGATTTGAAGGGTAGTATATGTTCAAGTTGGTGCCAATTCTCTGTACTTTCTATAGAAATTTTCCACATAGTTAGTGATCATCAAAAGGTTATCAATTCTGATTTTGATCTCCAATCAGTTGCTTTATTTACTTTGTTTAATAAGCTTCCATCTCTTGAGTTACATGTAAGGCATAGAGATGAGTCCTCTAGTTGTAGTTCAGAAATTTCAGGAATCATACCATATGAGCAGCCACGAAGTTTAGGAATTATATCTTTTGAACATGCAACACTTATAAATTTAGTTGATTATGATGTACGTAATAAAGTTAAAGAACCATTGAAGTCTGTGCATTGGTTAGGCCTTTTCTAGGGTGTCAATCAGGTGTTTAATGGAGGTGTTCAACAAATTCGCTCTGATTTGTTGAAATAACATGCAGTATCTGGGTATTCATTTAAGATGACAAGGAATGAAAAGTTAAGGATTGGTGCATGTTGTTCTAAGAAGGAAGAAGAGAAATGTGAATGGCATATATATGTTGTTTCTATTGATGGTGTTGAAGGTAGTCCTTTTATTATCAAGGAGTTAAATAAGAAGCATACTTGTTGTGGTGGAGTTGTAAACAGACCACATCTGTCGAAGAAACTAATTAGTAGCTTGATTCTTGAAGAGATTAAACAGAATGCAAAGAAGAAGACAAAGGATATTATGAATCAGTTTACAAGAGAGTATGGCTTTGACATTAGTCGTTATTATGCATATGCAGGGAAGAGGCAGGCATTGAATATTACATGGAGAGAGAACGAGAAATTATTTATGTACATGAAATGTTATACCAACAAATTGACTGAAACCAATCCTGGATCTCGTGTTGTTTTGGAAGTTGAAAATGGGACTCAAAAATTTCAGAGATTGTTTATCTGTTTCGGAGCATGCATTCGTGGATTCAATTACTGTCGTCTTTTGTTATTCTTTTTTGCAGCCCATTTGAAGAGCAAATACCTTGGTCATATCATTGCAGCAACAGGTCTAACCGGGAATGACTGTAAGATTCTTAAACATTCTATTTTTTTATGAGTTGATAAATAGGTCTGTTATTTAATCCTATACAGATGAAACCTAACATCATGCTACAAACAGATGAAACCAAGATGAAAATCAGTGAAACCTATTTTTACAGAAAAATGTAATTGAAACAGATGAAACCTTATTTTGATGAAACCAAAATTGGTTTCATCGTTTTTTATATGCTGAGACATTTTTTTTCTGTTCTGTTTTCAGAAATCTATCCTTTTTCTTATGCTGTTGTTTCTTCAGAGAATGACGCCAAGTGGAAATGGTTTTTGGAGAATTTGAAGCAAGTCCTTTCTCCTATGTGCAAAAAGCTTACTTTCGTGAGTGATCGAGGTAGTGGTTTGGTGAATCAAATCCCTGATGTATTCCCTGATGATGTTCATGGTTGGTGTTATTGGAATATGAAGAACAATATCAATACATACTTGCCGAAGTCCATTAAGGTTTATAACAATTATGTGCTTGGGTTGTTTTTGAAAAATGTGCGTATGCTAATACACATATAAATTTTCAGAGAACTGGGAGAATTTGTTGCAGGTCAAAAATCAGAAGTTACAAGATTATCTGAGTAGAGTTCCGGTTGATAAATGGCAAGTGTTTATTTCCCGGGTCGTTGTTATGGTAGGTTGTGTTCGAATATTGCTGAGAGTTTCAATAGTTGGATCGTTGAAGAGAGAGAGAAGCATATAGCCGTCATGGTTGATGAGATCAGAGTGAAGCTTATGAATCAAATTTGTCTACGTCGCGAACAATGTGCAACATTTTTGAAGTGGCGAGAAACTTTATGTCAAGAATTTTAAATTGAGTTGTACAACAACAAGATGCACGGTCGTGAATACAGTGTCACCAAGTCGTCGCAATATGTGTTTGAAGTTCATTCGACATTAACACAAAAGGTTGATTTGAAAAGAAGAACATGTTCTTGCAACCGCTGACGCATCAACGATTTTCCTTGTGCCCACGTTATCCGCTGTATCATGCTAAATGAAGAAGACCCGTATAAGTATGTTGAATTTTACTTTACAGTAAAGTTCTACCGTGAATCCTATGCAAGACCAATTAATCATGTTCCCACAGTTGAAAAGCCTTCGATTGTGTCTCCAAAATCTCTTGTTGTTGGTCCTGATGCTCTACCACAACCAGGTCATCCAAGGAAGAAGAAGAGAATTCCTAATACAGGTTCAGTTTCTAATAACAAGATGAGAACTTGTGGTAGCTGCCACGTTTTGAGTGCCCATAACCGAAAGACATGCCCTGCGCGGCAGATGTGAATTCATTTTGACAACTCAACTTTCATTTTTATTTTTTGTTTAGACTACTATATGTTTTAGTCTACATATTTTTATTATTTTTTTCTATAATTCTTACAGTTAAAATTTCAATTTGCTCCAGGTCTTTCATGTTTTTTTATTTTTAGATTAAGTTTGTCAGAGTTACAGGCTTTTATAATTTATTGGAACCAAAATAGGTTTCATAGTTTGTCACATTCTTCAGGGTTTTTTTATCTCTAAGTTGATGGAACCTTTTTTGGTAGGGCTGCACATGAACCGACTCGAAAAACCGCACCCGCCCGAACCCGAAAAAACCGCTGGTTTTTAAACCGAACCCTCCCGCCACGGGTTGGTATACGGTTTTGAAAATCAAAAACCCGGTCACCACGGGTCGATTTACGGGTTTAGTATAGCACCCGCCCGAACCCGCCCGTATAACCCGATTAATTTGAGCCATTGATTGAGATTAATAATTTTCATCCTAGCTATCTATCTAAAAATAATTCTATCAAAAGCAACCCTAATTTCATCTCGTTCTCTTCTCCTGTTCAGGCGTTCTGTGGCGACAGCAGGATGCTGTTCTTCTTCTTCACTTCAATCTTCATATCATTCTCAATCTTCATCTTACAACAGACAAACAAGGTGGGGGTTGAAATTGGCCAAGCATGCTGTTTCCGAGGGTACTAAAGCTGTTACCAAATTTACAAGTTCTTAATCACTGTTTCTGGGTTTTTAGGTTTTAGAATTTGGGGGTTTCTTTTGTTTTAGTGATTTCAGTCTCGGGATTGGGTTAGGGTTTGGCATGTATAAGTAGTAGTATATCAGTGTCATAAAATTTGTTCAATTTCAATTTCTAATCCAAATATCTTGTTAGTGAAATCAATTGACTAATTTCTGGAAATGAATCAAATGAAACACGTTTATAAAATGCGATGATTTCTATGAATTAGATTTTGGAACACTAATGATGATTTTGCTTATGATTATAGTTTTTTCCTCAATTTTTTTCATTAGATTGACACAATTAAAGAAAAACATAGAGTATCATATGATTGAATTTTCTGCTCTGTACTAGTGAATTCATAGTGGCTTTAAGCTTATTTGGTATTACCAGATCAATACATGTATAAAATGTGAACGCAGTGAAAGAAATTTTTTTAGTAGTGGATGGGGAGACACAGTTACTTCAGCTTAGACATTACTGTATATATGTAAATTGAAAGGTGTTATTAGTAGTTGAAGGATATTGATGTCTGTTTCCTATGATATAGGTTTATGGTATGTTTAGTATTAGACTATTTTCTATCTGTTTGAACTTTGAAGGATATTGTTGTCTGTTTACTTTGAAGGATATTGCTGTCTGTTTGAACTTTGAAGGATATTGCTTTTTTTTTTGTGACTCTGTTATAAGTATCACTATATGTTTTTACTGTTTTTTGCTGTCTGGCTATGCGGGTTAATCCGCAAAATAACCCGAACCCGCCCGATCCGCCTCGGGTCGGTTTTAACCCGACCCGCCTGTGGACGGGTTGGTATACGGTTTTGAAAATCAAAACCCTCCTATGGACGGGTTGGTAGTTGGTTTCACCCTAAAACCGACCCGCCCGCCCGTTGTGCAGCCCTACTTTTTGGTTTCATTGTTTGTTTCATCTGGAATAAAATGAAACAAAAAAAAATGATTGAACTCTTTCTGGTTCCATCATGTTTTTTCATCTGGAACAATATGAACCCAAAAAATATGATAGAACCCTTTTTTGTTTCATTGTTTTTTTTTCATCTGGAATAAGATGAAACAAAAACAAATGATGGAACTTTTTCTGATTCCATTATGTTTTTTTATCTGGAACAAGATGAAAACTAAAAATAATGATGAAACCTTTTCTGGTTTCATAATGTTTTTTCATCTGGAATAAGATGAAACAAAAAATATTAATTAACAGAAAAATATCATCCTGTTATAAGATGAAACAAATCATTGAATAAGATGCTCATCCTTGATTAAGAGAAAAATATCACAACATATTTTATAACTTAAGAGTAGTGATTGATGAAAAGATTGTTCTTAGCTACCCTCTGTTTACAAATCATTGAATAAGATGTTTTACGGACAACCATTGTATTTTACCACAAACTAATTGATTAACACTGTTCTTAGTTTCAACATTTTTTTTCACAAACTTTGTTTTTACCAATCATGAACTGCATCTTCTCTTCCATGAACAGACAACCACCATTAACGCACCATCAGTCTTCTTTCTCTGCCACTATTAACGAGACATACCTGAAAAGAAACCAAACAATTGCATAACTGAACCTTCATGTTACTCCTCTTCCTGGATGTTGCAAGTAGTCCTCCTCCACCCTAATGTTTGCCCGTATTTTCTCCATTATAACTTTAAGTTGCAACTTTGGACTCTTAGTATGCAACTTTGTCAAGGAGTATCTTGCATGCCAACTTTGGCCTCATATTTTGCACCTTTTGTTTTATGTGCTCATCAGATGAAAAATTTCCTTTCAAAAGGCTCTTTATGTAATAGCAAACATGAAGTCTGCAATCATTCCTGAAATTAACAAAACAAGATTTTTAAATTAAAAATAAAATAAAAAAAGGATTGAAATGAAGACATCACAAGTTCTTTTAAAAGTACTTACACATCTTGTTGACAGCACAAAGGGGTGTTCAAAACAAATTCTTTTGTTTGACTTGTCGGGTCTAGGCAGAGCTTTACAACATGTTGTTTGAATGCTGACACCATTCTTTCTTTCATGCTTTCAGCACTTTTGTTGCATTCATCTTCAGTGGAAGCCATGGAGTTGTAATGAGAGAATTCTCTAGTTTCATTATCAAAGACTAACAATGTCCAGTGATACGAATTTTCACTTATTTTTGTTAGCAGTGGAACGAATACAAATTTTGGAGTGTAATCCATTTTTTCAATGAAAGCTTCAATTGCAGTGTGACAACTTTGCCCGATTGAGTGTACTGTCTGAAATTCAGTAAAAAAGCAAAAATCAAATTCTAATTTTGTTTCAGAAAGACACTTGTATAAGAGAATTTAGATGAAACTTACATAGACATATGTGCTGAGAAAAACTGCCCTTTTGTACTTAGGAGTACCATCTGGTTTCATGATATTCTTTAATATGTTTGTTTTGCAATTTGAGCATGTAGAACTCAATCATATCTCCTGCAATGTCACCCTTTCTTACCAAGGTGTTCACATTCCTTCCTTTAATGTACAACCCCAGATCTTTTTTCTCCCAAGCCATGTCACTGTTGTTAAATTGTTCAAAAACAAATTAAAGATTAAAGAAGAAGAAAAGAAACTGAAACACTTAAATTATGAAACCAAAAAACTTAATAGTATGAATGCCACTTACCTTTCATTGTGCATTTTAAAATATCTGCGCACAATCGGTTTTTCATTTGAATCCAGCACTTGCATAATTTTTAAGTTGTCCACTGTTTTCAACTTGACTTCCCTTTTCCCTTTTTGTTTTTTCTCCAACTTTGTAGTTTGCTTTCTACTCACACAACGAGTCTTGTTTCTTTTCTTCTTCTTAGCTTCTCCAGGTGTATAATCATGCATCTTAACAGGTGCTTGCATGCTCCTTTTGTTTTTCTCATCTTTGAGATTATGTTACTCACTTTTTGTTCAGGACTGACGTCTTCACTATCTTCTTTGTCACTTCTGTTTGCGTCAATCCCAACTCGAAATGAGGCATATCATCTTTTAAAGCAATTACATCATTTTCCATGTTTATAACAGATTAGTAGCACATGCCTTTACTTTCTGGCTTTGATGTAGAAGTCTTGTTTGCATATGCATCTTCCATTTGCTGAAGAATAGTTTCATCAATTGAACCCTGGCTTTGAGTTGACACTTCAATCTGTTTCTCTGGATTTGATGAAGAACTTTTCTTCGCTTCCAATTCTACCCTCTCAGCCACTCTGATATCTTCTATTGTTTCTGGAGTCAATTCAGAAACCTTTCTATCGCACTCCTCAAGTTAGTCTTCGACAAAGAAGATTCAATTTGTTCATCCACCTTTATATCTCTAGCTGTGTTTGGAGTTATCTCCAAATCTTTTTCTATTATATTATCTTTGGCTTGCTTCCCTTTGATTTCATATTCTACTTTCTCAGCCACCTCCAAATCTTCAATTGTGTTCGGAGTTAACTCCGAAATCTCTTCAATCAGTTGTTGATCTTTTCCTTCATATGATGCAACCTTTTCTGGTTCCATCAGCTCTTGCTCCTGAACTTCTCCTTCATTTGATGAAACCTTTTCTGGTTCCAACACCTGTTGCTTCTGAACTTCTCCTTCAGTTGATGAAACCTTTTCTGGTTCCAACAAAGAATCCTTCAAATCTTCAGTTAATCCTTGAATCTGAACTTCATGAGCTGAAACCTTTTCAGGTTTCACTGGATCATGTTGAATCTGAACTTCTTCATGAGCTGAAACCTTTTCAGGTTCCACTGCATCATGTTGTTCTGTTTCTTTAGGCATATTCATTACCTGCAAGATTTATTGATTCAAAAAAATTAGATTCAATGACAATAAACAAATCAAATTAAATCAAATCAAAATAAAGTAAATTATCACCTCATCATTGTCAGAATTTTGTTCACTATCTTCTTCAACCTCAACATTACCAGCATCTTGTTATATCATTTCATCCACAATATTTATAGATTTCGTTATCAATTCCTGCGATTTTTAACATATGTTAGATACTACCATTAACCCAACAATATTGTTTATTTAACACACACAAATAAACAATATCATATTTAACTCATCTAAGATTTAACTTATCACCTCCACATCTTGTTAACTATTTGAAACTGTTTCTGTTTCATCTCTCTTATGTTTCTGTCTCATGTAATTCTTCCTCACTGGTTGTAACTTATCTTCAGCATCATATTTTGCAAGAATTGATTGATCTTCTTCCGAAAGCCCATTGTTACCAACGCTTGTAAGTTTTTCAATCAAAATTCTCGCCCACTTATATTTTTCCTTGTAAGTGGTATCTTCATTTCCAGTTCCAATACTTTCTTCATTTCTATCACCAACACTCTCTTCATTTGTTTCACCAACAATCTCTTCACTTGCATTATCCTCTTCATTTCTATCACCAACTTGCAGTTCACCATCTATGTACTCTTCAACATGAATTTCCTCTTCCTCTATTTTTTATACGCTGGACCAAGCGTATTTCTTGTTCATTATATGGAAGCAAGAAGGATCCCTGACGGTAACCCACATTCATCTCGGAACATAAGAAAAGTTATGATTAATAAGTTGGAATTAAATAAACTATGGAACCTTTTTTTGGTTCCATCATTTATTTTCATCTGGAATAAGGTGCAAGCAAATAAATGATTGAAATTTTTAATTCTCAGACATTAAAAATTATTAACAAACAAGAACTGTTGTTGATTTTACCTTTGAGAAAATTTCTGGTTTATTGCTAAGATCATCAAAATTATTCACCACTTCCTTGCTTATTTCATCTAGGTTCCATCTAGCGAACCTTGCGTACATCTCGTTCCCATCTTGTCTCAATGTGATGTTTGACATCTCGGAAAACCAATACTGAAAAAAACAATACACGACACAACATTCAAATTAGTAATCAAACTCGGGAAAAATAAAAAATAAACAATTTATGAATCAAAAGATACAAAAATTAACTTACCAATGGGTAAATGACGCAACCCGATACATCACCAACTTCTTCAGCTTTAATTATAGACTCCATTAGATACTCATGAAAAACATCAGGCCAACACACTTTGTTCATCTAAAATACTTGGGATAAGTATTTTGAAGTCAGATTCTGCCCACCTTTGTTTGGGACAAATATTGAAACCAAGAGATAGAGTATGAATAGCTTGACGAAGTCTTCAGCTTTGGTTTCATCTGCTGCAGTTTCCATCATAGCTATGATAATATCAGTTTTCCTCATCTTCTTATCTCCTTTAAAATACTTGACCGCAAACATGTTCACCTTTTTCTTCATCTCAACATCTTTGGGTATATCTACATTCTTCATCATTTGTAGACCAAAAATGACAGCGAACTATTCAGGTGTTGTCTGCAGTATCATATTCCTTGCTCTCATCAACTTGAAACAATATGGTTTCTTACGCTTGACACTTTTATAAAATGACCCTAAGATCATCTGAATAGCTCTGGTCTTTTTCTTCAATTTTTCTTCTTGCAGCATACCATCGAAGAACGGTTTGAAGAAACGCCAAAATGGACAAGCAACAAGTGCCTTCATGTATTTTTCTTTACTCTGTATCAAAGATTTTATCTTAGGTGACTCTGCACACAAATGATGGAATGAGCACCTATATGTTTCTGTCATCTTTTTTATCCTCTTACAGAATAAATAAACCATAAGCACAAACATAACTTGTCCCAACCATACAGGAAGATGATGAAACCAATTTTGGTTCCATAAAAATAGCCATTAAGTAAAAAACACCAACACTGTTGGTCACAACCATACACATAATATGATGAAACCAATTTTTGTTCCATCAAAATAGCCATTAAGTAAAAAACACCAACACGGTTGGTCACTGATAGACACATTTTAGTGTCTAAATTGTACCTTAGTTTCTATTAAGTTAGTATCCGATTTTGCAAATATTACGTGTTTTTATGCTTTTGTAGGTACAGTAGAAGAATAAAGATTTGTGGAAAAATTGGCTCAAAAAGTGATAAAGGCACCCCAAGGACAAGTGTTATTTGGCACCCTAGAAGTGGATAAGGGGTACCCTCGAGTCAACTCGGTCAAATCGGGACAAATCGGGTCAAACCCGAGTCAAAATCGGTCAACCCGAGTTGACCGAGTCAACTCAGCACGGGACCGATCGGAATTCGTCTGCATCAACTGGCCACTTTCAATTCGCGTGAGAAACAAGTTTTTGTTGCTTCCAGATTGTTCTAAACACTCATAGTTATCTCACGCAAGTCATAAACATCAAAAGATCCCGTAAAATCAGCTTGAAAATCATGTATTTGGCCGGAATCATGATTCGATTAAGATTGGGATTTGTGGGCAGTTCTAGAGAGTTCTATTAGGTTTAGAACTCTCTCTAGGGTTTCTACTATCTATATAAACCAAGAGAAGCCAAGAAAATCGAGGACGAAAACCTAGAGAAGAAATCAGAGAAATTCCGGCCACTTCCGGTCGCCGCCGGTGACCTGCTGCTGCTCCGGCCGGCGTGTTCTTCATCCACCATCACCGAAGAAGACGATCTTGTAACATCTATATACGTTGCATATCCAGTGTTACATTCTGCTCCTGTTGCCTATTCTTTCAAATCTTTGTTGCTTAGAATACTTTCTGTTACAGCTGAACCCTCTCTTGCAACATTTATAAACGTATCTGTTCAGCTGTTGCACTATTATTTCACCTTGTAATCAACTTTTTGAGCAATGAAAAGATCTTTTGAGCAAGTTTTCTTCACCATGGGCTAAGTTTATTTACTGGGATGATGGATAAGGTATTTTTCTCAATTTTATCTGATTTAGTTATTTTCTAATAATTATTTATAATTCTTTTGTTATTAGAATTGCATAGTTTTAAATAGTAAAAACGGTTTTCTTTCAACAGTTGTGCTTTTGCTTGATGGATTATGCTTAGTTAATTAATTTTGATAGTCCATGCTTGTGATTTACCTCTGTTTGTTAGCATAAAAAAACCAACTTTGGCAATTATTTGTGCTTTAATTAATTTAAAAAGAATTATCTGATTAATCACATAGGTTGTTAGAATTACCTGATTCCTGATTCCTGGTCCTTTTAAAATTATTTAAAAATCATCTTTAGGTTATTTAGTCTTTTTCATACTCCTGGAATTTTCTAGAGTTAATTAGAATCATTATTTTCTAAAATCATTACCTTCACAAGTTCGAGAATCGAACCTTTTATTTACCACTTCTAAAATTACATCAGTCACAACCATACACAGAATATGATGAAACCAATTTTGGTTCCATCAAAATAGTCATTAAGTAAAAAACACCAACACTGTTGGTCACAACCATACACAGAATATGATGAAACCAATTTGGTTCCATCAAAATAGCCATTAAGTAAAAAAACACCAACATTGTTGGTCACAACCATACACAGAATATGATGAAACTAATTTTGGTTCCATCAAAATAGCCAATAAGTAAAAAACACCAACATTGTTGGTCCCAACCATACACAGAAATTGTAAAACCTTTTTTGGTTCCATCCAAATATACATTAAGTAAATAAATTAGGTCAAAACAAATGAAACCTAAAACCATGCTACAAACAGATGAGACCAAGATGAAAATCAGTGAAACCTAATTACAGAAAAATGTAATAGACATTAAGTAAATAAATTAGGTCAAAACAGATGAAACCTAAAACCATGCTACAAACAGATGAAACCAAGATGAAAATCAGTGAAACCTAATTACAGAAAAATGTAACAGACATTAAGTAAATATATTAGGTCAAAACAGATGAAACCTAAAACCATGCTACAAACAGATGAAACCAAGATGAAAATCAGTGAAACCTAGTTACAGAAAAATTGAAACCTAATTATGAAACCGGTGATTTTGAAACAGATGAAACCTCATTACGCAAATTCATTGATGAAACCAAAATTGCGAAACTAAAAATCATTAAAGCATGTTGATTTTCAACCATAAACAATAAATGAAGAATAATGAAACTTCGATTTACCTTTTGGAGAATCTTGTTTCTTAACTGTTTTATTAAGTTTTTTGTTCATCTTTTTCTCTTTCTTTTTCTCTTGTTTTATTCACCATTTTTAATGATGTTCAGTGATTTTTTTTTATTTTTGGTTAGGTTTAAACTGTTAGAGAATGTAATAGAAAGTTCTGAGTTAATAGTAGAAGTAGGATCTTGGAAACTTAGTATATCTACTGATGATGATGAACAACAGTTTGAGAATCAGAAATTCAGTTTCTGATTCTGTTTTTTAATGTACTGGTGGTGATGGAGATTATTACTACGAGGATGAGGATGATGATGATGATTATTACGATCAGGATGAAGATATGATGTTGTTTCAGGAGATTTTTATGATAATTTTTTGAAACTGTTAATGAGAATGAACGGTTCGAATTTTTGGAGGTGGTTGAAGAGGGAAATGATGAGTTTACGAATGGAATTAGTGAGAAGTAAATGAGAGTGAACTGTTTTTAAGGGAGGGTATTCTGGACAGTTGGGTTCTAATGGATTTTTTATGTCAAATTTCTTTTGTTGGGTTTTTTATAGTTAGATAGTGACCCCTCTAGACTTATAACCCATGGCCTGATTATTAATTTGGTCATGGGTCAAATTCATTGAAAAGGCATTTTCACCCACGGTAGATATATGGATTCCGAAAGCTTATATGTCACCCGTTGATGGTCAGTCGCAATTCCTATGCATGTAGTTTAAAAAATGTACCCAGTGCATTTGCCCGTAGAGATAGGTAAAACAACATCGACATGTCCTTCTCTTGGCGCATTTCCTTTTACCATCTAGAATCTACATATCTGTTTCGTCCAATCATTTATGATGATCTCACTTTCATGGGTATCTATCACATAAATCTTATTGCTTTCCAAAAGAGATTAACATAAAAACTACTTTGTAAGTCATTTATAACTCATGTATTGCGTCATTTACTAGAAGTATATGTTGCAGGTAATTTATCTTGACTATTTTGAGGGCGACCAAAAATTAATTTGGGGCAACTTTTTTAACCCAATCCTATAGATGTAGCTAAGGGACAACCTAGTGGTATGTAAAAATACTTAAATACCCTTTCACTAATCAAACAATTATCATAAAACCTTTCACTAATAAAAGTCTAAAAACCTAAAATTAAACCTATTTCACACTTCTTCTTTACCGTTTATCAATTTCTGTTTTCTCTTCTTCTTCTTTTGTTTTCAAACTACTGATTGTGGCATTTCCAATTCATCGTATAATCGTAAACCAATTCATCGTCGTAATTATAATCTAAAAATAGCAAGAAAGAAGCAAACAACACGTCAACTTGCTAATACTAACTGGCCGGATTTTGCCGAAAGAATAAGAAATCGAGAGATTGTTGAAGAACATAACGAAGAATACGAAAAACGCGAAGATGATGACCTAGAAACAGAGACCGATTCCGACAATCAGCCTCTCCAGAACTTTATAATGGCTCCAATAAGGTAAGGGTTTACTATTATTTGTGTTTATTTTGATTCAATCGAATGAATTCGTCACTAGAATATGTAGGGTTTTAGGTTATTTGTTATAATCAGTAGTTTCGTGGTTGTATTTAACTACCGATTATGTTAGTGTTCTTCATTGCTCATGAACATCATGCACAATCGGTAGTTATGTTTAGTGATAAACTACCGATTGTATTCCTGGACCAAAATTTAGGCATAATCGGTAGTTTCGTATAGGGTTAAACTTATGATTATGCAAGTTAGTGAGTCCTCAAAAACATCGAACAAAATCGGTAGTTTCATATAGGGTTAAACTTCCGATTATGCAAGTTAGTGATTCCTCAAAAACATCGAGCACAATCGGTAGTTATGTTTACACATGAACTACCGATTATATTCCTGGAATTTTTTTTTAGCATAATCGGTAGTTTCGTATAGGGTTAAACTTCCGATTATGAAATTTAGTGATTCCTCAAAACATCGACCATAACCGGTAGTTATATTTAGTCATAAACTACCGATTTATATTCCTGGACCCAAATTTTTACATAATCGGTAGTTAATTTTTTATGTAACTACCGATTGTATGTGTGTCCATAGACTTTTCTGTTCCATTTTTTATACACAATCGGCAGATAATGTAGAGCCCGAGCAACCGATTATGCACAATCGGTAGTTTCTTTGTTTTTTTGACTACCGATTATGAACAATCGGTTGAGTTTAATGTACTTTGTCTACCGATTATGTAGTGATTAAACGGTGTCTTGTTGGAAATAATTGTTCTTTCTTTTTTATCAAAGAAGGGAAAAGCGATATAAGCATTCCAACGATACAACTCTTTTGGGGCCTCGTCGTGAAGGGAGTAAGAAGGTAACTGCTAGTGCAAGAAGACAAAAGAGCGCTAGCGGAATTGTTATTACCGAAGGAACTCAAACAAGTGTTCCAAGAAGTAGAAACAAAGAAGAAGGAGAACCAAGTGCTCCACAAGATGGATACTTTGATGAAGGAGGACCAAGTGGTAGACAAGAAGAAGGAAATGGTACAAAGAATCCAGCTAAGAAGAAAGGAGGACACAAGGTCCTCGACTCTTTGAAGATGAAGGGTATACGACAAGGTCAAATCCCTGACCTCCAAAGAGATGGAGGAGATCTATTATTTGAGTACAAAGACTCTTGGGCGAAAGAAGTTTACTCTACTGAGGTAATAATTATAAAACACCATTCTTAACATATTGTCTTTTTATTCGTAGAAGTGTTAACTGTTATTCTAATTGTTTTTTAATTTGTCGTGTATATTAGGACCATTCTAATGCAGTCCGTCTACTCAAACCTACGGCTACACCAACAAAGATGAACGATTGGCTGTTAGAAGATGAATGAACGGTTCCAGCAAATTATACTGCACTCGGGGTTATCTACGGCTGCCGAGAATTCAATGTTACCACATGACCGGGTGTTGATATCGGCCTTCATGGAGAGGATGTATCTTGAGACCGATACCTTCCACATGCCGTGGGGAGAGATGACGATCACCCCCGATGATGTTGTGCATATTCTAAGTCTCGCTGACCATGGTACGACGGTGAAGTTTGACTACGTGAAGCAGTTAAGCTGGGAACAACTTTATTTTTACACTGAGAGGTGCCTTGGTTGGGATCGATCGACATACGAGGAAGAGTTCAAACTGTGCGCTCCTTATGAAACCAGGCAATTCAGCATGGTTCAACTGATGAAAATGTTCAGAGGCACCAAGGATAAAGAAAAGATGAACCCAGAGTTTAGCGATGACCAGGTCAATGCATATCTTCTCTGTGTTTTGGGATGTGTAATTTTCCCCAATGCTAGTGGCAACCGAGTCGACGCCAACCTCCTACAACTTTTGCATCCCCTCAACAAAGTTCGCGACTATTCGTGGGGCACCGCATGTTATGTGTTCTTGATAAAAGAGTTGAGAAAGGCATCCAGGGAACAGACTAGCCAAATTGCCGGGAACGTGAGCCTACTACAGGTATTTTGGTAACTTTATTGATGGTTTGATTTTTATTTATTTTTTCCTCTTTTAATCCTCCATGGGAGAAAGGAACACCCCGAGGAACAAAATACATTTTTGAGGGCAACCATTCAAGGACTAAGGAGCATGAGTTGATTTCTTTGAGGAGGAAAGTATACTCGATGGCGTCCAAAGATGTATGCTTTGATCCATACAGGGAAGACCGAGCTAGTGGTCATATATCGCGAAGGCCTGAGTTGTCATTCTACTATGGACCCTTGTGGCATCCAACTGGATATGTCATGTACAATGCCTCTAGGGTGATGCGCCAACTTGGTTATGTCCAAGAAGAACCTATGAGTCACATCTTCGGCAAGTTCAAATTGGACGTGGAGAATTGTATTTGTGGTAAGGAATCGATCACAGTAGTTTACTCCGGTAACCCATCCGTTGAAGATTGGAACAACAGGATGCAATACATGATCAACAAGGGGAGACCTGTAAACCGAGGTGATGAAGCAGATCCACGCTATATGGTATGGTACCGGCAGCATTCTCATCTTCATGTGATCTGTGAAGATAAAGGAAATAGCCCCAGGGTGTCCGAATATACTTGCATCATCAAAGACAAACCCTCTGGTTAAAGGCTGGTACATAATGTTATTTCCTTTTGATTCTAGTATTACGGCTCAATATTTAAATAATAATCGTTTGATTGTTATTGCAATGAAGATAGCTGGGTGCATGAATGCGGGAGTGCCTCCATCAGTTGAGACGATGAGAGAGCATAAATACCTCATTGACAACATTGACAATGAAGCCTATGCTAGCAAGTTTGGGGATAAATCTGCGAATAATCCTAAGAAGCTAGCAGCAAAGCCGACCAAAAGATCTCGCGGTTCATCAAGTGCTGATGCTGAAGAAAATATCCCTGAGGGTGAAGTCAATGCCGCTGATGCTGAAAGATTGTTAGCCCTTGGTGCTCGTCGTCCTCGTACAAAAACCAAAGCTCCTAGAAATTAGATTTTGGTTGTTCACTTATGGATATGTCTCTGGTGTTTAACATTACTGGTGTACAACTGTCTAACATTTGAAAGGATTTTATGTTCTTTTTGTGAGTTATCAATTGATTTGCAAGAGATAAGGGTTCAACAAGTTATTTTGTTCAAGTTTACATTATAATATGTAGATAAATGGTTTGCAACAACTACCGATTAAGTATTTTCATCAACAGATACATAACAATCTACCGATTATATTAGTGTAGTACAATCGGTAGTTTAAATATCTACCGATTACCCTTACCAATGGAACTGCCTGTTCCTGGACACATTTTGGACTATAATCGGTAGTTTAAAAAATTCTTAACCTACCGATTATGTATTTTCAAAATGTTAGAATTTTGATAATTTTTTCAATTCCAATTTGGGGCTACATGCATAATCGGTAGTTCAAAAAATTCTTAAACTACCGATTATAAATGTTCAAAATATTGGATGATTGATAATTTTTCAGATTTCTAATATGGGGATACACATTATAATCGGTAGTTTAAAAAATTCTTAAACTACCGATTATAAATGTTCAAAATGGTGGAATTTTGATAATTTTTTCAATTTCCAATTTGGGGATACACATTATAATCGGTAGTAAATATATTTTTTAGATTACCGATTGTGAAAATCGGTAGATAATTATGATCCCAATACTTCCGATTGTTAATATTCGTACGAACTAAGTTACATATTTTCTGTACACTCTTGTTACACCAGGCCTCAACGACTTTTTTTTTTTGAAAAAAAGAGCCGTTAGGACTCTAATCTATATAACGAGGGTGACCTCTTCTCATTTAAGCACCTCCAATACATTTTAACTCTCCAATATCAAAGAAACAATCGTATAGATTAATGGCTCAACCGTTCACGGTAGAGGAAGATTTATCGTTATGTAGGCGTTATGTGCAATTCTATCCGAAGCGAGGACAAGAACGTAGGCAAAATGGTGTAATGAGTATGAGTTATTTGGATAGCGTTCACGAACATTTTTGTGTTGACACCGGGGACCCCAATAACCGTAATAAAGCTGATCTTTTTTGTCGATTTCATTCTATAGGAAGAGAAGTTGATCCATTTGTGAATTTAACTTATCTTGTCAATCGATATCGTTTAAGGGGTGAAACTAATGATGAAGTTATAGCGAGATCTCTCGAGGAATGGCGACGATGGAAACGATCAAATTACCGTTACGAAGCTCATTTCAATATCATTAAGGTGATGGACAGATTCAACCCGTTTAAGGTTCGTCCACGCCGCTAAAGCAGAAAGGAATTTTCCAAGACAGTGTAAAATAATAACTAATATAATAATAGTGTAAAATTCCAGGTTTATAAACAGAAACCAAAACCTAATTCTTCTTCTTCTCTACCTATTCATGCCTTTTTTTCTTCTCATTTCCTTCTCTACCTCTACCTCTACCTCTACCTGTTCTCAACTAAAACAACCACCTTTTCCATTTCTTTTCCTCTACCGATTCTTCTACTTCCTTTATTCTCATTCTCCATTGAAAATGACTCCAAAATCTTTACCTAAACAATCAAAGAAAGGAAAGGAAAAGATGGTGATAGAGGAGTTCAAAATCATTGAAATCAATTCGTCAAACGATTCCGATGAACTTCCCCTCCGACCAAAAAATGTTCCTACCCAATCAAAGAAGGGAAAGAAAAAGTAAATTGCATCCAACTTTTATGTTTTTAGATATTACTTTGAAGAAATCATGATAATTCTTGTTTATAGACTTTTGTCTAACGCATAATCGGTAGAAATATGACGAACTTTATCTACCGATTGTGCCTCTAGTTCATCATTTCTGAAGAACATCATGCACAATCGGTAGGTATTGCATAATTTTATCTACCAATTATACAATCGGATATTTACTGAAAACACGCCCTACCGATTGTGTGTAATCGATTGATATTTCATATTTTTAACTACCGATTGTGTGCTTTTGTTTATTTTTATAATAGTTATTGTGTAGTTAGTTAATAATCAATGTTCGGGTATGTTCAATAGGGTTATGGATGAAGATGATTCCGATGAAGGTCTTTCTCCGGCTCGAAAGGATGAATTGCTTTCTCGTCCTCTTTTAAATTTCCCGAAAGGAGTTTTTGATGTAGAAATATATCAAATGATGCTGGATGATCCGGATTTCTCACAAATGATGAAGGATCCTGATTGTTGGTGGAACGGTCCTGACAATACCTTCAATTGGGTTGATGTTTCATCTTAGGATGAAGGATCTTAGGCAGAAATGAATCGAAGGATAGCGGCTGATCCAGATTTTGATCATCGACTCTTTTTCAGGGAGAAAGACTTCTCAGGCATAAACCCATACTACAATGAAGCTGGAGAGTACATAGGTCCAGTTCAGGATGATGAAGTTGTTGCTGATCCTAAGGGAAACGAGAAGAAGAAGAAGAAGCGGGTTGAAACTAGGACCAAGTCGAGAGTAACAAGGAGTGGAAGAATTTCATGAGAATTTCTATGATGTGTTTTCTTTCGTTTTTTTCGGATGTTTTTAGTTTTTTTGAACAAGTTTAATGAACAATATGTAGTAAGTTTATTTAAACAAGTTTTTCTTCGGATGTTGAAATAGTTTTATGAAGTTAGATATCAAGTAAAATCGGCATATTCGGTAGATAACTATGTTTCTAAACTACCGATTACGTACAATCGGTAGTTATTTATTTCATGTGCTACCGATTATCCACAATCGGTAGTTATTTATGTTCACTAACTACCGACTATGGCAAGAAAAGTCCTGGACAAGAAAACCATTATAATCGGTAGATAAAATTGATCTTTAAACTACCGATTACAAAGTTAAAAAATTTAAAGTTTAATTCAATTCAGGCTACAATCGGTAGATATAAATTTTCAATTCCTACCGATTGTGAAAGATGAAGAGTTAGAAATTTTGGAAGTTTTGAGAAATTCAATTTGGGGCGACACCTATAATCGGTAGTTATGATACTCCATTAAACTACCGATTGTACAATCGGTAGGAATCAAAATCACGAGCCTACCGATTATTCAAAACTATAACTCATCTAAATCAATCTAAAAATCTTAATTTCTATTCCAAAACTATAAATCAAAATCATCATCTAACACTAACTAATTCCAAATAATTACCTAATTAATCAACATTAACATTAATTAAGCAAGGATATATTAGCCATTATAGAAAATATATGGATAAGAGATGTATTAATATTACTTTACAATAATCTTATTTTGTTTTATTAGTTGACCCAAAATGGTTTTTGGTCGCCCTCAAAATAACCAGGTAATTTATCAGTGGAATCAATAACCGCTTTTTGTGTTCAATGACTATATCCAGACTCATAAGCCAAGTTGAGTACCATTCTGTTTATCCCAGCAGTATCAGTTGTATGTCCATTTTTATACTTGTCCATGTTTGTTGCACCTACAACGTCAAAGAACTGTTCTTGCTGCTTTGATATTGTTATTTCCAGGATAAAAAACTTGGTGATTACTTATTTAACGGAAGATTTTGAAAGACTCCTTTCCGTTGTTGTCGCCACCACGATGAGTTGGTATAGCTGAATTGGGTTAGGAGTTAGGACACGTGTCTAATCACATAGGCCTTTGGAGACAGCAAAGATTAACCGGATACATATTAACTAAATTCTTCCACACGTGTCCTCTTCCTCTTGGTGTCGTATTTAGTAACTCACATCTACAACGCAAGAGGATACGTCAAATAATACTATAAAGTATCGGATCAAATATTAGACACAAAGGGCTTACAAAGAGGTTGTAGGCCTATTTTTTTCATCGCCGAGGGTGAAAAATTTAAAAACTTTGCAAAAGCTCTTTAGATCATTTACATAATTAATAATTAACTATAGTTAATTGGTTGTACAATTTCAAAAATTTTGTATCTGAGCGTAGAAAACGAATAAAATAAGATATTATTTAAATATCCAAAGATTTTTAAAGACATTAAATTTTTTATTCTGTTGTGAATTGATTTTTGATGGTAGACTAAAATATTTTTATTTTTCGTAAAAAGAAAGAGATAATGTTAATCGTTGAGTGTGAACAGTGAACAATAAAAATTTCTCTCCAAACTTAACGTATAAACCAGATCCACTCCTGCTTCATCTCGCTTCATCTCGCTCTCTTTCGTTGTACAAATTTTTTTTATATAGCTGAATTTTAATTCGGTAACGTATTCGATATTCATGTTAACTCACATCTTTGACTAACTCTCTTTCTCCATATATACCCACTCCTTCTCCATCTCATGGTCATAGCTCTAACAAGCTTAACTTTTTTACTCGTATAATGGACATAACTAAAAACAGTTAAGTTTTAGCAAACGATTAAAATTGGACTTTTGATGCATCGATCTCAGTTTTTCGATGGCCCTCGTCTCAGCATGAATCATGTAACCCTACTAAAACAGTATCCAGGAGCTTAACAATTTTTGCAAGTAACACTTAATCATCGATTGATTCTCCATCCGGGGTTAGTCTTTATTTTATTTTTTATGTCATGTCCTCTAAAACAACTCTTCTTTCAAATGTCACACGCACCGAGAAATCCTAGAAAAAATCTAAATTAAATCCGGATAAAACCATTTTCATCCTAATATAAATATATATGAAACCATATATATGACAGACTAAATCTAGATGAAACCAGTTTCATCATAGTTTAAACATGGATGAAAACAAATTTAACCAAATCTAGATGCAGCCAGTTTCATCCTAACTATTTTTTGAATTAATTTTTTTTCTTACTTTTAAGTCTGGATGCATCCAGTTTCATCCTAACTATTTTTCGAATAATATTTTTATTTTATATTATGCTAGGATGCAACCAGTTTCATCCTAGCTATTATTTTTCGAAATTGTTTTTTTCAAATTTATTATTCACAATGAATCTTGTTTTATAGAACATCTAAAACCCTCTCTAAAAATATAAATTTTACTAAAATTGGATATATATTTTAGAATTTATAAATTTTTTTGTATTTTTTTTTAAATAGAAAAGAGAAAGGGATTAAAAAAAATAACAATAAAAATAAGGTTATAATTGTCTAAGCTTTTTACGGTCCATTTGGACCAACCTTATTTTTTACTCGTCCAATATAACCAACTTTAAATATTTATGTCCATTTTACCTATTTTCTCGTATAGTTAATAGATTTAAAAGAAAGATTATTTGGTTAAAAATTACCTATGCCCTCCAAGTTGATGAATTGCTTTCACCATTACAACTGGCTTATGACATTGCAATCGTTGTAGACTAACATTTGTGGTACTAATTTTAATGTGAGAAGAAGGGATTTGGGAATCTCACCTCTGCTTGCAACGGAAAAATTGTCACAGCTATCGGTACGACCAAATTTAACATACCCACACCATATACACCGTACAACTCTGCAAATATAAACTATACCAATAAGAAACAACAGTCGTTGCGTGTATTAGATAAAGTTACATACATATATGAAACCATTGCCCCCTCAAATTGTTTCTCATGATATTTTAAAGGGAATGGTTATGCAAATGATTAACTTGGTGATAGCATTTCTTTCATTTAAGTATTTATCCTCCCAATACCAATTCATAGAACAGAGAGAGTCTAGAGAATTGACAAACCCACTCACTTTTAAGTGATCAACACTACTAAGCACATAAAAGAAAATCGCTGACAAGTATTGGTGCAGAAGATAATATAAATCAGCTGGATGATTGATTGGGTTGCAAGGTTGAGACACTACCAATCAAATATTTGGGTCTTCCTCTCGGAGCAACTGTAAGAAAATTTTATGTCTGGGAACTTGTATTAGAGAGAATGGAGCAAAAACTTGCAATGTGGAAGACCAAATATCTGAACAAAGCAGGTAGAATAACTCTGATAAAAAGCACTCTTGCTGCATTACCTACTTATTTTATGTCTCTTCTCACTCTGCCGGCTAAAGTGGAAAAGAAGATGGTGAACATTATGAGCATATTTTATTGGGGAACCAAAAACAACAAGTTAAAAATGTGTTGGGTTTCATGGGATAAGATATGCGCTACCAAGAGAAATGGAGGTCTTGACATAAAAAACTTAAGGTCCACCAACAAAGATCTTTTATCAAAATGGATTTGGAGATATGCTAAAGAAAAAGGTCAATTATGGAGGAAGAAAAGTGCAGCAAAGAACCAGTTACAATGTAAGTGATATTGTCCCTGTTGATATGAAGATTTCTCAAGGAAAAGGGTCTTTGGAAAGGGATTATCGGCGCAAAGCATTGGATTCAAGATAAAATGAGTATATCAATAGGGAAGGGTAATAATCCGTACTTTTGGCATGACAATTGGAGAGTTGATGAATTTTAAAGGATCTATTCCCAATGATGCAAAATGGAATAGCATAGCGGACTGTGTTTATGGGCAAGGAAAATGGGAACTTAAGCTGGGAGCAGTTGCATCCTCAAGAGTAAGAAACATCTATTTTGAGTTAATGAGGAAGATTGGTTCTCCCCCAACCTTTACGGAAGAAGAAGACCCAGTAAAGTTCTTTAATGAGAATTCGGTCAAATTCCCAACTAAAAAATACTACGAAACCCTTGATGCTCACTCTGTATCTCAGGTACCTCTTTTCCCGAAAGTTCTATGGCTTAAGGAAATTCCACCTAAAGTCTCTACTCTACTTTGGTCTGCTTTCTATAATTCATTACCCACATTACATAATCTTCAACACAGAGGTATATCAGTTTCTTCTTTATCATGTAAACTATGTGATGAGGAGGTTGAAGATAGCAACCACTTATTTTGTCACTGTGAATATTCAAGGAAGGCGTGGTTTTATTTCATTAAGGATTTCAAAATATCCTGGTGTATAAATGAAAATCTTCAACAGAATTTTGAAGCTTGGCATCTCAATGCAGTGGCTGGAAGAAACAAAAAGATATGGAAATGGTACCGTACGCAGTGATATGGAATATTTGGAGAGAGAGGAATTTTAGAACATTTGAGGGAAAAAAAAAGACAGTGGAAGACCTTGTTCTGGAGGTGAAAGCTACTATGATATTATGGGCTTTTGAAATAGACGTTTGTGGTGGAATTCCTATAAGAAACATCTTGTTTATTTGGAATAAGGTGGTAGCATAAGTTGTATTCTTATCTTTCGGTTTTAGTGACGGTTTGTAAATATTCAAACCTTTTATTTTTAAATGTATTAAACCTTTTTGTCAATAAGTAAATAAAATAAAATCGCCATGCATGAATAAAAACTGAAGGGAAGGCATACTGCAGAGTCTCAAAATTTCAAATGGACAAAACAAAACCAAAGACAAAAGCAATCATGGAGGGCCAAGATACATTAGTTTCCGGTTGGCCAATAATCCTTTTGAAGTTCACCTTTTCCGCACTCTTTGAGGATAGTTGCCTAGTTGAAAATCAACCTTCATAATGATCTTTGTTGGTGTTTAATTATCTCTCTTGATAAATCATATCATTTCTTTCTTTCATTGCACCAATTATATTTGTTCCGTGCGGTAAGCTGGAAGCAGGTTCCACACTAATGCGGTGTATATCGATCTGGATAAATCGAAAATACAGCTCAGAAACGAACAATGCATTAGAATATACTACCTCCGTTTCAGGAAAAGAGTTACTATCACTTTTTCATTTTAGCCTAAAAATAGGCAAAATTGAAAAGTGATAGTAACTCTTTTCCTGAAACGAAGGGAGTATAACTTATACCATAAAAAATAAAATAAAATAAATGAACCGTGGTACCATCGCCGGGTAAAAAAATATTGGCTTGCACTTCTTTCACTATGTTGTTATAAAGTTTATAGCCACAAAGATTAAAAAAAAGGAACAGTGGTACCACCGTGGGACATATTATACCTAGTAAAGAAGAGAATTGTTCTTAAAGTAGCACTAAAAGCAAGCCATTCGTAGAAACCTTCAGTCAGTACCTTGGATTGTAGATGAGTATGCAAAAACCACAAATCAATACCTTTGAGCTAAATACATTAGAGATAATTGGTTCAACAACCCTTATATCTATTTTTATGGGTCTATAAGGCAACTAAATTAAGATACCGTTCTAATACCCAACAACTTTAAAGATACTCTTTAAATATCCAAAAATGGATATTTCACCCCAAAAGTGATACTGATTTTTTGGATAGTTGACTAATATACCCTTCTTAAACTCAAAGAACAACTAAAATTGAATAATTCACAGTTAATAATGTTTCCTTAGGTTCCATTTTTGAAATTTGATCAAGTACCCATAACTATTATAAGACCGAGTTCTGGATGAGATGTTGGAGCAAACTGAGTGTACTACTACTCATCAATCATACAATTGATTTCCGTATAGTTTTACATATTACAAGTACCAATCAGATCCAACTTGAAAATCATATTGAAGTAAACGATGATCCGGCGCTAGTTCTCAATACAAGAGGTTGGATTAGTCTACCTAAGTATATTTTCTCGTTGTACAAACTTGCGTTTCAAAGCAACATAGTATAACCAAAAGAAGTTAGGAAGGTTGGGTCGAGCTCAGGAAGCTAAAAAGAGCGAAAAAAATCATTTCATAAAAATTATGTGTTGTTGCTGCTGAAGAAGACGGGAAGAACAGAGAAAAGACAACGATTTCTTCAACCCATCAGCAAGTTTATCTTTAGTTTTGCAACGTTTATCTTCAGCTGCAACGGTTTCTTCAACCAATCAGTAGTGTTTATCTTCAGCTTTGCAACGTTTACCTTCAGCTGCAACGATTTCTTCAACCAATCAGCAACGTTTATCTTCAGCTTTGCAACATTTATCTTCAGTTGCAACGGTTTCTTCAACCAATCAGCAACGTTTATCTTCAGCTTCATTGCAACAGTTAACCTGTAACACCATAAAAACGTTGCAGACTTCCTGTTAATTATTTTTAGCTTATTTTCTTCTTCTCAAGCACTTTTGAGTCATGTACCAATTTTTTGAGAGTGTTTTGAGCATGATGATACTAGTTTCATAGTAATATAAATATGGATGAAAACAAATTCAAGTTAGGATGCAACCAGATTCATCATTGCTATTTTCGAATATTTTTTTTTAATTTTTATTTTAAACCAGAATGCAACCAGTTTCATCCTAGCTATTATTCGAATATTTTTATTTTCTTAGTTTAAATCAGGATGCATCAAGTTTCATCCAAGCTATTTTTTAAATAACTTTTTCTTTTTTATTTTAATTCAGGATGCAACCAATTTCACCCTAGCTATTTTCTTTTGAATTTTTTTTTTGAATTTACTATCAACAATGGATCTTGTTTTGTAGATAATTTAAAACCCTTTCTAAAAATATAAGTTTTATTAAAATCGGATATATATTTTGAAAGTTATGAATGTTTTTGTAATTTGTTTTTAAATTGGAGAGAGAAAAGATAAAAAAGAAAGAAATATAAAGATGAGGGACATAATTATCTTGTTTTTTATGTCAATTTCACTCATTCTTTATTTTTACATGTCCTCTATAACTATAACTTAGGAAATCTTGGAAATAGACCCAATTTTTCAATATAGTAAGCAATTATTTAAGAAGAACTATTACCTGAGCAATTATCGGTAACTTCCATTTTCCCATTATTACCTAAGCAATTATTAATCTCGGTTAATATTGTACCCTAGCTCTCTCTGGAATCTTCGTTACAATGAACACAAAATTTGAGAAAGCTCCAAAGCAGATCCGATAATTATCTGCCCCCGAACCAATTTACCACGTTAAATAAATAGTAAATTCATTTCAAGTTAGGGGTTTGAGAACAAAGATTCGGGTCTCTCAATGGCATCTTTCATGATATTTGAGTCGTTCAAACTCCAAAATTAGTCCAGCGGTTGTCACGGGGTTGTCCTTCGCCTCGACTTTCCTCCGTGCGGTACTTGTCTAGAATTCCTTGGCTAGATAAGTAAGCCTTCCCTAATGAAGTTTAACACAACTTCAAATGACTACTGAAGATCAAACTCACAAGAAACTCAAGAACAACTTATGAACAAGAATGAATACTTGAATGAAAGTTATATGTGTGTATTGTTCTCTCAAACTTGGATGATTTACAAATGAAGGGAGTATCCCTATTTATACTAGTAAGGGGATGTTTTTACACTTGCAAAGATCTCACTATCTTAATTTTGCACCATCATCCTTGTCCTCCATAACGAAACAATGTAGGGGATAACAAACTAAACAATATAGGAAAACAAATAGCTTTGTTTACTTCTTTTGTAGAATGATCCGATTTTCTTTGACGAAGCTGCAAAAAATTCCTCCTTAATGTTTTTCTTGTTCCTTATTTATGAAAGGAAACAATTTCAAGCTTCTTGAACTAATATTGTAGTTATAAAATAATTTTGTAGCAAAAGTGAGGTGACTATATGACAACGCCAATGAGTTGTGATCTATGAGTCTGATTGAGAAGGTAAGTATATCTTGTAAATATTTCAGAGGAAGAACATTCATAAAATAAATTAAAAAGAAATTCACAAATCGAAAATACTACACCAAGATGTGGCTTTTGTGTGAGAAAAATTATTCCCAAGAATTTTACTATTCCTAGATCTATAATTTAAATTGTAGATACATTTTGGTATGAGTTTTTAATTATAGGAAGCACTTCGGACGGTTGGGCTTGAGCACCAAAATTCCTAACTGAATCACTCGCGTCTCTTGACACAAAGAAAAGGTTGTTCAGTGTTATAAACCTTGATGTTATATATCTTAAAAGGGGTAAGATGTTTCCAGTGCAAATTGAAAACCTTATGAAAATACAATTGTTAAAGGGAAATCTGAGGCTTTAATTGATCTTTTGCATCAAGGCCAGCAGGCTAAGAAGAGCTAGAGTGTTTTCTTTGGTCCTTTCAACCAAACTGGTCCAGGCACAGCTGAGAGTGGAAAAAAAAGTGTTGTCATTGGTCTTCCAACCAAGGTACATTTTAACCCCAAATTTTGCAGGCCTGACAACATAGTTATTCCATGTGTAATTATACACGGATGTTATTCACTAAAAACTTCAAATATCGTTGGGAGTTCAACCATAATATTAAGTAGGAGCTTCCTCCTCACAGATACAAATAATGACGTCCATTAGAAAATGTAAAAATAGCAAAAAACACATTACAATAGTCATACTACTGTAGTCTCTCAAACAGAATTGTTGAAAGTTACGAAACTGTAGTCTGTAGCAATTCACCCCCCCGTCCATCACAAACATTGCCTTTCTTTCAATCTGTGAGTTCCCGCCAATTACATCCCTTGATTCCTTCGAATCCTGTTGGAAAGTATATTATCAGCCTATGAACCTTTTTTGAGACGGCAGCCTTAAACTTTTTTTCTGTGTAGTTAAAAATATCTTTGTGTTTTTAAGGGCGATCCAAAAAAAATTTGGGACGAGTAATAAAATAAAATATGATCATTAAGAAATAATACCAACACACCTTTTATCCACATATTTTTTGTAATGACTAATCTACCTTTGATTAATTAGTATTAATTAGTTGTTAAGATTAATTGAATCACACCCAAATTAGTTTTAGAAATTTGAGTTTTATTTTTGTGGAGAAACCCTGAAAATTTGAATCACACCCAAATGAAGATCGTAATGCATCAAATAAATGAAATTTGAGTTTTATTTTTCTTAACATCCTATTTGTATTAAGAAGAAACTCAAATACCCACTTTGTATGTGATCGTTAGAAACAAACTCCATTTTTGAATGCATTCAACGCCATTAACGTCCCAGAATCAGTAGATAATAGAGTATGCTATCTACCGATTATACATTTTTGTTCCAAAAGAGAAACACAATTGGTAGTTTCGATAACATCTATTAATACCGATTATGCAAAAATCCCAAATTGAATTTTTTTTCCCCAATTTCAAAATAGCACAATCGGTAGTTTTGTGATGTTCATTATCTATCGATTGTGTGATTATATCCCCAAATATAAATTCGCCAAAATTCATAAAAATTCGAATTTTTCTACTTTCACAATCGGTAGTTTGGAAAATTAAATATCTTCCGATTATATGTCTAAATTTGGGTACAGAAATTCAAAATAACAAACATAATCGGTAGATATGTATCAATATTATCTACCGATTATGATAGTAGCCTCAAACATAAAATTTTTAAAATAATAAAATTTCAAATTTCTCTATTTTCACAATCGTAGTTTCGTGATTTTCATTATCTACCGATTGTGCTAGTAGCTCCAAATTGAAATTTAGCAAAATTAATAAAATTTTAAATTTCTCTACTTTCACAATCGGTAGTTTCATGATGTTCATTATCCACCGATTGTGATAGAAGCCCCAAATATAAATTCGCCAAAATTCATAAAAATTTGAATTTCTCTACTTTCATAATCGGTAGTTTGGAAAATTAAATATCTACCGATTATGTCTAAATTTGGGTACAAAAACTCAAAATACCAAATATAATCGGTTGATAAGTATCAATAATATCTAACGATTAAGATCGATGTTCTTGAGAAATGAAGAACACAGTCATAATCGGTTGATAAAACCAATATGAAACTACCGATTATGACATGTTACAAAAAACTTTAGAATTTTTTTTGACCAATTTATTCAATTGAAGCAATAAAAACCCAAACAATAGTAGAATCTCAACTTATTGGGGCCATTTAAACTTGGAGGATAGTTATATTATCAGAAATTGTATCCGAAGAATAATCAATGATTTGGTTTTAGTATCGTCTATTAACGACGATGATTTCATCTCGAAAATAAATGAGTTGGTTTTGAATTGAACGAGGGAATTTTTTTTCCTTTGATTCAATCGGTAGACAATAAGAAGGAAAAAAAAAGTTAGAATTGAAATGAAAATGAATATTAATCAAAGGGAATATAGGGTATTTTACTCACCACTAGGACATCCCATAGCCACATTTGTTGGATGGGTATAAATAAGTAGCCCCAAATTCTTTTTGGGTCGCCTTAAAAACGCAAGGAAAAATATGACCGTGCATTCGGCATGTCCGAATCCTTTCAACTCGATATTGATATTGATAAATTAAATTGTCATTTTGTCACTTGTTTTGAACTCTTGATATAGTTGAATGCTCTTACCTATCCAATTCCAAACTAAATCCTAAATTCCCATCATCCGCCTTTTTTTTTAATCAGAGGGTAATAGCAACTTAAATACTAAAGGTTTTCATTCTGATTCACAGCAAAATGGTTTTTCTTTTGGATTTCTTGGCAGGAAAACTATAGCCTGACCATATTACGTACAAAAATGTCGCGAGCACGTCTTAACCAACTTTGAATAGTTTGATGGAAACTCTGATAAATGACTCTAAATAGCAAGACAAATTCATAGCCAAACTCCATCTATCATCTATCATCTATCAAATCGTCCAGACTGGATCTCGTATGGCTGTAAACTATCAATACCCATTATATTTTTAATATAAATGCAAGCATTCACAATATAAGTAAAGAAATTTTTGTTTAATTTATCATGGTTACATTATATAGGTAAGATTCAATTCAACCCAATATAATAATATAAGAAACCCAATCGCCACATGATTTCCGTTTTTTTTTCTTTTTTGATCGATCACATAACATCCACTCTTCTTGATCATCTTAACCTCCTTAACTTTGCAAAAATTCTAAAGAAAGATCTAGTACTACCCGTTACAACTTTATAATACCTTTTCTCATGCAATGCTCATAGTATATAAAATTTCTTCCAAATACGTGGTCTTGATAAATATGTTATTTAAAAAAAATTAATTATAATGATATTAACATTTGGTTTCCTCAAAATGATGTGTGAGATTGTAAAACTAAAATATATATATCTAATTGTTGAAGTATTATCTTCAAAACACCTTTCCAAGGGTGGCGCAGATATAGCATACTCTGGTTTAGTTATTGAAGCTTCGTCTGTTAAGCCTACGCAAGTGGATTCTGATCCTGAAGTTGATGATGTAATTGATACAGAAAATCTAGGGAAACCTTCTCATTTTAACTCTTCCATGAAAAAGCCTTCGTCTAAATCCTGGGCTGATCAAGCAGAAGAAGATGATGAAAAACGTAGGCGCAAGGCGGAGAAAAAGGCTAATATCGCTGCTGGTGGCACTAATACTGCTGCTGATGGAGAAAATCATAGTGAGGATGAAGAATCTGGTTAGGAGGATGAGGAATTATCTCAACTAACTGCCAAGCAGAAAAAACATAGGTGGACCAAAAAAACGGATGCGCGTGCTAACGCGCAACGGCTTTCACGGTAAAAAAAAATATTAATGATGCAGTATTGTTTTCTCAAATTCAAACTATAGCCAGTTAAGGATGCTATGGTTTCGACCAATTGTTTATTGCTGATAGAGCAAGCAAGTAATTAACAACACCCCCATATATTTTTAAAACATTTGAATCTAGTGGCCATTAGCAAATCTCATCAATAATGTACGTCCAGTTCCATTCTTACTTTATCTTTCACCAAACAACCATTCCGAAAGAGAAGCCTTTTTTTTATAAAATTTCAACAAAAAAATTGAAAGTATGATTTAGTTAAGAAGTCTCATATAACTAACAATTGATATCTATTGGTGTAAAGGGTAAAAACACGATGCCTACCACAAAAATATCAAATTCTACGGTAAGAAACCTTTATGATTTTGTCGTTGACAAGTATACTCTCCCGCCGTTTTTAAATTCTGCATAGGCAATGGCCACTAAGTCGTTATGCCTTCCCAGCATCTGCTAACTCTAATGTTAAGAAAAGGTCGAGAGAATTGGGTCAGTAGAAGTAGCCAGGATAATGCATCTCAGCCAATGTGTAAGAACTTCAGCAAATCGATGAGTACGTCATGACTTAGATGCACCTGCAACCGATGTGTAAAAATTTAATAAATAGCAAACTGCAAACACATATAAAAAAAAAAATTACTACATGCATTTTAGGTCTTTACCGTCCCAAATTAAAATTAACAACACAAACCAAAAAAAAGTTTTTATAGCCGTACGTGTTTCGCAGCAAAAAACTATGTCCTCCTCATTCTCCAAGCATTAATCAAATCCATGTTCCAGTGGTTGCTTACTTAATAGAGAAATATGAAAAAACTAAGACGACAACCTCTTTATTGTCCTCCGAGACCGTGACTGCCGTCTCTCTTCAATCACACCAATGTGATTCTTCAACTATGAGATTTTCTCAAATCAAATCCATTAAAAATAGGGAACGAAATCCCCAATTGAGTTGAAAATTGAAAACGACTTGTGTACAAAATATTTTATGGTTAATACAGATTATAAATGCTAATCACAAATCTGAATTCAGATTTTGAATCAGTACAAAGAGTCCCAGACCGATCGAAATCGGTACAAAGGGTCTCGGGACTAGTCGAAGATTATTGAAGAAAAGAAACTGCTTCTCGCAAAGATTTTTTCAGGAAAATTCACAAACAAACAAAATTTGTAGCTGCCCTCCGTGTTTCATCGATATCTGTCTCGCCAAAGAAAAGGCACCCAAAAAACGATTTCCGTTGCCGCAGCTTTCACATTGATCTTTAACTTCACCTCTTCACTACGGGGAGGTATAATCAAAGAAAACAAAATCAACAAAAAAAAATCCACCAATTTTGTTTTTTACGTTAAAAAAAGAAAGATTTCACAATATTATATCTTGCGTGAGTTTAATATCATGGCTACGAAGCTTCCAAATAACCGATATCAACACCCATGAAATATGACTACCACAATTATTTATCAGAAACAAAATACAGAAATAAAAATACACATACGAACAAATCCAGAACGAATATAAATAAGAAATTACAATTACAAAACAAAAATATAACACATAACCAAATATTAAACGTATCACCTTATTCATACACGTCGCATGGTGATCCATCGTCAATATAGTGAGTAGAGGTTTCACCAGCATCTGCAGGTCAAACATCACCATTAGCTGATATATTGCTAAAATACTAAGAAATAGAAAAACAAAACCCTAGCAAAAATAAAATAAAATAATAATAGAATGAAAAGGATGAGACTTTACCTTTGCTCGAGTACTTTATATAGAGAGCTTCCAAGGCAGATTTCCCATGAAAAAAAAAACACCCGATTTTGGAAAAAATATCCCTAATTTTGGAATCAACACCCTAAAGTTATGAAACTTTTATAATTTTGGATACCTACATTATTCTCATATCATTATACCTATATTTTTATACATAAAATATATTACAAATCAAGACATAACAAAATTGAAAATCGACTTTATTTAATTTATTTTTTATTCTAATCTTATTTTATTTTTAGTATGAATAAAATTAAGAAAAATAATATGAAAATGAGGTTTATTATTTTTTTATTGCTTGTATTTTTATATGCTCGTTTTTTATTAGCTGTTTTTTATAAGCTCGCTTTAGATTTCGATTTTTGCTTTAATTTTTTTATTTTAGATTCTAATAATTCTATAATATCTTATTATTGGACAGGATCACTAAAACATTTATTCGTAAAATAGACACAACGTCAGATTCAAAGGTTAGTACCCTCGACCAATTTGATCCATTTTTTAAAAAAAAATTGTCGGAAGTTTAATCTATAGGAATAGCTTATTTTTTAGTTTTAATCGATAGAATGAAGCTGTAATTAGAAATATACTAATTTGTGAGAATTGTAAACGGACAATGGACATTGAAATTTTTCTTTTTTCGTCTTTATTTATTTATTAATTATGTGACTGATTTTAAAATTGATGCATGATTGATTAGATTTCTTTATTTCATGATAAAATCGTGATGAACAACATGCAATTTTGTTTAATATATTCGTAAATATTTTATTTTTTGAGATAATTACTTAAGGAAAAAAAATATATATTTTTTATAAATAAAAATTTTGTGGGGTCAAAATATTTTTTTTACTTTTTTATTAGAATATATTACATAATTTTTTAAAAAAATATTTAGTGGGACCAGAATTAATCAGAAACTCTAACGAATCATAGACTCCAGTAAAAGAAAGCGTTCGAAGAAACTCCGTTATGCTACAGTTAAAGTAAACCATGTGGTGGTCAAGCAGGTGCCCCCATCATTGAATCTTATAGGACTATAACTTTTCATGACATTACTAAGGGCCCCATCCATGTGTGCACATGTTTGCTAACAAGTGTCGCTCTTCGGTCTCTTAAATGCTGTAGCATTTACGTACGAAGTATATACTGGAGTCCCACAAAGAATTCTCCACTCCACAAATTGCTCTCAATCCTTTAGCCCCCACTACAACCCCACGGGATACAACATGTGAGCCGAAATCACGAAGTTCTTCATACAGACATCAGATAAAGGGTTTTAATTCAAGGGTTCGTATTCACAATCCTCGCAGTGTAGAGTATATTTACCCCAACCTAATTCCAGGCAAACTACAAGTTGTTTTATATTTACCAGATTTGTGCTCATGCCATGCACAGGGTATTTTTTTTTATTTATTATTTTACAAAATCTTTAAATGATTATTATATTTGATAAAATTCTTTTTATATTCGATGAATAACTAATCTTGTCACATATTTTCTAATTATAATTTATTTAGCACAAAACTTCTACCTGTTCAATCATGATTTTATTTTAATTATAATTGTTCATGTCTAAGTAAATTTTCTTATTGTCACCAAGGCCATTTTGATTTGCACACCCACATGTCAATTTGTTTTGCACACCCATCTTTTTTTATTATTGTAAAGATCAAAATAACTCTTGGTTTTCACATCACTTTTCTATATTGGATTTTTTTTCGTTTCTTATAATTTTTGTGCACATCACCGTCTTCATTTCCTTCTTTCGCTCAATTCACAATCATCGACGATTTATCCTTGTCATTCCAATTCAATTTTTCATCTAATTTTCTCCAATACGGGCAACTACCAATTTTGTTTTACTCTTTTTTTCGTTTCTTCCCCTAATTTGTTGCCCTGATTTTTCTTTTTAATCCAGTTTCCAATTTACCACAAACTATCATAGCATCAAAAAAAAAATCTGGCATGAAATTCCTCTAGTTATGAAGATTTGATAATGAATTTAATTTTCTTAATTGTTGTGAGAAGAAATTTAAAGATAATGCAAATTATAACAAGATACCAAAACAAATAATTAACAAAACCAAACTCCAACCATACAAATAATATATTATTAATGAACATATAAAATCAAGACCAATATAAATTGAATAGAACGCATACAAAATTATATATTGGAGACCTTATCCTATTTGTTCATGAAATAAATAAAACACTCCAAAAATAAGAAAAATCCACCAATATTGGAATTAATTATTTTTAATTAATAATTACTAAAATATTAATACAACAATTATTAATTATCGAAAAGAACAATAATATATTATTCGTAAATTGATATATATGAATTAATTAAATTATCATAAATTATTTGTTAAATATTTTTATTTGTTAATTAATAAGAAGACAGAATTCTGTTTTCAATAAGGTTTATATTTTTTTTTTTTGATTTCCTAATATAGTCATGGTTTATGAATATGGTAGGTTCACAACTTTGAAATCGAAATACTAATGAATTTTAAATTAAAAATTTGGAATTAATGTCTATTCCTTAGAGTTTAAAACACGGTAAGACATGGTTTCTCTTTTAATTGTTTTTTTCCTAATTTTTTTAAACCAATCATACGTTGCTAAGTGTCTTCACCAAAACTCTTATTTCACAAAAGCCACAAAAACCTTATTTTGACCAATAAAAAGCGAAGGTTTCCTCACCGTTTAGCGTGTGAGCTTTATTTGTATAGCCCTTTAAGTCTTTAGATACGTATAAGAATCCCCAATAACTACCTGCTAAACTCACCGTAAAGCTAACATGGGGTAATCAACTGAGACTTCAAATGATTTCCGGAGAGATTCCAAATCTATTGTTAGTCCATAGAGATTTTTGGAGAGTCTCCTAATGTCTCTTGTTATTGGGCATAAACTTTTTTTAAATCATTTAAGTTTTCTAAGAATCCATGTTATTGGATTAGGATTTCATAAGAGTCACTCCAACACTCATGTTATTCGAAGGAGAATTAAAATCATTGACTTGTTGTTTTCAGATATTTGAAAGATTTTTTTAGGAAAATAGGCATGTAGAAATCTCTCCCCAAGAGGTGATATTTTGGGAGACTTGGAAATTTGGGGAATATTTATTTTTAGAGTAGGATCTATTTTTTTTCTTTTTTTTTGTTTGAGTTGATGACCAAGGAACCGGTTATCTTTCTAGAATCAAACGAGACAACAACGAGAAGATGCTAGCCAGTGGCGGGATAACATAGCAAATAAAATGTGGGATGAGTGGAATAAAAAGAATGAAAACTTAGACATAGGACAACGATGAGATTTATTTTGACAATGAACACATATTTTACTAGGTATTCATGGTACTTTATTAACATTATAACGTGCATAATAAAAAATATTGGTAGATGTTTGAAATTTTTCATTGAATTTTATACATTTTTTTGTTTCTACAATTCACAGAGACTCTTTACAAATCTCATTTTTTTTTGTCTCTACTAGTCACAAAAACTCTATAAAATAATCTCAGAGCAATCATTTGACTACCCCCTGTAAAACTAAAATAAACAAACAAAAAAAGGAAAAAAGGAAGAAAAAAAATATGCCACCAAATAGTTCCAAGAAAATAAGCCAAAATATACCGAAATAAACTTGAAAAATGACTCGAATTTATTTGTTCCACATCTCCAAATCTCATTAAATTTGAATGCTTAAACAAAATCAAAACTATTAGAGCAAGGGATATGGGATTGGAAGACTCACTCAAGATGAAAGACTTTAAGGAGTTTGATCGAATTTGAGATTATTATGCATTGAGGGAAACCCCCTTTCACTCCAAACTCAATTCACCATTCGTTCAAGTGAAAGAATAGTCGAAAGTCCTCATTATACGGCAAACTATCAGCCGTTTGAAGAAATAAGATGTAATACGACACTTGGTCAGCCGTCTGAGAAGAAAATGAAACGTATACGACACTTAGTCACCTGCTTGAGTATGTTTCGTAGCAGTTCAAAATTTTTTATCCACCCATTGTAATTTTTATTTTTCTATTATTTTAAATTTCAAACTTTTACTAGACAACATAGCATATTCCATATAGTTTATTATGTTCTTTATCCCATATTGGAAATGACTATCTATCACCTACATTTTATTTCAGGATAGACTGTTTTAACTGATTCATAACATGACCTGGGGTTTCTTTACTAAACAAAATGCCCAACTTATCAAAATAATTTCTTGACCAGAAGCTAAACAATACTTGTGCAGATAATCCTAGATGTTTTGAAAATCATGGGTTGTGGTCTTTAAGAAAAGGAGGCAATCATCAGCAAATATCAAGTGAATGATGGTTGAGGCATTTTTTATAGACCTTTATACCTTGATCAAGGCCTACTCTACTAAGTTTGTCGAATAGGCAAACAATGACTCAACAAATAATATAAATATATGAACCAAGTGGGTCTCCCTGTCTAAGACCTCTTTTAGGTTTGATTAAGCCAGTGAAAACACCATAGAGTAATGCAAAATAAGACACAATAACAAGAAATTGAATTATCAAATTAATTCAATGCTCAATAGGCCAAGTTTCTGAAGGACCTTACCCAAAAAAGAACACTCAAATTTGTCATAATCATTAGACATGTCAAGTTTAATAGCATCTAAACCCTCCTTACCTTTATATTAGTTGACATAGAAAGCAACCTCATCAGCAAGATATAATTGGAGATGCTACTCTTGGGATCAAAAGCATTCTGATTTTGGGAGATAAAATTATCCATAAAAGGTTTCAATACATTGACTAGAGTTTTGGATAGAACTTTATAGGTAAAATTGCAAAGGTTAATAGGTCTATATTGGGAGACTAACTAAGCCATATTCACTTTAGGAATGATGGCTATATTTGTGTGATTCAGAAACTTAGCCACATGACCATCTCTAAAACACGTCTGAGTCATCTCAATAATTATACCAATACTTTTTCCGAAAAAGACCAGTGAAACCATCATGTCCCGGAGCTTTGTTCCTTCATATTTGAAAGACAACATTTTTTATTACTTTAACAATCTTTATTATTCTAATGCTCAAAAATTACAGGAAGAGATTCTCCATGATCTACCCTCTAAAATTCTCTCTAGATGATAATATCTAAGGTTATTGAAGTAATCATTGTCAAATTCTAACCACCTTTCTTGTCTTCAATTCCTAAGAGAAAATTAAAATCCCCAACAAAGAAGGCAGGATCACTAGAAGGAATAAGAGGTAATTCACATTGGCTAGTCCAGAAAGGATCCCCAAAGGTTTAGTTTCACCATGACAAAACGAATATGACAAAGTTTAAAATAAATGATGTTATTATTATTAACATAGACCCCCCTAGGATTAAATGAAATAATATTGAGAGCAGTTTCGTATTTCCAAGCCAAAACCAGATCTCCACTCCTACCTACACAAGGAACATTAACGGTACAAGGAAACCCTGTATTCTTCAATTTTCTAGCAGCACAATCATTCTTCATTTTCGTCTCAGACAGAAACACTATATCAGGGTTAAAGTTTCTTAAAAGCATACTAATATATTTATTAGCATATTTTTTTCCTAAACCATGCACATTCCAGCATAACATATTAACATTATTGACAAGAATAGGGAGGAAGAATTTTCATCGACAAGATTAGCATTTTTAGTGAAGTAGTGATATTATAGGGAGTCCCCATTGTTTTGGATACTTTGAGTAGAATTTAGATCTAGGGAAGAAGCCTTGTAAGAAAATTATTGCGGATATCATGTTTAGGCGAGGAACTGGATCTAGGATCTACCGTATTCTCATATGGGTTGACAATGCAATGATTATAATGGGTAAAATGAGAGTCGAAAATGGGATCCATATGCCCAAGTGGATTGATTAGGGGGCAAAGAGTAATACGGTTTAATGATATCAGAGAATTCAGGGGAACAACAACAATACTATTCAGGGTTGGTTTGACAAAGCGACTATGTTTTATCATCTCAACTATAGAATTAACCTTATGTTTTAGATTGATAAGGGCATCATGTTCAGCAACTAAAGAAACAATTTCCTCTTTGAATAAAGATGGTGGTTGGTTTAGGACATTAACACTTTTAAACTTTCTTAAAGAAGTAGCAGTACAAATCGGACCTGAAACTTTTGAAGGAGGCGAAACTCGTTGGATAGACTGTTGATCTTGAATTGGGCCAATATCTAAAATCTTCATAGTGGGAGATCTGCTAGAAAAAGGGACCATATTAATTTTCCTTCGCAGAGAGTCATCTTCAACCCCCTTAGGACCCGAATCAATAATAACATATTTTCTTTTGATAGAATTTTTAGGAGAACGAATCTCCAAAGGAGTATCTATAACCACATCAGGATGTATATTAGAAGGATTAACAGTTTCTTCCATAGAGCCAGAATTAGTATAAATATCAGTTGGTTGAGGAAGCATCAATCGAACAACAATAACATTAGAGGGATTGCTTCCGCGAGATGAGGAATGATTTAAGTCACCAGTAACCTGAGTTGGTTTTTTTATAAATTTAGTGCACAGAGACTCCTTGTAGTAAATGAAACGACAAGATGTAAAAAATGATTATGGGACCATGACATATCTGCATTCAATGAGAAATGGTTCAATTCTTCCTTTAGTAAGCAGGGAAACTCCAGTAGGTAGAGGTTTTTTGACACAGATACGAACACAAACTTTGACATTTTTCTTGAGTGGATGGTTACCATAAAGGGTCACCAGATTTAAAATTTTCTATAATTCTGAAACTTAAGTTCCTTAGCTCATCAAACTCCATACATTCATTAAGAACATTACAAAAAGCAAGACACATGAGATATTTCAAGAAAGAAGTTTGATAGTTGTTTGGACAACCCGTTAGGGGAAAAACCATGAGAACAAGAAGATAACCACAAGCATACCAGGGTTTTTGCTCATCAACTTTATTAAATTCATCTTGATCCAGGAAAAAGATAAGAACTTGATCCCTTAGCCTACTGACAATAGGTAATAGTAGGAGTTTTAACAAGAGGACACTGTGAGCAATGGTTGCTACAAAGGGACAACAGATCCATTAGAAACATGACCCACCATACACCATTTCCATTTGTTATCATTTTTAGATAGAACCATATGTTTATTTATAAATACAATCTCAATAAAAGTAGAAGGAAGTTTGGTAAATAGATTTTTTTTTAGCCATTTGGGAAGCTAGATTTTGAATCTCAACATGGAGAAGTCTTGTTTTTTTGTTGTTCCATAAATTGATATATGTAGAGAGATATGAGTTGAAATAATGGTATATGTAATCAGGTGAGTAGTATAAATGGGTGGTGATGATGAATTTATAGGAGAGTTATCTGAATATGACAAGAATATATATTGGACTCACATGTCATATGAAAGAGAGAATGCACATGAAGACTATGCTTTAGCAGGACAAACCATATGGACTCATCCTTAAAATTAGAAAGCTCAGGAGCAGGTATGTCATAAGAGACCAAAATATCGTAATGAAGTTGTGAAAGATCTTTGTTGTTTTAAGGATATAGGGAAATGAGACAATATTGGAGTGTCTGGGAAAATCTGGTAGTTTGAATTTGGGGAGACCACATTTTTTACCTTGATAAAATTACAAAAAACATACTGAGAATGTCTCTATCTATAATTTATTTGAGTGACGTAATCCAACCACCAACCAAATGAACAATTTGTTTTTCTAGATCATGATTCCGTGAGTGAAGTATAAGTAGTGAGTCCCACCAGGGGTGGTTGAATATTTACGAGGTTTTTTTCTAATCAAGTACACCAATTCTTGCAAGCATTACCAAAAAAGTCTCATAGATAAAATAGAAAAAAAATATATTTTGAATTTATGATGGGATTGGGTGTGAGGTTTGCTATCAAACTTGGTATCAACCTAAAGGAAGAAAGAAAATTAGGGAAAACATTTTTGATAGGAAAATGGAAAATTAAGGAGATAACAATGCATACGGAAACAAAAATCATTCTCCTGAATATGAGTTTGTGAGAAAATTTGCGAAGATGCTAACTCGAGATGAGATGAAGAACTTGAGAGAATTTTTACAACGAAATATTGTAAGCAAGAGTCAGAGGGAAGAATATGAGCAGCAGAAAGAAGAGAATCACAAACTTTATGAACTATGGAAGGAAAAAAAGGATGTAAGGCATGCAAGAAAAATGAGAAAAAAAGATTGTGTAAAAGAACACAAAAAGGGTAACAAAATAAGAGGAGGAGGAAAATGAGCACATTGGTGAGGATTTAGAAGTTGATTTACATTTTATATGCATAAGATCAAGAGGCTGAGTGTCATAAGGAAGAAAAGAATGCAAGGTACGAAAAGTATCTAAGAGAGAAATTAAATCTTTGAGTCTTTGCAAGGACCATGAATGAGCCTTTGAATTTTGATTCAGATGGAGAAGAGATTGGAGATGTAGAGAAATATCATAAAGAAAATAGGAGTGCTGAAGGTGGTAGAAAGGATTAGGATGATGATGAAGGCAATAAGACATGCTTGGGTAGAGGTCGACATAGGGGTTATGGGTCTACAACATATTCACACAACAACGAATAAGACTATAACGATGATGATTTTCAGTCATCATAAGGGAGCATCATAAGGAACATCAGAGGGTGGTTTTTGTGATTTTAACAAGCATACCTTATTAAATCAGCATTGTGAAGAATACATAAGCTCATGTTGATGCATGATGTTGTTATTTTGAAAAAAAAATATCTGGAAAACTTAGACAGAACAATCTTCTTCCTCGTTCTTCGATCAGTAAGTGTCTAAAGTTTTTTAGTTTGATGTAATTATGGTAGTGATTTTCGAAGTAATGAAACTATGACAGACCGGGAATTCCATCCCCGGCGCTATGCGCTGGGCAGGCCAAAGCTCCCCGACGCACCACTTGAAAAGACGGTAACCATGCCTTGAAGCTTTACTTTTCGCTAGGAAAATGCAGGTCTATTTTTCTCTCCAAGCATGCTTTCCAAGTATGATACTCGAAACGTTCCAACTCACCCTTGTTGTGCAAAGGGTACAAGTCCATTAAATACAATGTTGAATGCCTTTGGAAAACATCACATACCTACGAGCATTGTCCAGGCCTAACTCATGCCTTAGACTAGCACCTAGGCCATTTCAGGCTTCTTTTTTTCAACTATGCTTCAACCAAACGTTGGGTGCATGCACTGATCTTGCTCTTGCCAAGAGTGCAGCAACCAGGCATATTCCGTTCATACCGTATGGCTTGATAGGAAGTATGAAAATCCATAAAATGGAATGCAACTACTTCATCAAGTGCGGTAACAATCATCTTTTTCCTAGCATTGTCGAGCCAGATGATATGAGTTACCAAAGTGTCGCAATCATCTCCAGATTAGAAGATATAAGCGACAAGATGCTGCACCTCAATACATTGCATTGCGGCTTCCTATGTACCCAACCCGTACCTTGAAGATATCAAGCATGACCGTAGTTCATCCGAAGGGTCATTTCGAAAGGAACAAACAACATAAGCTTATTTAGGCAAAGTCAACGTCGATTCCAACTTGTGTGGCAAGGCCAAAGGCCAAGCAAAGCCTAGTCCGTATAGGCCAAGGTTCTTTCGCAAAGTATGTAGAAGCTTGTGCATAACTAATGCCTTTGTATGTAAATATGCATTCTCGAGTACACAACACGGATGAATGATGATTAGCATCATTCAAGCTTCCTCGGGTAAGCATCACGGTATAATAGTTCCTTAGCACTATAATGCGTTCTCAGGTATGCAACATAGGTCAGTGATGCTTATGCCTTAGAACTATATATTTTCTCGGGTATGCAACATAGGGAGATATTGATCCGATTTAATATCGAATAACATTGGGATGCAATTCATTTCATTGAATTTAGAGGAGAAGATTTATCATCTCTATGGGATTAGATCCCGAGTTATTGTGAAGTAAAAAACGATGGGATTATGGAAGTAAAATATTCTCGCATTTATTGCCACTGCGTTCTTCATTCTAGTTCCTACTGCTTTTTTACTTATCATCTAGGTAAAAACAGTCAATCAAAATAATTGATTCGAATAAAGGTTGACTTCTTTATTCTTATCAATGATTGAAGAAATGCAAGGGATTTTCATTCCACGTCTTAAATGAAATGGGCGGACTAGAATTAGCAGTATATGAGATCCGGTAGTATGGTAGAAATTTATCAATTTCTTTCTACCATACCTTCTATTATTATTGTCTCAAGTTGTACTGGATTGTAGAAAAAGGTATAGGCTTCATCTAGATCTTCACGAATTTCCAACCAACACCTCCTCCCTATATATGTCTTACTCGCATTTCTACAAGTAAAGATAAGGAGGGGAAAGAACATTCATCTACTGCACTTCAGTGATGCATTCTCGAATATGCACCACGACATAATAGCGTCTTAGCACTATAATGTGTTCTCGAGTATGCAACACGGAGACAGTGATGCTTCCTCAAGTAAGCATCCTCGACTTTTGGTAAGTTACTATTTTACTCCTGAGTGACTGTTTTTCCCCTGGTGTATAAAATTACTATTTTACCCCTGAATGATTGTTTTTCCTCTGGTGAGTAAAATTATTATTTTACCTCTGAATGACCGTTTTGCCTCTGGTGAGTAAAATTACTATTTTTTCCATGAATGACCGTTTTACCCATGGTGAGTAAAATTTAGTATTTTATCCCTGAATGACCGTTTTGTCCCCAGCGAGCAAAATTACTATTTTACCCTTTGTCAAAAATACGGGTGTTACACTATTACACCTTTCAAAGAATTTCGTCCCGAAATTCAACTCAAAAACTATTGTGGACAAGCTTCATCGATTTAGGTTTCCTGCGCATATGTCCCATACCATGGTGCGCATAAATCCTGTAAGGGTCCCAACATTTGTTATGGACACCAGTTAGGACCTTCTGAGCATACGTCCCATACCGCATAGTAAAAAAAATCCTAATAGGGTCCACGATTTGTCGTAAACACCGATCAAGATTTTCTGAGCATACGTCCCATACCGCACACCCATGGATCTCAAAAGGATTTACAAAGCTACCAAGAAAATCGATTTGGATTCCTAAACATGTTTCCTATACCACATGCTCAGAAATGCAAAAGGATTTCTCAACACAAGATCCTAAGTGCATGTCCCATACCATAACACTTAGGAGTTCCCAAAGTTCCCAATGGTCAAAAGGGTCATCGAATATGACAAGCAATTTTTAACTTAGTACTGTGAGGACCAAATTTTAATGCCAGTGCAGTAGGATGCAAGCCTACCGTTACAGCTAACGGTTTTTCGGATTGCTACTCGTAAATAGAAGCTAGCAGGCCTGATAACACACATCATTCCAGGGACGGGTGGGGATGATCAGTCCCGTTATCTACCACCGTTCCAGCGACGGTCTTCCGGATTACCAACAGTATGGTAAAAAAGCCTAATAAGGGCTGGCAAACTCACAATACACTTGAGCGCATCCAACACGATTTTTCAAAGTAACTGGGTTGCGAACTCTCTTATTCGCACAACAGTTGGCCTACTCTTTCAGATTTTTTGTATTTCCTTTGAAGTTAAATTTCATAATCATATTACAATATACTCACTGACGAGTCCAAAACACACAGTCCCTAGTGTTTTCTCGGAACTTGCTCTGATACCAACTAGGACGGATCGAAAAAACCTTCCACGGTGCTATACGTTGGGGAGATGGGCAGGCCGGAGATCCCTAACGCACTACTCGAAAATATAGTAACCAGGCCTTGAAGCTTCACTTCTCGCTAGGCAAATGCAGGTCGATTTTCTCTCCAAGCATGTTTTGCAAGCATGATACTTGAAACGTATTTTCTATACCGTTCCAACCCACCCTTGTTCTGCAAAGGGTACAAGGCCATTAAAGCCAATGGTGAATGCCTTTGGAAAACATCACATACTTATGAGCATTTTCCAAGCCTAACTCATGCCTTGGACTATCACATAGGCCATTTCAGGCCTTTTTTTTTCAACTCTGCTTCAACCAATCGTTGGGTGCATGCATTGATCTTGCTCTTGCCAAGAATGCAGCAACCAGACATATTCCATTCATACCGTATGACTTGATAGGAAGTATGAATATCCATTAAATGGAATGCAACTACCTCATCAAGTGCGGTAACAATCATCTCTTTCCTAGCATTTCCGAGCCAGATGATATGAGTTACCAAAGTGTAACAATCATTTCCAGGTTAGATGATATAAGCGAAAAGATGATGCACCTCAGTGCATTGCATCGCGGATGCCTACATACCCAACCTGTACCTTGAAGGGATCAAACATGAGTATAGTTTATCCGAATGATCATTTCGAAAGGAACAAGCAACATAAGCTTATTTAGGCAAAACGAACATTGATTCCAACTTGAGCTTATTTACCACTAATATATAAAATTACTATTTTACCCATGAATGAATGTTTTGCCCCTGGTGAGTAAAATTATTATTTTACCCATGAATGATTATTTTTCCCCAGGTCTGTAAAATTATTATTTTACCTCTAAATGACCGTTTTACCCCTGGTGAGTAAAATTATGATTTTACCCTTGAATGATCGTTTTGCCCGTGGTGAGTAAAATTAGTAATTTATCCCTGCATGACCGTTTTTCCTCTGTGAGTAAAATATCCCTGAATGATCGTTTTTCCCGTTGTGAGTAAAATTACTATTTTACCCTTTTGTCACAAATACAGATGTTACAGAAACAATGATGGATCTTATAGCTGCTCAACTATATTGAAATTTTAAAGAATGATGGGCTAATGTAAGGAACAAAGCTTTGATGAAATGTGATAATTAGTTTATGAAATTGAATTCTTAACCAAATGAAAATGATGAAGATAAATTGAGAGTTCTTGAGGGAAATTAAAAAGGTTACGAGAGAAAAAACTAGAACATAAAGTGCTAGGTTACGTCATGATGACGGAGCAAAGCACTCTGGTATAACTAGTCTATACTACATATTATCGATAAATTTGTTATACATATTTCGTTTACAAGGGCCCATAATACATCATTTTGATTTCTTATTTTTGCAGGGACTTCCCTTGCAATCGCCTTATTTTCAATTTTCATTATAACTTTTTTACATTTTGAAAATGAGTTTTGAATACTCACTTGCAGCCTGCAGGTAGCATAATTTTTTTTTCTTCAGTGGTAGACTTAGATTTTAACTCTAAGTTTTTTAGCATTGTTTTCTACTTTGATACCATGTGAACTAACCAAATTTTCTGTATGTTTATCTAGAGATGCATTCGTAATTTATAAGACTTCGAATTCCTAATTATTTTTGATCAATTGTTTTGATTTTTTTTTTTTTGATAAAAAGCCATTGGCCACGCAAACTAACTTATATCCTATTCTTGCTTTAAAACTTCTCAAGAAACTTAAATTATTCATAGATATTCACGATATGCTCCATATGGTAACTGGGTTCATTAATTACGGTCAACAAACAGTAAGAGCTACAAGGTCTATTGGTCAAAGTTTTATGATTACCTTATCCCACACTAATTGCTTACCCGTAACTATTCAATATCCTTATGAAAATTTGATCACATCTGAGCGTTTCCGCAGTCAAATTCCCTTTGAATTTGATAAATGCATTGCTTGTGAAGTATGTGTTCGTGTATTCCCTATAGATCTTCCCGTTGTTGATTGGGAATTGGAAATGGATATTCGAAAAAAATGATTGCTTAACTATAGTAAAATAGTCTTAATGGTTCGAGCAAAAGCTCAGCCTTGCAAATCCTCACGTAACACACTATATAAATGACTAGGTGGATCGTAATCCACACACCAACACAACTACCACTGGCAGCATCCTTAGTCAGTTTACCAACAACAAATTTGGCTTCTCTAGACTGATGGTTGAAAGTAACTACATCAAAGAAAAACTTCAGCTCTAAGATGTCCTTCACCAAGTTCTGCAACGTCCAAGGTGGACTTACTTCTTTCTTGCATAGATGGATTATTTACGCGGAGACGTTTTCCACTTCCAAGTTTGCAATGCCCAAGTCCTTTTCCAACGCCATTCCATCCCGAACAACCCAAAGTTCAGCCATATCATTATCATTCTGGTAGACATGCTTGCTAAAACAATCCAAGAAGTCGCCTGAATCATCCCACGGTACTCCTCCAATACCTGCATTTCTAAGATCATCATGTGCACCATCTGTATTAAGTTTATGAAAACCATTTGCAGGTTTTCTCCAAGGGATACAAATCTCATCATACACATAGTTAACTATTTACATGCATCTAAAACAATATTGAATTCTTGGGCATTTTTAATGGCCCTTTTCTGGATCCAATCAGGATTAAACTCAACTCCTTCAAAAACAACCAAGTTTCTTCCTAACCAAATAAACCCAAAAATAAAAGAAAAAATAATACACCATTTCGCACCATTTACCTTTCCACCGGAATCACAAAGTTTCTTCAAAAAACAAGGATACATAGGATCACAGTACATCTCAAATCCTGTCATCTCATAAACCTTTTCCCAAATAGGCCACAACATAGAACAATAAAATAAAAGATGATAAATTATTTTTGAATCATTAGTACGAAGCATACACCTCGAATGATTCCTTATGCCTTTACGATACCAGGGTTCATTCAGATTAATTTTATTATGGCAAAGCTGCCATAGAAAGATTATAATTTTATGTGGACATCTTAGTTTCCACAAGAATCTCAAGTCTAAGTTCCTAGCAGGACATTCAATGCTCTTGAAGATTAAATGGTTGTACGATTCCTTAACATTAACTTTACCACTCTTACTTCCTTCCCAAACAAGTCCATCTGTAGTATCATGTAAACTAGATGTGTAGATATAATGTACCTAGCAACCTTGTCAGAAATCATATTACAACAACACTAAAATTTCATTTATGAATCTGTGGATCAATAACCTCCTTGACCAACTGTAGATGGTGGGTTTTTGACAAGGATAAAATAGTAAAATTATCTCTCAAGACTTGAGTTTGAGAAAATATTAAACCTTAGGCATGTTTTTATTCTTGGCCTCTCTCATGTGCTTATCCCTATCTCTCTCTCTATATGGCCAACTACATATATGATTAAAATTACTGAATGAATCACCATTCACTACTATACGAAATCATCAAATGATACTGGTGCTTACTATGCTGTTCTCAGATATTTTATAATTCTACAAGTGAATTAATGACATGAAGATTCATTATATAAACATCCACGAGGCAAGCAAATGTTCCAGAGACCTGAAAAGACGTTTTTTTACATTAAGCTCGTCAGGTGCAATTCTACACAGCCTGTACAAAGTTGTGATCTGGGAGCAATTAGTAATTAATTTAAGGATGATTTATATATCTAACTCTTCGTGTGGATATCCTCTACAACGTGTCAAAATTTCACGTCAATCAGACAAACGAGCTAAGAGATATGATCAAAAGAGTCAACTAAGTCATTGTTGAAAAATTCCTGAATTTTTTCGAACTTCTATCTGTTTCGTCTTTTTAAGGCCCTGAAAAACCTCAAAACTCAAAATATTTCGCGATAGGAGACATATCAGCTCCTGGGAATGAAAAATTTGGGGTATATCATCGAAAATGAACTTTGTATGAAGATTTTAGAGCGTTTTCAGTGAAAACCCTAAATCTGAATTTTTTTGATGACGAAATTTCACAAGAAATCTCTTGTTTATCCAAGTCCAATGGGCGGATGCCCCCATACCTTGTGTATCTTAGGTGAAAAAAAGCTTGTCCTTCTTAGGATAGAAAGCTTGTTCTCAAGCCCTAATTTGAGAAGAGGGAGACATCTCTACCTCTCTAGCAAGACGTCTCTTGCTTTTTTAGCAAGACGTCTCTACTTCTCTTGTTTCTTAGCAAGACGTCTCTACCTCTCTTGATTATTCTCTACCTCTCTTTCTTCTTGCATCTAAGTCCACACGACTTATCCTTCTTGTCAAAATCGATAATTTTACTCTTTTACCCTCAATATGTGAGGCTGAGTGCAAAGAGTAAAATATGAGTATCTAGACTCTTACCAAAATTTTGATGTTTAGACTTTTATTGTCAAAATTTTGACGTCTAGACTCTTATCAAATTTTGACATCTAGACTCTTGTCAAAATTTTGACTTCTAGATTCTTGTCAAAATTTTGACGTCTTGCTTCTTGTCAAAAAGATGACGTTTTACTCTTTTACCCTCAACGTGTGAGGCTGAGTACAAAGAGTAAAACATGAGACTCCTGCTTTAAGACTAGAGCTTGACGATGCTCCTCCTCCTTTCCTTTCACGTGAGGACCAAAGCTTGGTCTCCTCCTCTTCCTTTAACGTGAGGACCAAATCGGTCACTCTTTTTCTCCTCTCCCTCTCACGTGAAGACAAGGCTTGTGCTTCTTCTTTTTCCTTTCACGTGAATGCATTAACTTGGAAAATTAGGGTTTTGAAAAAACCCTAAGCTATACTAGGCCTCTCACGTATGTTTACGTATGAAGCATCACATACATTTTTTCATGCTCAACAGGATAAAATACACAATTAAGATGGACACACTGCTCCTCATACACAAATAAATATATATTTATTTTATTCTAGTCTGCTAGACTTCTCAGCTAGTCAAGCAATACGTATTTATTTTATTTTAAGTCTGCTAGACTCGTCAGCTATCCAAGCAGCACAAGTTTTCAGTTAAGAGACCCATTGGGAAAGTCTTAATCGACTCAACATTAGTAGTGCTTAATACTACAATATTACACGAGACATCAAATGTCACAAATGGGGGGGGGGGGG
>JAJJMC010001010.1:2036658-2085821 GCA_023531435.1 Papaver californicum
TCTCAGCTTGGAGAAATGTGCAACAAGAGGCCATAGCAAATTGCTTTGGACACTGTAAAATTCGTTCGGCGAATCCAACCTGCTCAAGTGATTTAAACGATGTAAATTCTGGGGAAGACATTCGTAAGCTTGAGAACTTGATTACAGGTATGCATTATCGGCATAAAATGGATGTGAATCACTTGCTAGATTATCCTGGTGAAAATAATGAATGTTACGAGGTTCAAAGCATTGAAGAAATTGTGGCGGATACCATTCAAAATCCGGTCGATGACGAAGTTGAGGATGATTCAATAGCTTTGGAACCGGTCACTCGGAAAGAAGCATTGCAAGCGGCAACAACTCTTCACAACTTTTTGTTGCAATACGAGAAGACAATGCCCCAACTCTTAAGTGCAATGAGGAGATTTAAAGATGAACTCAATATAGATTTGAAGTTCAACAAAAAACAAATGACTATAGATTCATTTTTTACTAGACAATCTTAGAATTTGGAATCTTTTAGTAATTATTAATTTATATTTTCATTGGGACCAATATATATACACTGGGATTTCAAAAAAGTTATTATCTTATTATTTTATCGATTGGGGTACAATTTTATACTGGTCCCAAGTTGGGACTGGACAAATTATTAATTTTATCGAGGTTATTAATTTATCGAGGATTAATTTATAGAGGTTTTACTGTAGATACCTCTTTGCACATTGCTATCATCATAATCATTAGTTAAACTAGAAAGATGTTGAACCACAATTATTAAGAATATCCACTTGAAAGAAATTTTTTGTCTTTGTTTCATGAAGACATAATGTTCGAATTTGGAGAAGAAATAAAAAAAATTACCAAGGCCTTGTTATTTGAATCATCGAGACCTTGCACATTAAAAATACGAATTATCGGCTCCCACTAATATAAATCTTCGCATTGGTCCCGGTTTGAGATCAAAAGCCTAGCCACACAAAAATATTTTATTGTGGCTATATGCTAAAGGTAAACCTATACTGTTGTTCTGGACGCCACAATCACTTTCCAGTAGCCATAGGACACCATTTGGACATGGGATTAAGTCTAAACCTATAACTTGTGACATCAATGAGTATATAGCCACATTAAACAATTATATATGTGTCGAATGTGTAGAATAGCAATAGACATACCTGTTAATATGTGACGGAAACATAATTTATTTAGCTACCTTTTTTTGTTTATGTGTCCATAATGTGTGGCTTATTAGAAAGGTACATATTAAAAAATAGACACATTTGATTAACATGGCAAACGAGTGGGCATATCTTGGAATGCTTTATAACTATTGCAGAAGAATTCTTTAGACACATTTAGTCCCAGACACAAAAGACTCACATGCTAGATGGAACTGCTAGCCAATACGCTTGCTTTGGTGAATTGACACACAATTACCAACTCGATTACTATTTACCATACATGTTAACTTTTCCTACTATGTGATTTGTGAACGATAAGACATATATCCGATATTTATTTGAGCCAGTGAACTTGTAATTGAGCTCATGTGTCCTGTATCAAGATTTTATTACAATTAGCGGTAGCTGGGAATTATCCTTTTTGCAATACATCTTTAAGGTTGTGTATTAGGTGTTAACCAACAACAGAGGTATATTGTTAAGATTTGAGCAACACAAGAAACTCCTATTCACCTTTGCAGAAATTGAAAGAAATAACATATAGCCGATTAAAAGAAAAATATAACATAATTTTTTAAAATCTGTAATCGTGAATTTGTGACCTGGTTAACCTTCGGAGAAGTCCAAATACAACCCGACAGGTGTATCAGAATGAAATAGGAGAGAGAAGAAAAAAATCCATCATTTGCAACATTATCTTCCCAAGCATTTAAAAATTACAAACTCAATTATGAGAATAAATGCAAAATTAACCATAGATGCTTCAAAAAAAAACATTAGCCGTAGTGCCTCGTTGATGTTACAAGTTGTTTAAATTGGAAGGGCATTGCATCTGCTACGGAAATGATTCCATTAAATTTCCTCACAATCAAAGCCTGACCCTTATGATAGTGTAACAGCGCAGCGATACCAAAGTATAGAAAACCGTAAAACAATAAACATTTTTATTCAGTAGCAAGAATAGTAGCATATAGTTGTGACCGTGTGAGCTAAAATGTACTGGAAATGGTTTTCCAGCACAATACGGAACAACATCTAATCTCCTGGTAGTTGCCTTAAATGTTTCATCTACCAACTCTACAGTTTGAGAAAGCAAACATTCTTACATGATTCAGACGACAAATGTGTACTAGTAACATCTGTGGTGAACATAGAAAACATGTCTTTGATTATAGTGAAATCAAAGACATTGAAAATAAAGCAAGAGGAACTGCGGACAGTTGTAGCCTCTTTTTGTATAATATTTGCAGAGTTATTTTTGATGGAGAACCGTTTTGAAGTTATATATTCTTTTATATAAATAGAAAGAATTAGTCCCGCGCCTATAGCAGTAACAGTGTAAGAGTGTTGAAGAGCCACAAAGAACCTGCAACAGAAAAACAGGGTTCATAGTTCAACCAAAACAAGGAAGAAAAAAACAAAACCAGATTTAAACTACAATCTATTGTAACTTTCTTCGTTGTTGTTTCTTGCAATCAAAAAGGCATCACAAAGAGAAGAGTGCAACTCAATCTTCATAATGTATTCATCCTAAAGTGAATCGTATAATAACATTCTAAGAGAGTGCAAGAGCATTAAATTAAGCCACATTTGAGCTACTTGTGGTACAATATTCACGGATTGATTGTCGTTTGAACCGGGGAACCCAACAACAAGCGCTCCAGTTGTACTATCTAAAACAAACAAAATATTGATTCAACAGAGATAAATGCACCACAACTCATTCCAAATGCATCAGTGCCTAAGGCAGTGGCATTCAAATATAACGTCATAAGAATGTCGTTGTCTAGTATTCATAAGAATATTTGTAATGTCGTTGTCTAATATTCATAAGAATATTTGTATGTGTCCAGTACAAGATCAATTTTATAATATTAAATTTTATTTGGAATACTTTAAATTTTTTATATATATTATAATCTGGACAAATCTTTTTTATTCAGGATTTTGCAATATATATTTTTAATTTCGTTTTGAAATATTGATTTCACTTTGGGATAAATATAGGTGTTCCTTAATTTGATATATCTGTTACCTACTCTATAGTTAATTGCCATGGTAGTACAGATTCAGCGTAACTATAAATCATGAATCGGCCTTGTTAAGCTATTTTGTGTGTGTCTAAATGATAGATATGGCTATGGTTAAAACAAATTCATGTGGCTTTAAGGGAACCAATAGCCACATATATCAAAACCATATTCCCTGTCTATAAGTAATTTATCGCCATGGTTTAATAGATTTCGTGAGTCTTAAAGATAGATAGTAGCCACGTTGAAAGATATTTGTGTGTCTTTTGAAAGTTTATCGGTGCTACAAGTTTGACGTAACTATAAGCCATGAATTTGACATAATAAAAAGAATTTTGTGTGTCTGACTGATAACAAAGGCCATGGTCAAAATAAAATTCATATGGCTTTAAGATAAATTCTTGTCACGCTAAAATCAAACTGTGTGTCTATAAGGATTTTATGGTCATGGTGACACGGAATATGCTTAACTATATAAAAAAATAGTACCATATAGACACGGTTATACGGGTATAGCCATGGTAAATCATGTGCAATAGTTACTCAAAGTTTATGTAGTCATAAAGGTACACAGTTGTCACGTCACCTGATACCACACTTTTAGAATGAAAAAAATCCATGGCTAAAGGCCTATGGACACGGTGATCAAATGTGGCCTACTTCAAGATTTGTACTAGTGTTCATTTTGAAAAAAAATCTCCCTAGATCTTGAGATCCACATTTAGAACAAGAGAAATCCAAAGACTGCTTTTTATAGGGACATCTTAACATGTGCTTTTCCTTTAAGAATTTAGGATTCAACATGTGGATATTGATGTAGTTTTTAATAGTGGTAAAATAGGTTCGATTCTCGGACTTATGAAGATTTAATTTCTAGACCTAATTTTTAATAACAGAAAATAAAGAGAATTAAAACAATTTGATTTTGAAATGGATGAAGAAAAACTAGGGCTTAAGATTCCACCATTAACCAATACTTCAGTGATAAAATCTAACAATTCTTATATTCAATTTAATCTAAATATGCCAAAGTTAGGTTTTTGAAAGAATAATTGTTAATCAAGAGCATGAGACATCAAGAGTTTAAAAACCAAGTATGACCCATCAGAAGAAAACACAATTATTTGAGAAAAACCATTTTTTCAATTTTAATTCAAGCAATTAATAATAAAATAACCGTAGAATAAATATAATTAAAATAGAAGTTACCACAATTATTGGATGAACGGCTTCCTCCGTCGCCCCAGTGATGGTGATTAGCTCATTGTAATGGAAACACACTCAAAATAGACTTTCATTGCTCAAAAGGTGCTTACAATGGTGAAAAGGGAGTAACACAGAAGTTTTGAGATGTATATAAACTTTACAGTGAAGTGATCTCAGTGTTACAGAAGAAATAAAAGGAAACAGGAAAGAAGAACAGACCGATACCGCAATAGAAATAAGACTGCCTTAGCAGCTGAAGATACGACTGAAACAGCGGCAAAAAGAATGACAGTTCAACGACAGTCTTATGTTCTTCAGTGTCTTCTTCTTCGCAGCAGCAACAGTTTTCCTGTTTGCTTTTTTCTCTTTTCTGGAAGCTCCTCCCTCCGATTTCCTCCCTTCTCTTTGATATATATAGGGCTATTAAACCCTAGGAAGTCTTCTAAGTTGATAAGGAATCATAAAAGACGTTCAAATCATCCTCTAATTACGTGTGAAACCGAAACAGGGAGGAACTCGGTTTTCCGTCCAAATTAACTTTTGCCAACCAATTTTCCCGGCCAAAACATGTTTGTGACATGTGTTTATGATATTCTGGTTGTCTAATTCAAATTGGGTGAATTTTAATTATCCAACTCTCCCAAAATCACGCAACATAAGCCAACAGAAGTTCTTCCCGAAATACAAAGACTTTCTCGCCTTAATCGGAATTTTGAAATCAAAAAGGGGGTGCCCCCAATCCAAAGTGTGGGTTCCTTGATCACTTCTCCCCGGGGTGCCTTTAGTAATTTTTTGAGTGCCTTTAACAACTTTTTGAGCCGATTTTTTTCAGATTATTCATTTCTCCATATTACCTATAAAAACACAAAAAACCAATAAAAGTACAAAATCGAACACTAACAAAATAGAAAATCGAGCGCAAATTTAGACATAAAAATGTGTCTATCAGATACCATATTCTACATATGTATCCATATGATACAACGAGCAAATGTAATAGGAGGCAAGCCCAACCATGTAATAGGATACTCTAAAATGAGGTTTGTCTCCATGATCATTATAAATAGAGACTCTTAGCGTCAAAGATAAGTATCAGACCACTCATTTGAAATAGGCACATCAACGACCTCCTTAAAAAAATAAGGTAGCCTACTATAATCGACAGTTCATGGTTATCAATATCAACTGATTGTTCCACAGTCGGTTGATAATTATATCCACGAACTACCGATTATAGTAGGCTACTAAACAAGTTTTCTGGATGAAAATCCACAACAATCGGAGGTTTAAGTTTTTACACAACTACTGATTATATCGTAATCGATAGAAAAATATAACCAACTTAGTACAGATTGTAACCACAAACTAGTCAGGTTTCTGAACCTGAAAGTCAGTATAATCGGTAGGTAATTATAGTTACTTTCTACCGATTACGAATATAGAAAATTTAGAAATATTATAAGTTTGGAAATTTTTATATTTGGGGCTACTTTCACAATCGGTAGATATCATATCTGCCAAAACTACCGATTATAAGGGTAAAAAAAATCAAAATTTTCCAGACTTTGGAAAAATTAATATCTGGGGCTACTTTGACAATTGGTAGAAATTCAACTTCTATAAACTACCAATTATGAAAGAAGGAAACATTCGACATTGGGAAAAAATTCAATTTGTGGCTTATTGGATAATCGGTAGTAATCGATTTTATTGAAACTACAGATTATAATGAATTTTGTGACAGAGTGTGTAATCGGAAGATAATTATCTAACGATTCTAGGATGTCAACAACACTAAATGCATGCAAAAATGGAGTTTTTTTGCTAACGATCACATATAAACGCATACGAAGTGAGTTTTTGAGTTTCTTAAAGCTATACATGTTTATTTGATACATTATTATCTTCAATTTGATGTGATTCTTCATTTTCTTTGTTGAAATCACCAAAACTTAGTTTTCTTTCAATGGTTTCCCAACTTCTTCTTCTTATTCTCTAACACTAACTATATAATTATATTTAACTAACTAATTAATCAACATTAACACTAATTAATCAAGGATATATTAGTCATTACGAAAAATATGTGGATAAGGGGTCTATAGATATTATTTTTCAGTGATCCTATTTTATTTTATTAGTAGTCACAAACTATATTTCATCGCCAGACAATTATATTGAAAAGCACAAATGATAATTACAAGCATTGAAAGAAAAATAAAAAGGAATAACTAAGGTCTAAGGCTAACACCCGACCCCTCAACAGATAAAAGGTCACACTGAAGAGAAACAGGAATTCCTAAAAACTATGTCAGTCCATAAATCTCACTATAATAATAGAAAACTCCTTTTTCGACCGGAACCACTTTGATTAAATTGTTCTTACGACTACCCGTTTATTTCTTTTATCCTGGGGATTTGTTTCATAATCACGAGATTAGGGTATTAACGATTCATCCAATACACTCAAAATCAATTCTCTAATTCATTTTTTTTAACTGGACGATCAATTCTCTACAAATTCATTTTTTCTATTTCATTTAATTCTCTGAACCTTTTAATCAACAAGGAAAAATTATAGAGAAACAAAAAATATTGAATTTTACTTTATCTACCTTCTCTATTAAATTTTTGATCAAAAATAAAATCCAATAACAAAAATATCAAAATATCACCAAGAGTATATTTGTTTCGTTCTTTAGTATCCTATAATAGAGTGTAGAGTTGTTAGTGGTGTTAAGAGAGTGTAAGACTTAGTTATATTGAGAGAATTGTAAATGTGTGAACATCACACGTATGTGAGGAGCTATACAAACTCACGATAGTTTCTCTGTAATACTAACTTTCCCATTTAATCAAATTCATTTGGTCAAATCGTCTGTAGCTCCAATGTAGAATTCTTGTGATTCTATCATGGTATCAGAGCCTCAGCCTCAGATTTTTCTGAGGGAATCGATCCTTCTTCATCATATTGATTCTTCTTCTAAAACATCAATTTCTTCATCTTAACTGTTCTTGATTCAACACACAGTTCTTGAAGAAAAATGGAGTTCTTGAAGATTTGTTTTGCAAGATGGATTTGATCCTGATCTCTGCTGCAACGTCTTCAAACAGGATCAAGTATGATTCTTAGGTATGAAATTTGATTTTCTCACTTGTGCTCTTGGATTCATGGATTTCTTCTGCATTTTTGGTATGAATCTTGATTCTTCAACCTCAACTGTTAAAATTGGATATCTGATGGTAATCTTAATCTCATTTTGTTGATTACTTCATACTTAACCTCATGTGTTCAATTTCTATGCCACTACTTCAACAAAATTCAGTTTCATCTTCAATCACAGATTAACATCATAATTAGGTTGTTTTTAAACTCTAATTTCTTGATCAGAATCTACTGTTCTTGTTTCCTGATGCCGAATGGGTCTGAGCATGTTCTAGTCTGCTACACCAAGGTCTAGTTAGGTGAAAACTTAATGTTGTTCCACTCAATTGGATTCAGAAGAAGTGTTGAGATTTTGTGGGTGAAAATGATACTGCACATGGTGCTTAATAGTTCATTTTTCATTCTTCCAATTTCAATTCTTTTTTCAAGGCAGTCCTCACTGCGGTGTTGAAGTATTTTGCGATTTCTAATGATGTTTCTATGTTTGGGTTTCGAATTGGAATTGATGTGTGTACTAGCATACATTTTGGAGTCTTCTTTGTTGAGTTTGTATATACTCAGTATACACCCTATTATTTTTTTCTATCTTAGTTAGGTGTTTCCTTTTTAGTTCATAATAAAGGATTCAATTCTTCAACCAATTCTTGAATATTTTTTTTGTGAATAAGATTTTCTGAATCTCATATTTTTCTTGGGATAAAATATTTTCCTTGGATTTTTCTGAATAATAAGCCAGATTGAACTCGGCTTGTGCTACTGGTCTTGTATTACAGTGTTCTCCTCCTGCTGCTGCTTATATACCTATCATGAGATTCCCTGTCAACTACATAATTTACATCTCTTCTTTTATGACTTGATTTTCTATAACTCTGGCTTCTGAAGTATGTTGTTTCACCTAGTTCTGATTATGTTCGTATGCTTTTTGATCGTGGAAAGGAGTTGGAAGTTATTACAAGGTATTTGTATGGTAATGATGAACTCTATCTGGATACATCTTGTGGTTTGATGGTTCTTAATTAGAAAGATTCATTTTCTCTTTGAGATTTCTGTAAAGAGCTTCTCTTCTTTCTCGCTTTCTGTAAAGATTCATTTTAAATGCCTAAATGCAATGCAAATTTTGTTTATAAATTGATTCTGGAGTTGGGGTATTGTATGGATTTTTCAATTGAGCATTCAAATGTTGGCATGCAACAATCTGAGATGCGGATAAAGCAGATGGGGTATACCATCCATGCAACAATCTGAGATGGCTTCAGTTTTGGCATATTTGTTGGCAGTTTTTATTGGTGGATTTGTTGGCAGTTTCGTGTGCTATTGTTGAGTCTATACTCAATTGTGAGTGTAGCATGTGGTAATAGCATATATCAGATAAAGAACCACAGGAAAGATAGAGATGTATTCACCTGCTTTCTATGCAGCTTGTACTGCTGGGGGTATTCTAAGTTGTGGTCTTACTCATAGGGCTGTGATTCCTCTAGATCTTGTCAAGTGTAATATGCAGATTGACCCTGCAAAATACAAGAGTATCTCTTCTAGTTTTGGGGTTTTGCTGAAAGAATAGGGATTTCGAGGTTTCTTCAGGGGATGGGTGCCTACTTTATTTGGCTACAGTGTGCAGGGTGCTTTTATGAATTCTTTAAGAAGTAGTACTCTTCTCTTACTGGTCCAGAGAATGCAGCCAAATACAAGACTCTCATTTACCTGGATTGTATTTAAGTGTGTGGTGCTGTTTTGGATACCTTCCTTAACCAGCAATCATCTTTCACCTGCTTGTTACTGAAGTTATTTCATCTTTTACTGCATCACTTAAATTTGTTGCATCAATTTGTGCACGGCGTCGCTCCTTGGTTGCTTCTAACAGATATCAGAGTGTAGAGTTGTTAGTGCAATCTCAAGGTTTCATTGCAGCCACCCTGAGATTGAGGGAGGGTAATGAGTGTAGAGTTGTTAGTGGTGTTAAGAGAGTGTAAGAGTTAGTTATATTGAGAGAATTGTAAATGTATGAACAACACACGTATGTGAGGAGCTATAAAAACTCACGGTAGTTTCTCTGTAATATTAACTTTCCCATTTAATCAAATTCATTTGATCAAGTCGTCTGTAGCTCCAATGTAGAATTCTTGTGATTCTATCATCCTATTGCTTGGGAATTTAATTGGGGTGAATTAGTATCATTGGGGGTGCCATGAACCGAAGTTGGTTGAGCCATTAACTTTCAGTTTTACAGTCATTTCGTACTTTGATTAACCTCACACGATAGCATCACTATTATTGCCAATTTTTGGAACAAAGTGGCAGGCGCGTTGGGCGTGCATCTTTGCTAGTGGATGATAATTAAAAACTTCAAACAAAATACAGAACTCGTAGCTGATACATTGCTACCGACGATTGCGCTTTTTGTTATCGCCATCACTTCTTTTCTTTTTCTTGCACAGCTGGTTTTCTTTGAATCTTCTTAGGAGTAGTAGAAAATGTATATACACACCGTATGGATCGGGGGAGACTAAGTAGGTTTGATGACAACTTGATGATGCGATTCTATTTCGAAATAACATGGCGCACTACGCAATTGCTGACTTACACGGAGTTGTTTTTACATAATTATTATTTATTTATTTTTTTGATCGGTCACGGTGTTGTTTTACATGTTAGGCAACGTATCGTGGCCATGCTGGCCAATGAAGTATGTAACATCAATATATTCTGTCACGCTTTTAAAATGTAATTACACTCTTCTTTCACGAGCCTTCTTAGCGTGCATTCTTCCGAGAAGCATTTTTAGGTAACGTGCACTAATAGATGTTCTTATATATAACACCATATATATACTTGGAGTTCGTACTTTTATGGTTACTCTTCCACTACGCTTACAATAACCTAGGTAGGAATGTTGTGTCAAAAAAAAAAAAAAAACTAGATAGGTGTAGTAGCTACAAATTTAACTACTACACCCAAAAGATCGGACACCTAAAAATGAAGGTCAAACAACCTAAATAAGAAATAAAGAACATAAAGTAATGAACACGAGTATTTTACGTGGTTTGATCGTTAAAGAAATCTACATCCACGAGTAGAGTTTTACTATGATGATGATTTTACTTACATAAGATTCCATTAAAAGAAAATGAAGTTCTTTATGTTCTTCTCTAGTGGTGGCTAGGAGAAGAAGAAGATGGATCCCTAAAAACATATCACACTTTCTTTTTTATAGGGAAAGGGATGTACATCGGATTACAATATTTCCCTTAGGGATGACTACTTAGGATAAGATCTAGTAGAAGACAGACTATTCTATAGATGTTTGGTGTTGAATTAAGTTGCTTTGGTGTTGATCTTGCGCCACGTGTCCCCATAGATATTTTGACACTATATTTTGCCCCTTTTCTTGAGGGTTGTTCGAAGAAGAATCCTTAGGAAAATCCTTTTTAATCTTTGTGTCTGCATTGTTGGTGATGCCCGCGAGTCGTACTCATTATTAATCTTAAGTTGACTTTCCTTTTGCATATGTATCTGGCGGTGCTTGCTTCGGTTGTTGGTTGTTACTTTACCTAGATTCGGAACGCAATGCATAAATATTGTGACAAACTTCATAGCTTCTATTTGTTGTTGCAGGAACTGAGCGGAAGAACATAAACTGCTTTAAAAGTATTAATTATTTCTCTTGTTCTTGCGTGAAGTTCCAAAGTATTTCGTGAATTAATAATTACTGACGATTGGTGTGGTGTGATAATATTCCTTGTATGCTGCCCCTGTGATATATTTTAAATTTTAACAAGTAATCTCCGCATACGAAATCTGAAGTCTCTGTCTCAAAGAAGTACAAATAAGAAGCCCAAAGTATATGAAGCATCGGTCCTTGAAGTATACGAAATATATATTAATTTTTCAGTAAACATTAGAAATCCAAAGTATAAGAGGTATCCAGTCTTGAATGCTAATAAGAAGGATTGTGAAACACTGAATTATAGGATTAAAAAGTACAAAGTATGTGAAACAAGAAGTATAATGATGAGAAGTACTGATCGATAACTAGTTGTTGTGCATATAATGTCATGCAGTTTAGGTAAGTGGTTAACTTATCAGAAATATTATAGTAAAATGCAATGTCAATATGGGGTTAGACGCCAATACAAGTATTATTCAAAAGAGTTACCACTAGAGATTATGTTGTTGCTAAATAACGAAATGAGATGCACATTAGAGGTAAATAATACTTAGCTCATTCCCCAACAAGAATTTTGGTTTCCCTATGAGCTGCCTAGTATCTCCTTCATGGCGTGGCTATCGCGTCCCCAAGTGCCTCCCAAAGTCCCACTGTTATTGACATTGCTTTCAAGTTTAATGGTTTATCTCCATAAGCTTTGCGAGCCGGGATGGACTTATTCCACTTGATGGTTGATTATGAGGTAACTATCATGTCTGAGTTCTAAATATAGGGAGATGAATGTCTGATGCAAGTGTAATATTCTGAAATGAGCTGACTCTAACTTCTCCGATCTGACTATCCCGAGCGAGTTGGTTGTTCCCCATAAGTTGACGAGTTTGAGTTCAACTGTGAAGTTTTAATTTGATGGTATAAGGTGTGATGGATTCGAAGTGGTTGTCCTGTCCGACCTAGTTGATCTTTTCCGAGTTCAGCTCCCTAATCTGGGATGATTTGACCCGAACTAGATGTTGCAAACTAGTAAAGCTGACTTGATCTAGTTGTATAAGATGGTCTGAGATGGATGGTTCTGAGCGAGTTGAGATGGCGAGTACGATGTTGAATTAATCGAACATGATGACCGGGTCCGAGCTCATAAAACACTTTGAACATAACCTGGTTTTATTTTAATTAGCCTCCACAGTTCTTCAATTTCTTTCATCAACTCATGCTCTTCTATTTTTAGATAATTCTTCTCCAAAACTTTGAATGATTCCATATTACAATATGCATTTCCTAGTGAGATTTTGACAAGAAATTGCACTAATGGAAGAGGTCTTTCTTTCAATGCTTCTACTACTTCATGGATATGGACTATTCCGAAATGATTGGCCGAATTTGAGCATCACAAGTTGGGGCTGCGATGATTGTTCCACGAGCTAATGTTGTAGTGAAAATGGTAATTCACGAGTCTATACTTTGAACTGACTCCCACGAAGATGATTATTCGAGAACGAGCTTTGATGCGTAGATTTGCGATGCGAAATCCTTTTTACAACTTTACCCTCACAAACTCCTTTTTCTTCTCCCGATGAAGCATGGATGGCGGCCTTCTCTAACTCAGTAGAATCTTGCTCTAACTATTCTTTCTTCTCAGAAATCAAACCCTCTCACTCGAGGCAACAAATCCATCTCATTTCCCTTGTTGTAGCCTCAAAATTACAAAGATCCCTCACACTCCATTGTTGTTGTTGTAGAATCAAGTCGTTGTGAACCCAATTCAAATGTTAATTGCATAGTAAGATGTATTTATGTTCTTTTAACACCATATCTTATTTCTTATTTATTCTTGATTACGAACCCTCTTTATCCAGGATCTTCTTAGGTTGCTTCTTTTCTTTTACGATAAGCTTGTTGCGAACTACGACCACTTCCCCAAATTAACTATCTATCACCCTTGGTGATTGTCGGAGCTTACTTCGAGATGACTTGCTAGATTCTGACCTGAAAAGAGATTGGTGGCATTCGAGATTGTTATGCTTGCCCCTTGGTTAATGCTTAAATTCGGCCTCGATATATGATGCCTCCTTTTTTTTAAAAGCATAGGAACCTAAGGTTTTAGAAACCAAAATTCCTATCTGGGAACCTTAATGCCCCATAGTCTCATTATTATTTATTTACATATTGAACTCCTACAAAAATCAAATAGTTGTGTTATCCCATATAGTTGATATCCATAACAGGGAAGATCATCGGGCCCAATGCCATGTCCTGATTCGGAAATCTCATCTTTACTAATCTCTAGTGATGGGATGTGTTAAATCCACTAACTATCCTAGCCTAGGGTCCAAATCACATTGGGGCTTACCGATTTCCCAATTCGAATAATCTGTTGTTTCAGGGATACCATTTCCTTCGATTGACCACCTAGAACAATTTCATGGGACCACCTGTGTTAGTCTCTGGGTGACCCCTTTGATTCTGGACCCGTATTTCAGAACCCTCAAGTCACCTCGGGGAGAATCTTATCTTGCCCCGATGAAGAATGACCCATTGTGTATCATGGGGATACTATAATTAGTCTATGGGTAGCCTCTTTGACTCTGGACCCGTAGTCCACGAGTTCTCATATCACCTCGGGGGAAGGACGCACCTTGCCCGGCCCGAGTACGAATGATCCATTTAATAACCGTGATTTACTTACTCACTCCAGACATGGTCGTCTCCATAGCTCTTGACACCAACGAGGGACCTTTATTTTTGAATTGGCGTAGATACATTGCCACTCTCTGGATTGTAGTTATTTCTTCTCGTGCTCTATCGTGGGCAGGTCCAATTCGTTGCGTGTTGACCCGAGCTATCTTACTCTTGAAGTTGAAATTGGTGGATGTTGTGAAGTTCGATTGTCATGTTTTCTATGTACAACTAACTTTTAGTTGGTGATGCACGAATTGTTCTACTCCAAGGTTAATATCTGGGGAAATGATGTGTTGCCCTACTTCACTGTTTGTCTCTCCGAAGTTAATTTGACTGGAGATCTGAATTATTTTAAAAGTTACTACTGCTAGCACAAGCTGCTTACTTCCAAGGCTAGATGACCCAATCTCCCTCATATGGTGGATAATTTTATACAACGTCATGGTGTGTAAGAACCAAATTTATAGACTTATTCTCATTTATAGAGCGAAATATCCTTGCTTCGCTTATTACTGGCTTGATTGATTTTCGTAAGCTTCGTTCAACCCTGGTCTCTTTGGCAGTTAGGATGGAGGTGGTCTGGTCCGGGATGTTATTTAGATGAGATGGTAATTGCCCCGATCTAATTGTCCCAAAGTAGTCTCTTGTCCGATGTCTCTGTCATGACCCGAGTTTATCGTGTAGGTAGCTCTTCTCCAGGTGAAGACGTAGTTACGAGAAGCTGGTTTTCGTTTCCTTACAGACGCGAGCTGAATTATTGAGGCCCGTGGTACTTTGTTCTCTAATAATCGTATTATCCATCACGTTACTGTCGTATCTCTCCAAACTACTCTCAAAGGTCCACAATTATACGAAGCTAAAGTTTTCAGGAATGCTAGCTTGTGACTTAGAAGATTATATAGTTTCACACCATAATGTTCCACGCTTTTTATAGAAGCCTCATCTAACTTTTCCCTTAATGAATGCATGGTAGAGCACAGGTCTCTTGTGCCTTTGTGGGTGTTGCGGTTGTTGGTATAGTACTCCAACAAGTTATAGTTGTGAAGCTTGATGTTGCTGCCTGTACAACTGCTTAATGGAGGATAGAAGGTTCCACTGCAGTTGTTGCTGAGATGTTATGATTTGTAACTCCTAACCTTCACATTTTCAATCATCTACTGAAGTTGTGGTGTTTAATGCCCCCTGTTATTGAGCAAGTTGTTGTGGATTTTGAGGCTGGTGTGCCAGCTGCTGGAACTGCTGCTGCTGCCGATGTATACTTGGTGATGCACAGTTTGGTGCTGCGAAGGTAGACTGGAGTGGGAAGTCTGATGTTTTCGTGGTGGAGCTGTCATGGTTACCCCCCGTGATTCGAGACTGAAATCGAATAACATCTGAGTGGATAGATGAACTTCTTCTTTTTGTTTTCAGGATAAGAAAACTTATTGCAATGTTTGGTGTTGGAGTTCAGTGATTTCTGATATTCCCTCATAGATTTTGCCGCGCGGTTTTAACAAATATGACCTGATTTTGCCGAAGGTGATCTGGAGCTTTTACGAGCCGGCTATCTGGGGAGGTCAGAGAAGATCTGGGCAGTCCTCGACTGTGGTATCTGGAGTAGGCAAGAGATCAGATCTGTAGCATGTCCAAGATGGTTCAGTCCTAGATGTTCTAGAGCATGCCCGTTGCAACTAAAATGATGATGATAGTATTTTCTAGTCACGCGTTATTCCGAGGTGTGGTTTAAGGGTGAACTTATTAAGATGGTGATGAACTTTGCCCCGACATTGATTGAGTGTGAGAACTCTCCCCCTTTGATATGTTGTTCATGGGATGATGAGCCTTGCAGACTTGGATGAACTGTTGTGACTGATCCAAGATGACTACTTCCCAGATGATCTCCCATCTTCCTATCATTTTGGTGTCATTTGTGTTATAGCTTCTGCATCATTATGAGATTTTGCGAGTTGGGATGCGATATTTGGGAGACGTGTTTACAATTAGGCCCCGATGTGGATGATAGTCCGATATGTACTGGTCCCAGATATTTTTGGTTCGCAATGGTGGGTAGGTCAGATAAGATTGATTGTGACTCCACGAGTCTGGTCTTTCAAGATAATGTTGTTTCCTCGAGGGAATGGGATCTAAGCTGAGTTTTCTGCTCCATTCATACCCAGGGTACCCGAGCTATTGGCGTTCCACGAGTTTGTTCGTGTGCATCCTCCATACTCAACTACGGAGTATTATTTAACTGTTATTGAGTTGATGAAGCCCTAGTTTGATTATCACCGACTATCCGTCTGAAATTAATTTACTCCATAGTTGACTAGCACATGAGTGTTGTCGAAGACCGATATGGTTTGGCCTCAGATATGCATATGAGGTTGTAAGTTTCCCGAGTTTGGCTGAAGTAATCTTCACGTCCGAATAACTATTTGCTTAGTTGGTGGGCTACCTAGATTCTTATATGATTCTAGCAGCAAGGTTGGAAACAGATTTGATTTCTACATAAGAATTAGGTCTTATTGAGGCGATCCTGAATATGAATTTTACATGCTTACTGGAAAGTGATTGTGAATATAATTTCGTAGCTTTTCTAGCGAGATGATAGGGAATTTCACAAGCTCAAAGTCCCGCAGATGAGGTTTTTTTAATGTATCACATTAACATAGATCGATGATTTGAGCCGAATCGACCATTTTGACATGATTGCGATGCTTTTCCCCACAATCAACAACCTTCATTCTTAATACAAGTTTGTTCGACCATGACTTATTTTTGACGTTACGAAATTGACCTTTCAAATCCTTCAATTCCATTTCATGATGATAGATTTTGTAAACCAAGTTGGGTCATCAGTTTGTACTAGAGCATCTTCCCCTTGAAGCTGGATTGTTGTGAAGCTATGCCCTCAATTAATGTTTCTATAATTAATCAGATGGGTTGGTAAAATAAGTTTTGGTCATTGTAAATCCACAATCAAGACTTATTTCTAACCAAAATTTTAGAAGAAACATCAAATTTTATGAAGAACAAGTTCTGATTTATATGGAAAACACCCAAATCAAACATAGATTTCTCATAATTAGAAACTAGGATATTAAATCTTCTTTTTTATTTTTCTTTCTGACTCAAGTGAAGATTGAAACCAGTAAATCCCCAAATCAGGCCACTGTTGGTGCTAAGTGTTTTCGAAAAGATCAGAATGGATTTATAAAACTGGACCTATTGACGACAAATCTTCCATCAAAACTGATACTAGGTTAAGGTTTAGAAAGAAATATCAAATTTTATTGAAGAACAAACCCTGGTTTCCCTGGAAAGCTCTTTGAATTTTTTTTACTTAATACTTTCAAATCTGGATTTTGAAGAACAAATAAAAGAGAAAAGGAAGAAGATTCATGATGTTTATTCTTTCTTCAGTGAAGCTTTCCCGTCTCAATTTTTGCAGAAGTTCCCTTCATGTCTGTCTCTGGTTTGATACACAACGACTTCACCTCTCTTTTCACATTTCATCCATCTGAAACTTATTTTCTTTGAACAAATGTTTCTTATTTTCCCCTCACACTTGCTAACTCGGTAGATCTATCACTAAGAGTACCATCCTCATTAAACTACTTCAAAATCTTCGCATTTAACTATCTGACTTTCACTAAACCACAAGTTTCTCAACAAAGTAGTAAAACAGTCCATATTTCTAGCGCCAAAATATAGTAGCTAAAAATCTAACTACTACACCCAAGAGATCTAATACCTAAGAATGAAGGTCAAACAACCTAAATAAGAAATAGAGAACATAAAGTAATGAACACAAATATTTTACGTGGTTCGATCGTTAAAGAGATCTACATCCACGGGTAGAGTTTCACTTTGATGATGATTTTATTTACATAAGACCCCATTAAAAGGAAATGAAATTCTTAGTGTTCTTCTCTAGTAGTTGCTAGGAAAAGAAGAAGATGGTAAAAACATATCACACTTTCTCTTTTATAGAGAAATGAATATACATCGGGTTACAATATTACTCTTAAAACTAACTACTTTGGATAAGACCTAGTAGAAATAAACTATTCTATAGATACTTGGTGTTGAGTTAAATTACTTTTTATATTGGTCTTGCACCACATGTCCCAATTGATATTTTAGCACTACAGTAGAAGTGACTCAACATTTTTCGTTTGAGTTACATGAATATATTTATATTCATTTCGTCATGTACCATAAAAAATAGCAGCCGTATTAGGACCGCAGATTTGCTACCGTGATCCATTTGGATATCGAGTTTGTCTAGTGATGATGCATGAGGACTGGGGAATGCTAGTCGGCTACGTTGAATTTTTGAACCGAAAGTAGTTGGATATATATCAAAGTGTTAATCACCTTTTGTTGGGTGGGCGTTAATTAGCTGTTAGCACCCATTTTGTAAGTTCCATGGAAGAAAATCATGTAGTTTTAGGAACTTGTCGTATACATGTAACAGGATCTGAACTTTGTTACCTGCATGGGTAAAATCAGGCGCTGACTAATCCTGGTTCCATCCCCTAAAAATCTCAAATTTATATATAAACCTAACTAATCCTGACTCCATCCCCTAAAAATTTCAAATTTATATAAAAACCTTTAATTTTATCATATATTTTATATTTTACACACCTAATATTTTACATTTAGTCTATTACAATCTATATGTTTATGTAGACTTTTTTTTTTTTTGGACCCCCTTAACATTAATTCCAGGTTCCGCAGCTGATCACCTGTACGTCTTCCATCCTCAACTGGTCTCAGAACGTCATCCCACTAACCCAAATAATTATTCCTACGATGAAGCTTGTTGTAAGAGTAGGGATATTGATGTCACACATAGCACATTTGATGTCATGGAAAAATGATAACAACTCCACGTGAGCCAACCCATACAGTTGATGGATTTATTTATAAAAATGAAACTCATCGTTTTCGTGTAATTACTAGTTAAAAACATTTATAAATAATTTCCACACAAGAGTTCGAGGTTTTCTTTTTATTATTATCTGGCGTTTCACGTCTGACTTGGATTATTTTCTTCGAGTTAGATGTGCCATTGTTTGTTCTTGTTATTCTCATCTCACTCTTCACACGTCACAACTGACATCTGACTTAGCACAAGAATTTCAGTCGAAAGCTTATGCATAAGTATATACTATTTGAATACATGTAAACAGCCGTACTTACACAGTTGAGTATAATATAATCGGATCAAAAGACACATTAGTTAGTCCAATTTAGACGAATCAAGAGAAAAGCAAAAGAAAAAAAAAAACACCCTCCTCTTAGGTTTAAGGTGACACCCGATTCTTAAAAATTTAACATAGAAATGAAAATATTATTAGAGCTCAAAGGTTTTTGAGGTGGGTCCTTTTCACCATGTGCATGCATGTGATGTGTCCTTCTCTTTTAGACCCACCACTTCCCTTCTACTTAGAGCAAATAAATGGCTCTTTTTTCCTTCACGTTCTCTATCTCTTTTTCGCTCTATAGGTTTTAAACTTTTGATATACATTTGCTGATGAACTTGCTCTCTAGTCTAGTCTATCTCCCCTCCTCTATTATTATCTCTTGCATATATAGAACCATCAATTATTCAAAGACTTTCCGTTGAAGGTTAATTAGGTACATGTGATATAAAACCATTTCTGTTGTATATCCCAAAAGAATCAAGTTCTTTTTCTATCTCTAAGAAAAAATCAAACGAGTCAAGTTGATGATGAATACCCATATCATACATTTTCATTAAATACTAGCTACTACACTCATAAGTAAATCTAGTTTTTTTCTCTTTTCTCATATTCATCTTCTTCTTCTTCTTTTGATCATATATGCATGATTCATTATCATTTTTATCTCATCCTACTAAACCTAGCTGCTGCTACTAGCACAACTCTCATCTCAACTACTCGTGCATTATAATAGTTACATCATTTATTATCAAGACACCCAATGTCATCAAGACACGACTTCTATAATTGATCAGTAGGTTCTTGTTATAAATTCAAACTCGATTATCAAAACAAACAATAGTAGTGAGAGATATATTGATATTCGATCGACAATGCGTCCTACTACTACTACTGCATTCAAGCAAGAATTTCTCAAGAAATGGTTAGTGGGTCTTAAGATTTGTAGTTCTTCAATGAACAACATGAATATTATGCAGAGAAAAAAGACTATAAAATTATCAGCAGATGTTGCCATGGCTTCAGCTAGAGCTGGTAAAACACTATGGAGCAGAGCGCTAATTGCCAAAGCTGCAAAACAAGGTGATGATGATGATAACGATAAGATCATTGCTGAGAAAATATTAGGTGACGATAAATTTCAGAGAGTTGTAGCATATAATAATTCTAGACTTTCACCAATTGGATCCTTTACAAGCAAGAAGATCTTAGGAAGAAGTCGACGTTTACGTAGGAAACGAAAATGTATGGCGCCACCATCTCAACGTGTTCTTGCTAGTTCCATTGCTAAAAGATTAGAGGTGAAGAAAAAGAATCAGGTTCTTAAAACTCTTGTACCCGGTGGAGAATCCATGGTAGATGATATATCTTTGTTAGAAGAAACCCTGGATTATATTTTATCTCTTCGAGCTCAAGTAGATGTAATGCGACGACTTGTTAATGCATCCGATGAAGTTTCAGAAAATTGCAAGTAAGGCCCATGATAACTCTTAGCTATTTTCATGTTTCTTCTTTTATTTTCCCTGTTCTCTATTTTGTTTAATATTATTAGACAAGAAAATGAGACGCAAGAACGAAGCAGATTATTTATTGAAGTCCATAGGCATGTATGTACAGTTTAATGGTGAAATATAAAGTTTTAAGTATTTTTCCATATCCTTATGTCGATCATTTAGTAGAATCTACTTATAATTTTCAAGCATTTTCATAAAATGTGGTGATCTTTTGACGATCACTAATGATTTAATTTAGTTTCAATCGGTAAACTTAACTAGCTTGAAATGAAATGGTTATTGAGTTCAACCAGCACCAAGTAGCATTTCATTTTTTTAGAGGTAATATTTTAACGACAATGCTGGTAATTTTTTATTAACTTCAACTCCTATATTCTTATGGACCCTTATGAAAAACTGACCATTTTTTTTCAGTCAGACAATCTAGTGTAAATTTTTGAATAAATTAGTTTAGGACTAATATTTCACATTTACCCTCCAATGTTTACCAGAATCGGCAAATATTTTTTTTCTTTATCAGGTAGATTTTGCAATAGATCTAATGAAAAATTACCCACACATAAATTTATGTTTATGTATATTTTTTACATAAGTTGAAGCATAACCAATCTACTCTAGATATGGAGTAGATTATTTTTATTTTTATTACTTTTGCTTTTGTATCTTAGAAGGTAATGCCCCATTAATGGATAGAAAGAACAATCATAGAGCAAGATGACATTGTATATAATTACATACCAGGAATGCGATTGCGAATTGCCACAATTGTAACATTTTATGGATATCTCATCATATATGCATTGTGTTTACCGTTATTCCCTAAAGAAAAAGAAAAAAGAAGTACTGTTAATACCTAATAATTTTGAGTAAAAAAAAAAAGGATGTGAAATCATTGGCGTGTTTAGTTATTTACTTGAGTATCTCCGCAGAATGCGGATAACATAGTAGTAACAGGAGACAAGAGATCCATCTTAAACCCAACAAAAATGATCACGTGGGCGTTGTTTCTTTCTTTAAAATTGGATGATTAGTGGTCACATATTCTTTAAATTAAATTAGTGTTTTTGTTATTAATAAAAAATTTGGTTCTCACGAATTCTCGACTTAAATCACAAGCAATGTTGTACCATACCGAATTTCGGTTCGTACCGGTCGAGAGCGATACACTGGTACGCCGGTATACCGGAAAAATTTCGGTTTACATACCGATGAAATATCAGTCCATATATTTTATACCTATAATTTTATAAAAAAATATTAGCTCACATTTTATAACTATAAATATATTTGAAAACGTTTTAACAAATGTTTTTTCATCCGAAATATATAGATCCATAGATTCCATATATAGTTCAAAGTTCAAACAGGAAACACAAGATAAACAACAACAACTTCAAAGTTCACCGTCTAAAGTACTAATTAAACAACCATACTACAATTCTAATCAAAATTATTAGATTCATTATAGATATCGTCACAGTCATCACCAAGTAGTCCTCTTTCCGTGTCCAACATCAATTGATCAGTATCATATGCATCAATGTCAGTGTCAGTTGGATAACTAGACAGTAAAACGATGGTGGACAGTAATAATGCACAATTGCCAGTTTAAAATCACGGTGCAACTTAACTTATAAAAACAAATGCAGCAATCAAATACCACTATTGACCAAAGATCAGAACCGAGATTCCTATTAAAAAGAAATTTCACAGATTCCTCAAAACCCTTACTAATAAGACAGTAGGATTTATAGTGATTTAACCACACAGATAAACCCAATATCTTATGCTGATAATCACACAGAAAAGTAAGAAAGAAGCTAACAGCATTAATAGAATTACAGGCACTTACGGAAGAACACAATATATTTCAGGTTCAAAACTAGACAGATAATTAAATGGACCCAGCAAGAAATAAAGAACACAGCCCCCTATTGACACACCATTCAAAAATGCTATAGTAATTAACGACAATACTACGAGCAGTGGAATTCAGCCTATCAATACTTAACCACCATATAAAGCTTAGTTTGCAGGTAATGAAGTGGGTTAGATAATACCTGGAAGATGTAAACAGCACAAGAACTATATGCAGACCTTTACATCAATATAAGAACGAGAAGCAATGATAGGGGAACCAAAGTACATGTCATAGGAGTAGAACAACACTACGATATGAACATTCCAAAGAAGAACAACAATACTATCTACTATAAAATGAGTAAATAAAACTTGTGAATTAAAACAGTCCATGGGTGATATAGACTATTGGAAAGTAGGCAAATATTCCAATACAAAATTTCACATGTGTTGTTTCACAACCACCACTAATACATAGAGATATTAGAAAAGTGCAATGTTATTTTCAATGTCAAACACATAACACAAATAAATAAGCTAACCTTAGTTAAGGTTTGAGCATGTTCAATAATTCATTGAACTATATATCCAGAGCAAAATGATAAATGATAACATACCTTCCTTCTATCCATCTTCATGAACACAACCTACATGTTTCTGGAACAACACCATCCACTACAACTGTTTTCTAGAACAGTTCTCATTTCCCCTAATACATTTTCCAGTTTGTATCTCCTCAGTGTCACTAACTCTAGATTGAATGCTAATGAGCTTACACAAAACCTACCTAATAGCCCCACAATACAAGACCCCATTAATACAAATTTAATTAAATGAACAACGAAACTGAAAAAAACAAAACATCACAAACACATCTCGAACAATCATTCACATAGTTGACAACATGTTTTGGCACATTTTCAACCATGACATCTTAACAAATCAAACAGAAATTTTCATTTTTGTGTCGGTAAACTAATTTCAGACAAGAAACAAGAGAATTGTACCTACAGATTTCCTTCTGGAGCTGCCGAAACGATGGAGATGTTCAAATCCTTCGAAGGTTCTACCAATTCTAGCTGGAAAATTGAAGAGAAAATTGAAGAGAGAATTTCTGTAGCGTGATTGCGTGAAAATTGAAGAGAGGAAACAAATGAAGACTGGAGAGAGGGATTAGGTTTCATTTCTCTCCAACAAATCTAAAGCGTTGGATTAAAAAAAAATTCTCATCCAACGGACATAATTCCATTTCGGGAATTTCAAAAATTTTTGGAATTTTCGGTTTTTGAAAATATCGGCCGAAATTTTTCGTTGAAATATCGTTCCACCGGTAACCCAAAATTCGTTTCGGTTTCACCCCGAAACCCGAAATTTCGGCGAAATTTCGACCATTTCGGCCGAAATGTACTACCCAGATCACCAGCACTATCATCGAAAGACTTTACAAATTTAGAATTTATTTACAGAAAAACTTAGCATCTATCTATTTTTCTACGTAATACTACATTTAATACCAAATATATAGGTGCTTTGGGTTTTTATTTTATTTAATTTTTGATCTTTAACTTTTTCTAAAAAAAAGATTCCTTTTATCCTGATATAAAGGCGAAGTTTAAAATTTTAGTTGTGTCATTAGATAGGCAGAGTTCTAATTCTAAAATTATTTTTTCTAAATATACCATTATTTACGGTACATAGGTATCATTTAAACTTAGTAAATATAGGATAGAAATACATAGATCTAGGAGCAGATCCGTCTTAGGGGATAGGCGAGCTAGGCCATCGCCTAGAGCCCCAAATTGTTTGCGACCCAATTCTTTAAAAAAAAATTAACAGACAATTATAACAGAGAAAAGTATTACGAAAACAATTTGCCACATTTATTCAGAAAACAGTGACAGTTTTTACGTTACTAAATGATTTGTCACAATTATAAATGTCACTAAATTTTTAATTACTGAAGGTAAAAACCTATTTTAGGTGTATTTTATGCCAAATCACAAGTTTGAAACCCAAAATCTAACCAAAATAATTAAAAAATTTTTATTGAAGTTATCACTTTAAATATTTAAATTTGCCTTCCTTAAACTAAAATTTTAACTCATAAAAAAACTTCATAGTTTAAGGTCGTCTAGAGCACCTCGAAACTGTAAAACGGCCTTATCTAGGAGCATTTAATATTTATATTGTAATGAGGTAAGAATAAATTAGGAAGATGAAAGGAAATTTATGAAAACCAAAAAATAAAATCTAAGAAAATACTCCTTCGTCTTTATATGTGGAACAGAGAAAGTATATATATTTTTGGTTTACTAAACTGTTTCCTTTATTATAGGTAAATTGGTGAAGTTACTTCGATATTTATGGATTAACATTATGTTAAACAAATAAATATCAATTATAACAAACAAATGTTAAGTTCACAAATTTTTTAACAGCAGGCACTTATATATCTCTCTTCTCTTTTCCATCGTCTTCAAAGAAAAATGATTAGAGTCCTCTGATCTTCCTGGATTCGGTGTGTTTATGGAATAATTCCAGTAAAACCTTTTATAAATCATGTATATCTTTTAGTTTTTTGTCAGGATTTAGAGGAATTTTATTCCTTATAATCATAGATTTTTCGGTGGGGTGGTGGGTGAAAGTTTCTATTGGTGATAATAATTTTGGTTTGGTGGTATTTTCGGGTGTGGTTTATTTGATGAGCTTTCTGCTAATAGTTCAATGATGCTCCTTCTTTAGTTAATGGTGGTGAGGTTATGGTTTTGATGGTTCTGAGAATATTTGACTTGCAAGTAGATATTGGACCTAGGTAATAAAAAGCTATCTGCAGCACCAATAGAAGCTGAACATGGATCGAAATACCTTATATGGATTAAAGAACATGGATCGGACCTATAACCTTTTTTTATTTTTTAAGTAACAAAAGAAAAACTTCAAGTTTTGTATATTGGGGAGTTTGGTAACCATTATTATAATAGATTATGAGCCCATAATCAATTATCCAGCCTATAATTCATTATATAGTTGTTTGTTAAAATTTATAATAATTGATTATTTCAATCATAATTGAAAAAATTCATTATTTTCGTAAGTAGGAAAAAGTTGTTTATAAAAATTATCATAATCAATTATTTCTTTAACAAAAATGAATTAGATTGTTTTCCTTATTTTCTCTAAACTATCAAGAGAGGGACAAAAAACAATAGTGGACTAAAAAAAGTTCTTAGATCATCATTCTTTCCTCTCCTCTTCGAGAGCATTTTTCTAAGATAATCAATTATTCTAAAAATATATTTGTTAAAATTTATTTAAAAAATGATTAATAACATAATCATTTTTCAATTTTTCTAATATTAAGTACATCTATATTAGAAACATTTTTTTATTTTTCATCAAGATTTAATACTTTTATAAGAAAGAAGTAATATGCACAATACACCAGTGTAGACTGTCCTCAAGATAAATTTGAAATGATTATAACAATCGAGAAAAACGTGATAAAGGTTAATTTAAATTGTTATAAAAGTATATGATGAGTAACCTAACACGAAAACAAAATAATAATAAGAAGAAGACGACTTTTAAAAATCACCCAAAATAACGATTATAGTTTATCTGAAAAAATAATTATGTAATACTAAGAAAACACTAATAACATTACGCATATCTAGTCAGTAGATACAAATTCTCAAACCTAAAACCAAACAAATCTAGGTTGAAGATGAAAAAATAAAGAGGAAAGTCTTGCAAATACTTTTTTGTACATGCAGTAGAATCTTACTGATGTCCTCATACCGGCAGTCATTCCAAGTTTTATGTGCTAATTATCATATATATATGGTAGTGGTGGTGAGTCGAGAACACAAGTTGCGGTTCTGGACCTGATGAGTAGTTTGTGGTTAACCAGGTTCATGGAGGAAGAAATTTCATTTCCAATGGGATTTATTGGGCTAAACCTTTACTTCCAATGGGTTATAATTTAGTAAGCCCGTTAATTTGTATGGGCTAGGTCATTAATATGATTCTGTCACAATTGCCTTCCATTACTTCATCTTTAGTTCAGACTAGTATGTAATCCGTGCTACGCACCGGGTTGATGAAAATTATTGATTTGTTGTGACGGGGTTTCCCCCCGTGGGCCAATGACTTTTGAACATCTTCAAAAAAAAATTGATTAATATGATTATTTTTATAGACAGGGAAATTTGATACCCTTTGATAATCCTAATATGGTATATGTGGGCAGTTTAAAAAGACTTAAATCGCGAAACCATGAATGAAATTTTAAGTTACATGCCAAAGAAATTTTTGTTAGAAATGCTTAAACCACAATGAAATATCAATTCCATACTCTCTTGATAATGACAACTAAAAGCATTAACCAAATTTTTATACATTGTTATATTCAAAATTTTGTTCGAACTGTAGTCAAGCTGGAAAAGTTTTCAAACGTTGCTAGATAATCAACCAGGCATGAGAATTACAAAAGACCTAATTTATTTAAATTGTCTGCATGTGGTCCAAATTGACATTAGAAACAAAATGCATGCTTAAATACTACTCAGAGAGTCCAGGTTTTTACCGTAGGTACCTTCTCACCGGAATGGGATTTGGCCCACACTTGTCCTCATAACGTAGGCACGTAATGCATAGCAGATGCGTAAGATTTCCATTCACCAAAGAACCATACGTCCTTAAGGAATTCAGGATGGCCATCCCTTTTTAAAGACCAATAAATTTTTCTTTGTACCCCCGGAGGAACCGTTCGGCCACATTACTGTTAAACTTTACTGTGAAAATAAGCTTCCCATTTTCTCATGTTAAAAGGTTTCTACAAAGCTTAAATTCCCTTGGATCTGGAGATAAAATTGGCACCAAAACATGAAAAGAGAGAGGAAGAAGGATCAAATAGTTGTTAATTGAAAAGATTAAAGCAAGGATTACTTACCGGTAGAGTGAATCCAGGCAACTCATGGGAGTGAGAGATCACAGTCACCCGTTTTAATAGGAAACCACCTTCCTCGTCACATAGATCGTGTTTCTCACAATGGACATGGACCCCAAAGTATTGCACCTCTAGCACCGTTAAATATAAATTCAAAAACCATATTTTATGCTTTATGCAACTAAACAGATACATGATACTGACAGATTGATTAAAGGTTGCAGATGAGGAAATTCATATTAAACTTTGAGGAAATTTATCAGATAGATCCCGTGTGTAATATGAATAATGTATAAAAGACTATTAAGTTAACCTTTTCAGCAGTACTAACTCCTACAAAACCTCAGTTTACTTAGAGTTCATTGTGCAGTATTTGACTCTTTTGAATGTCAGACTGAAGAATGACTTTGGCTATAGTTAGAAGAATTTGTTGTTTATCTAAAATCACATAAGCTAGCATATACATCGTAAGCTTAGTAGACACAATTAATGGTGAAGCTTGTTCAACTCCACATATGGTATCTTGGACTGAATCAGTGTGAATCTCATACATGATAGCTAACATGGGTGTTTCTTCATCTTGGGATCACTTGGTGATATCCTCAAATAAAATCCTACATAAATAGCTGAAATCGGTGCATAATTAGGATGGAATCTAAAGCAGGACATACATCATGTCACATAACAGTTGAAAACTAAACTGGTTAAGCCATGATTGATCCCTGTCATAGTTACCATTGACCACCTTGAAAAAACTCTTAACTAAAAACCTGTCTTAGGCCGATCTTTTGTGAAGGATGCATATCAATGTCAATTTTACACCTATAAAATTACAAAAAAATAATTCAATAATACAATAACCTTACTTGACATTTTCTTTCTGACAACTCAGTTTGCTCCACCCAAGCAGTTGCATGATCAACATCATCTAAAACATTCACAAAAAGTGTTACATCATAGACCTTCACAACTGATGTGTTTTAGAAATAGTGGTAAAAGATTTGATACCCAGACTTGTGAAGATTTGATTTTTAAACCTAGTTTTTAATATTAAAAATAAAGAAGATTAAATTAAAATTGATTTCAGATTATGGAAAGAACTGAGACTAAGGATTCCACCATTAGCCAATTTTTCAAGTGATTTAGTATAAATAATTATCTTGCAACTCATACATTCAATTGATTCTAAATATTGCCAAAGTTAGATTTTCAAAATATTAGTTATAAATCGAAAGTATGAGACATCAATAGCCCTAAACTAAGCATGACCCATCAAAAGAAAACACAACTAATTGATAAAAATCGTTATTTCAAATTTAATTCAAAGCAAATAATCATAAAAGAATTGCAAAAATTAATTAGATAAAAATATACCACTTTATTATTGGAAAAATGGCTTCCTATGTCGCCACAGCAATGGGGTCTAGCTCCTCATGTTGTAAACACTCCCAAAATATGCAATCATGGCTCAAAAATTGTTTACAAAGATGAAAAGAGTGAAAATTGTGTAAAACATGGAGTTTGCAACGGTGTAATGGCGTTGCAGACAACGGTTTCCACTGTTACAGAAGAGAAAGTGCTTCCGCTAAAGATAAACGTTGTTGTTTTGAAGATATTCGTTGCTAATGGTTGAAGGAACCGTCGCAACTGAAGATAAATGTAGCAAAGGCGAAGATATCCGTTGTTGTTCAGTTGAAGAAATCGTCGCCTTATCCTTGTTCTTCATGTTCAGCAGCAGTAGTATTTTTCTTGCTGTTTTTTTTTCAATTGAAGCTCCCTCTTTTTTTTTTCCTTTGATCTCTTGGTTATATATAGGTATAGGAAACCCTAATAAGCTTTCCCTAACTGATAAGAACTCTCAACAACTTCCGAAACCAAATCCAACTCGAATTTATCTCCTCCCGTAACTTTATTTGTTTCCGGCAATAAAAAGAGTTTTCAACCCTTTTTTCTCGGCCTGAATAAATGCTAATGACGTGTTTTTATTATCTTGTCCGTTGAAAACACCTTACAATTCCCTTTAAACTCGGTTCAGTAAAATTCAAATTCTTTTCTTCACGTAAAGTAACTTTCCCGCCTTTTTCTCATTGAATTCAAAGGGAAGGGGTGCCCCTAATACAAGAGCTGGGTGCCTTTATCAATTTTGGTAGGTGCCTTTAGTAATTTTCCGGGTGCCTTTATCAACTTTTTGAGCCAATTTTTCCACAAAAGTTTATTTCCCGAAAACACCTACAAACACATAAAATACCATAATAAGTACTAATTGAGCACTAACACAATTGATTATTGAGAATAATTTAGACACAAAAATGTGTCTATCAACAACCTCCAAGTACTTTTCTATCTCCAAAACACAACACCCCATAAAATCCTTTAAATAAGCCACATTCGCAGTTGTTCCCAAGAATATAGTACTGACCATCATCATCTTTCAACCTTTATTTTCCAAGAAAATCTTCGAGAGATTTCTCCCTAGATCGAAAATTTATACATCAGATGACAGAAAGCATGATATGCACAAATAAAAACACATTTAAAAGAAGTTAGATCATATAATAACCTTACTGGATGGAGAAAAGTAATCAAACCAAACAATTCAAGTATAAGAACATAAAGTATTTAAAATTGCAATACCTGCTAAGAACTTGAATGGTATAGATGTTACTGAACTAAACAAAACTTTAAGCTCACTCAAACCTAAAGTTAATAAGGCACACCAACATACCATCCACTATTCAAGTATGTTTGCATAGAATTAATTCTGAGTAATGGATACAATATGCATAAACACTAACTAAAATTTTATCTCTTTTCAAATTTCATGAAATCAACTCATAAGTCCCAATAAATACAATCATTATTTTTTAATTATTAAACTCACATATCTAATATTAAAAAAAGGAAATACAACATAAACTTTTATAAATTTGAAATAAAAAAATCATCAATGGAATGAAAAACGAAATTAAAATCCAAATTAAAATACATGATTAATTAAGAAACTAAACTCACATGTTTCCTCCTCAATTAATCATGTTTTTTAACTCACATAACTTCGCCCCAATAGGACAACTTCTTTTGAATATGTAAAGTGATCCAGTTCCATGAGGTCATCCCATAACTTCGCCTTCTGCAGATAACCACCAAAACTCATAAGTAATCGTTCCAGTAACTTTGTATATCACATACTTTCATGACCAAAATAAAATAGAGGAAAGAGAAGAGTGTCGTATCGAAAAGAGAGAAGAGTTTCATACCTCTTGCCGAGCCAGCTTAAGCTCTACCTCTAGTTATGCAAGAACATTTTCAATAGAACGCATGTAATCATCCTTCTAAGCAACAACATGAACCCTTCAAGGTGGATTTTGTTGCAAAAATGAGCACCCATAGAGGCCTTCTTCTCATCATTGATTTTCTTCATTTCAAGATCTTCATATGGATTTCTACAAATGAAGCAAATATAGCCTTCTTCTTATCATTGATTTTCTTCATTTCAAGATCTGCATATGGATTTCTACAAATGAAGCAAATATATTCCCTGGAATAAAAGAGCGTGCATAACCTTGACATTAAAAATTAAGTTTGAAACCAATTTAATATGAGTTCTATTTAGAGACCTTGATTTCATGTAGAGACTCTGTTAAGTTTGAGCTTCTTATCCACCTTAGACAACTCGTCAGTATGCTAAGAGATTAATAGACATGGCAGAAATGCACACATATATGTATAGTTGGATGCTTGATTACGCAGTTGTATCCGGATAGGTTGGATTTTTTTCCATCATGTCAGACTGAGAATATTCAGTACGACGGTCTTCCATATCTAACTGCAAGTTTGAATAAACTTATAAACAACGATGTAATTCTCAAACTTTGCTATCCCGTTGAAATGATTGAACAGTAGCACATTTATAGAGCAGACGTTGCATGAAAAGTTGCCATGTAATGGTAAATAATTCGCTCTGACTGCCATTTGAAGTGACATCACAGACATGGACATGAAAAAATATAACCAACAAAATCACATTTATAACATTCAATGCAAATACTTACATGTGAAGATTAGTGACAATCACCTCTGTTTAATACTAATGATTAATTTGTGATTAATTTGTGTTTTGACTTTGGACGCAAGATAAACTGGAGGCGCAAATGCTGGAATACTGGTAACTGTTGAAGGGCAGAATATGAGTAGCATTTGGATAGAACTCTGTTATCTAGCTACAATAAAATGTCACCTATTTTCAACGCTTTTCAATCCCAATCCAAAATTGGGACACGCATAATTTTTATAAATGGTGGACATATGCACAACAGTAAGAGGGAAACACAAATCATATTTTCAATTGTATACAAATTTTAATTCTTTTAACACACCTAGATATACAATACTTCACATTCCCATCATAAGCTTCTCTTTGTGCTAGATCACTCATAACCTGATAAGCTTCTCGAGGTACCTGTTGCAAAACATACACCTAATAATTTTTGGAGCAACAGTTTCTTTCTGCACATGTAAATCTATTCCTGTAAATCAAATTTAAAAGAAAAATGAGTTTACAGTAAATTATTACAAATAGAAAAACCATGATATAGAAAAATGAGTTTACAGTAAACTATTACAGTAAACTATTGGATATACATGATATAGAAAAACCCAATAGAAAAACCATTACAAATGATAGTTTACTGTACACGAAGGCGTCTAAAATACATAACGTCGTGTTTAAAGCACTTCCTTCAATAAAGTCTATATAAAGAATAGCATAGTGCCTTCTATAAAGTTATTCCAATGTAATCCCTGTAAAGCGCAACGGAGATAGAAACAGATCGCGTACCAACGAAATCACAATTTAACACAATAATGTGTTACTCCCTGAATTAGACAACATTAAGCTTCTCCAATAAGACCCTATTCCAGCCTGCCCATTTTTTCCCTTTGAGTCTAGTTCTCCATCGGGCCGGGATCTTGATCATCTAATACTGTCTCCAAGTGTAGCTGCCTAAAAGACGCATCCAAGCTCTCTTCCTCCTATTTGACTTTAAAAATTGCTGGAGTATTATAACCGTGGGTATGCTGAAATTTTTTTGTCGAAGTGAAATATATATATTTAATAACTGATTTGTAGCATAGAACTTGTATTCCTGTCTTTCCCATTTGATCCAGTCGGTAGACGGACAATAGCTGCACGAAATAAACTCTGACTTTAAAATGGATCCACACTTCTACTTCACTTTTTTTTTGTAAGTAGCCAATGAAATAAGCCCATGGAATAAACATCTCATGAAGTAAAGATAAATCCAATCCCTAATTAAATACATGGACTTACAATATAAATTCGATTGAAACTGAATTTAGTGTATCTTGTTGTAGTAGGCGTTTGATGCTAAAATACTGAAATTTATGACTCTCTGACATACTCCTCTTTTTTGCATTTTCTAGTTCATACTTGAACTATCGCTTTAAAGCTAGCATACTTGATAATCAACAATTTTATAGTCCAATGCTCTATCATCTCTTTAAAAGTGCATTAAATTGTTAAAGATAAAGAACATATCAAACTCTATGGTGTTACACCTTAACTTATTTTCAATTTTCTAAGCAAATTCTTGAAAGAGATGCATAAAATTATAGATTACTTGCTCTATAAATTGTCCTTTTAGAGGTTTTAGCTCTATCATTACATACTTAGACTTAATTTTCACATGCCTACCAACGTAACTCCTAACTAACATAATCCTTTAGTCGTAGTAGAATCAGATTTCACAATCAACATATATTCCAAAGCTCCTAAAATTTACTTTCTTAAACTGCTCCTACTTACGGAACTATAGCAAGTGGACCAATCAATTAAAAAGGAAATGAAACCAAATGAATAAAAGCTTATAGAATATTGAGGGAGGTGAATTTACTACCATGTTTGACAGAGCTACAATGTAGTACTCCGGGCATTGACGTTGCGCTCATTTGTAGTCGTTGAAGCATCAGAGTTTTTTTTCCCATAAAAGCTAATTTATTAGAAGATAATGGATGCAGAATCGACTGCCACATACCAAAGTATGCATACTTGACATCAAACTGCATATCGTACCTTGCCAAATAACCCATCCAACAAAATTTAACCTCACAACAAAAATAAAAACAAAGAAGAAGGTTTCGGAAGAAGCAAAAATTATACAACAATAGAGAAGGAAGAACTACGTAATCAAATCAAGGGAAAGGAAGAGTCTACGACATCAATACTGAAGAAAAAGAAGAGTCTACAGCAACCACATACCGTATATGATGCCTGTAAGATGCTGAATTAGCCTTAAAGGCTACTCTCTGGGTCTGATTGCTTTCAAAATGTAATCAATGTCTTGCTACAGTCAAAGCACCTGCCAACAGACCATTTCTTACCATAAAAATAGAAGGGTTTTTTCCTATTACTGTGTCCTTAGCTGGCTATTCTGCTTGTACGTATTTTTCGTGAAGATGCATATTTTGTAGGTTTAGTGATAGAGCAGAATACAAATATGAGTTCACCATATCCTTTCAATTCTTTTCCCTACATTAGTCAATCATATTTACTAATTAAATGGCATGGTTCGATTTATGAGCATACCAAACAAAGTTAACTACCATCTCTTAGTTTTCAGTGTGCAGTGTGGGATAAGTTAGTGCTCAAGAAAAATAAAAATTGTAAAGAAAATCATGTATGGGTCATTAACTTTACCTTGTTTGAAAGACCTAGACTGAATACCTCAGCACTTGCTACCTCAGCTGTTATTATAACTTTCTCAATCAAGCTATTGATTTTATCTTTTTCTATGGCATAAAATATGTAAGTGAAATGGCGAAAATTAATATCATCTGATACTTAATTTCTTAAAGTAGATGTTAATGATGCGCTTGATTTTTATTTGGAAAGTATATCTTGGTATAACCCAAATTTGCCTTCTGAGATCATCAAACAGATGCTTCTCCACAATAAAACTTGTATCACAAATCCAACTTAACAACTAACACCCATAAGGGATTGGCCAAAACACCCACAAATATCATTTTTAGGGAATATGGATTGGATGCCGTAGATCAATATGCAATATGCCTTATTAGTTATCATAGTCTGCACCTTCGAATCATCCTGGCAGATGTGAAGATTGGTTACAGACAGTGGTCCTGCAACAAAAAAATATTCAAGCTATGAAATACAAAAAGAGTAAATAAATCATCCATGCCGCAAAGGCATCTATGATATATTTCTGGCTTAACAATGGTTCAAATACTCCTTTTGACGGGCTCGATATATATTTTTGGTACTTCACTAAACCGTTCATTCATTCAACCCTAACTACCAATAAACAATATGCAGTACTTCCTTTCCATCCAAAAACTTCATGGAGGATTGCCAGTGGAACTCCTAAGGTATTTATGGATAACACACATAATATTCATGGAGGATTGCCAGTGGAACTCCTATGAAAAGTGGGAATGGATTTCAAACAAAAATTAGAAATCATATAAGCTTCACAAAGAACAATTGTTACCTGTGTATAGAGAATTGAAATCTCAACTTATGACCAAGAAACATTCTGAGACCTATCATCATGCTAAGACCTATTAAGAAAACACAATTTTACTTGAGTAATTTCGTATTGCAGTTTCTGAAATTAAGATCATATTCAGTTTCTGAAATTATCAACAATTTTCATTGTGTAATAGCAAAATTGCAGTGAATGGGTAAAATGTATTATGCTCATGTCACATAGATACTACCAAATAAGATATATTAGTTCAAAAAGTATCCTTACCATCAATAGTCATCATGCAATCCTTTTATTTTTTATATAAAATTAACACACTCTCCTCATTGAACTAATTCATCAGCATCTAAAACAAAGACTTAGGTCTTCATAGTTAAACACAGAAATCCTCAGTTCCAACAATGTTATCAACAACAAATTTTTCCTAAACAAAGGTGTCAAGGAAAACAGATTTGACCTGATATAGATTTTCAGCTAGCAATCTCGTGAACAGAGAGATTACTTACATTAAACTTTATATGAAATAAAGTCCATATTTTTAGTAAAGTTTAGGAATCTGCTCACACCAGTGTACTATCCTCCAAGTGCAAGCCGAAAGTAAACCACAAAAAGGAAAATTAAAAATGTAAAACCCATAAAGGAAACAAATACATAGTTCGATAAACACAATTAGAACAAAAATATAGAAAAGAGTTAGGGTTTATTGATTCAGATAAACAAAAATGCAGAAAAGCAGTATAGGGAGAAAAGAAAAGGGTTAAAGCTAAAAAAATGCAAAATAAAAATAAAACACATTAGAACAAAAATTAACCATTATAACACACACAAAAAAATGAGGGAAGATGAACATAGGTAAGAAGACGGTTTGATGCCACTTAGATATAGGAAGTCATAACCAATAGAATCATATTCCATACCATTGTATTCAACTATGATTTGTCTCACTTGTCTTTTTAGCTTTCATCTCACTCACTTTTGTGTGCGGCGTTGTTGGAAGATGTGATTCCGCGATAAATTTATAGCACTTTCTCACTGTCATCTCTCTCTCTCTTGCAGCTTGATGAGAATTCGAAGAACCTAGCATGTGAAGCTATTGGCTATAAGATGGAAAACAATGAGAACTTATCTGAAACTGCAAGAAAAAAAAGCCACTTGACCGAGGAATAATAGAAACTTCAAATGAGACTGACAATACCCAGATTCAGTTTTTAACTCGAAAAGGCTTGAAAGTTAAAGAAGATGAAAAACAAAACATGTACAAAATTGAATGTGATGTTGTAATTGTTGGTTTTGGTTGTGGTGGAGGAGTTCCAGCTGCAGTTGTAGCAAAATCTGGCCAAAAGGTGTTGCTTCTTGAAAAATGGAACTACTATGTTCCCGATGAATATTTATCTCTTGAAGGTCTTCTTTGGATCAGCTATATGAATCAGGAGGAATCTTATCAACTTCAGATGCTAAGGTTATGATCTTTTCATGATCAACGGTTGGTGGTGGCTCGTCAGTGAACTGGTCGGCCTGCTTCAAAACTCCAAGTTCTGTACTCCAAGAATGGTCTGTGGACCATAAAATTCCATTAATTTTGCACAAATTTGCAACATAAATGAAAAAAGGGAAACACATGGAAGTATGGAACACTTGAAGAAAAAAAAAACACTTGGATGGAGTGGTGATGGTTGTATGCAGGTAGAAATGATGGTGACTGCGAACTGAATACAGCTGCTACTGATGGATTTTGGAGTGGAGCAAAGCTCGTTTCTTAGGAATTAGCTCGAGCAGTTGATGTGCAGTCGATGGTGTCTTCTTGTTGTAGCTTAGGTTTTTCTTTGATACACCTGAAAATTCAAATAAGATAGCAACCCAAGTCTTCTAATCCAATTCAAACTCTAAATCACTTCAGAATTTGTCACCATATTCTTCATACAATCAACGATAGATACATAACCCTATTTTCTCGCTCAAAAACAGTGCCAAACACAATGCAAACTTGCCGGAAACCCAAATCCAAATGAAACCCAACTTCTAATCCATCACGGAACTGAAAATATCATCTTTAACCCACTCAGTTCATCATAATCTTCAATGGCAACAGTTCCTTCTCTTCATTATATATCCGGTTTCTTGTTGTCCAATACCTACACAAATTCGAATATGAGAATAACCATTGTCTTCCAATCCCATCGAAACTCTAGAACACTACTCAATCTATACCATTGATCATCACCAACCAAACGTAAATTAAATTATAGACCAACAGTTAAGCATAAAGAAACATTTGGTTATACATTGGTAACTTGGTTAGGCCTACAAATCTTGTTCACGGACCTCCATTGTCTTCTGATTTCCCTTCTTACCCATTGAAAGTGCGTGTTTGATAACTTTGGTATCCTATATGCAACTATAACCGAAGGTGCAAATCTAAAGAAAGTGTATTGTTTATATATACCTCATATCTCGGCCATTACGAAACTTTTACGCTTCTTTCTCTAAATGCCACCACGAAACTTCTCTGCTTTCTTTTCTAAATCTGGCATAATTTGCCGATGAATTGTCCATTCTCAAATTTGTTCTTCAGAATACACCAAACCTTCCATAGCATAAATCCAAGTATAAATAGGTGACTAATTGTTACAGCAGTTCCTAGATTCCCTAACTAAAATATATTGAACAGGAGAGACAACAATAAATAAAAATCAATTTTTAGATCAAGATCATAATATAACTTTATCCCAAACATGAAAATTAATAAAACTTCTCTATATAAAACATAAAAATAATTTAAAAAAACAAATTTATGCCGGATAAAACATATCTCCGTTTTATTTTTTTTTATTTTTTCATATTCGCTTGTCCTAAAAACCTATTTTTAGCAATCTAGTTACCACAAATCCGACGATCAGGATTTATGAAAACTACGTAAACATGGTGTAAGAATAACAAATTAAATATCAACCAATCATGATAAAAGGTTTCGTCGATCCACATAAAAGAGGATGAATGCTACCATCTAACATGAAGCAACGGATCGATTTAATTTAAAAAAAATGAACGGACAGGAAATGAAAGAAAGCTAATTTATTTTTAATCAGTCAGAGATAGGGGTTTCATTGACCTACTAATAAAAAAGGAGATAAGACGCATTCTTCAACATGGTGTGAGAGATAAGATGGAGTTTTTAGGTTGTTGATTTAGTATAATCATGGTATCTTTGGGAGAGAACATTTAAGAATACAACAATTTTATCTAAAAACATATAATACGATTGATTAATCAATCAACAGTAAAATCAAATCTAAATTATGATTTGTTTTTTCGTTCTTTTTTATCGTAGATGGTTTTTTTATTTCTCTCATAGATGTGGCACTAATTAAATTCAATTGAGACTTGAATGTGTTTGCATTTCCAACTAGCCGTTACTATATTTTCCAAGACACATACCTTGGGAATAATCTTGAATGAATAATTTTTTCCAAGACATGAATGATTTTTTCCAAGATACATACCTCTTAGTCAATAGAAGGAGGTCTCATTTTAAACATGCGTTATCAGACAATGATGCGGTGCTATAATAATTCAAATTTTTTAAAAATAACTATGGTGTCGACATATCATCTTAGGATTTCATTGAGCCCTTTATGGCCCTGGCCTATAAATAGACCTTTATTAGCCTCTACAATATCTTTCAATGACCAATCCCCATTTAGTCATATACATTGACCAGCTATCGTGAAAAGAACAACAAAATGATGATGTGAAATATAAGTCAGCCATAAACCCCCTGTAATTACTGGATCTAATCTTCCGGAAACTCTCAAATAGATGAGCAGGTTTTTGTAGGAAATGAGCTATGTAGACTTTTTTCCTTTCTGGATCTTTTAAAATCATAAACCTTGATTTGAGATGACACCCTATTTTAGTGAAAGGGCAACATAATTAGATAAAATAGGGCCTTAATGAAGTTGAAGTTACCATACCACACATTTATTGCTAGTTTCATAATACTCTTTATCTTTTTAGGCAAACAGTTTTCATAGAGAAATGCTTACAAAGTTCTATAATGGTTGCAAGGAGATTAAATCGTGAAAAGAGCGAGAAGAAAAAACTTTGATTGTTTCAGTGAGAAAATAATCAAACTTCCAATACAGTTGCAATAGGTGATCGCAATGAAAAAGTAGATGATAAATTTAACCAACCATCAACTTTTTATGTTAATAGTCACCAAATTTAGAATAAATTGTTTTTCGAATGATGATTGTCTTCAACCTTTCTCAACCCTAAATAACGATGCGTCAAATGAAAAATTAAACCCAATATCATCTAGCACCATGCCCACCAGTTTATTGTCAACGGATCAAGCCCATGTCAACGTTATTTGCTTCTATAAAAACCCTTAGCTAGACACCAAATACAGTCCATATTTTCATATATTAACTAAAATTCTAGGATTTGAATGACATTTTTTATATTTAAAAAATAAAATAAAATAACATACAAAATTATAACTCATCGGTGATCAAGTTAGTAAGATTTTTTTTTTTTATGTGGAAGAATAGATTTTATTAACTATCTCTTGGAGCAATATCCAAAGACAGTTGAGACTCGATAACACTTAGTGGCTTATCATACCATATTTTAGATATGTTATGCCTGCAACTATACTTTGCAAGTTTGTTCGCCGTTTTATTACATACTCTTGGAATAAAATTACATTTCAATTGAAGTGTCTCATTTGAAAAACTTAAAGCATTTGGTAAATAAGTTTCATTCTCCCACGCAATTGACAACTCTGAATTGTTGATATAGTTCGCAAAACTCTGCAAGTTTATTTCAATGATAGCATGTGTCAACTGCAAGTTTTTGCTCTATTTCGCTGCTTCCAGAAAAGCCTCAAATTCTGCTTGTTTTGAGTTTTCTATCCCCGCAATGCACCTGGCACAGATTCCTCTCCAAGTACCTGTAGATACTCAAAGGATTAGTTTAATGCCAATATGGGTATTTCTAGAAAGAAAAGATGAGTCACAATTTATTGTATAGAAAGGTGGAGCTGGTGGTATCCAAACAAGAGGTGAAAATGCAGGGCATGCAATATTACTATTGTCTCAAACTGTATTTTCTTAACTTGCAAAGAAGAGATATGTTGCGAAATTGACAGCCTTAGTAGCTATTATCTTAGGGTCTGGTGTTTTATTTTGGAAGACACAATAACATCTAATTATCCAAATATTCCATATTGTCTTCAAAAATTCCCCATTAGCTTGTAAGTGTTTGTCTTGCACAACCACTCCTCTAACCTGTCATTGAAACTTGTATTCTAATTTTACAGAACTCTACTTCCCCCGGAACCATCATCCAAACTGCTCTCGAGAATGAGCACTTGAAAAGCACATGACTAACATCTTCCTTATACTGATTGCAGAAAGGGAAGGTTTGATTGATATAGGTGCATACCCTAGCAAGTCCTTCCCTTGTAGGCAAGATATCAATTAAATACTTCCACACAAAGTGTTTAACCCTAGGCCATGTCTGAATACCCCAGAACTCCTTCCATTTTATACTTGTATTGCTGATTGTGCCCGAAACTTGTATGTTACCTAAGCTCATAGCATAAAGTTTGTTGTAATCCGATTTAAGAGTGAATCCTCCATGGTGATCTAACTTCCAAATCAATCTGTCATTCGAGTTTTGTGGGATTCTCATCTGCAGAATAGCTCTAGCTGTGCATGAGTCAAAATGGTTTGTATTAGCTGTGAGTTCCATTCATGACCACAACAGTAATTAGTTCACTAACCCAGACATAGTTAACATGATCATCAATAGTTTGCGATGGCTGTGGAGGGTTTGTATAACCTGCAATCCATACATCTTCTCATATTTTAATCTTATCACCCTTTCCTATCCTCCAAAAACTATTATCTTTAACAAACTGAATATTTTTTTGCACCCCCTTTCAAGCCCAAGAATTCACAAACCTTTCTTTAGAATGTAACATACTCTGATCCGGAAAATACTTTGCTTAAATGGATTTAACCCAAGTAACATCAATATGTGTACATATTCTCCAAGCTGCTCGAATCAATAAGACTTGATTCAATATTTTCAAATCCCTAAATCTATGTCCCCCCACATCCTTATGTCTAGACAGCTTCGACCATGCAATAAGACATACCCATTATTTATCCTGAAAACCCCACCAAAACTTACGCTACACAGTTTTTATTTCATCTATGATCTTAGCAGAGATCTTTAAGCAGCTCATGGCATGAGCTAGAATGACATTAGTAACATGCCTGATCATTACAGACTTCCTACATTGTGTAAGGTTCTTGCTACTCCAATCTGCAATTCTAGAACCAACCTTTTATATCAAGTTGGTAAAGCATTGCTTCTTACTAAGACCAATGATCAATGGAATGCCCAGATATTTCTCCGAAGTGGTTATTCTAGGAACTTTAAGTATTTTCGTAAGAAGCCTACAGAATTATGGAGGAAAATGAGAACTAAAAGGGATGCTTGATTTAGTAAAGTTTACCATCTTCCCTGAAGCTGCTCCGAAACTATCAATTATTTGAAGAAGATTATTTACAATATTGTATATATCTGCAGTGGACAAAGCAAGAAGTCATCCGTAAATAACAGATGAGAAATTGCAGGTGCATCATCTGCAACTTTTAAGCCCTGTATTTGATTATTTTGATCAGCTACAAGTAATTGCCTTGAAAAAACCTTCATAACAATTATGAATAAATACGATGACAGTGGATCTCCCTGTCGTATCCCTCTTTTAGGTTGATAAGAATAACAAGGAGAGCCATTCAACACTATGGATGAGATTTTGGTTGTGCTAATACACTGCATTATTATTCTACACCAAGCTTCACCAAAACCCATCTTGCGCATAACATCCATGAAAAAAATCCATTCAATTATATCGAAAGCATGCCACATATCGAGCTTAAGGTCTAAGAAACCTTTAACTTCTTTCTTGAGCTTCAATATGTGAATAATTTATTGCGCAAGATGAATATTATCGAATATTTTCCGACCTTGAACATCTGCAACTTGTAGAAGAGAAATGATCTTGTTCATTAACTTCTTCATTCTTGTTGCCATAATCTTCGAGATAACTTTGTAAGATGTGTTGCAAAGGGATATAGGTCTCAAGTCTGAAGGGAATTGCTTGTTCTTCGTCTTGGGAATAAGACTAACATTTATTCATTTAACTTCTTCAAGATAAAACCTGTGGAGAAAAAAATTTGTACCATGTTAATGATATCATTTCCCATAATATCCCAATGATATTGAAAGAAGCCCGGTGGGAAGCCATCTAGTCCTAGAGTTTTCCAAGGCTTCATTGGTCTTAAAGCTTTAAAGATTTCAACTTCATCCGGTATCCTCATTATCATCACATTATATGCCTACGTAATAGCTTATGGAATGCATTGGAGAATCATATCGTTTCTCTCGGGATCTGAAGAAGTATGAATCTCACTGCAGTGGTTAACAAAGAGATTTTCCAGATCATGTCTAGTAGAACACCATTTCCTATTCAAGTCTTTTAAAGCCACAATATTGTTTCTCGCTCTTCTTCTATTAGCTTTAGTATGGTGAAACTTTGTATTTCTATCAACTCCATAGTAACACATATCTCTTGATTTCTTCCCCCAAAACTCGCTTTGAACCTGATTCCAGTATTCAAGTTCTATTTAAACCTCTTTAACCTTGAATATGGCCGAACTGTTCCTTATTCTACTTTGCTAAAGTCCTCCTTGTGTGGATTAGATTTTTTGTTAGCTGATATGTTGAGGATCCTTCAAAATGTTCATTCCAAGTTAAAATTTTGATTCTTCAGAATTTCACCCTTTCCCAACACAAGTAATATTTCCAACTTCTTTTCCTATCACCATTAGAAGAATCTGTGTCCAATATGGTCGCAACCGAGTTCAGGTAGATATAGAAGCTTTGCATCTGGAAAGTGAGTAAACCACTCATAATTTTTAATCGCTTTGTCTAATCTTGCCTTTCTCTTTTGCGGTACCATGCACATTGCTTGACCAGGTGAAGGACCTACATGTATACCCCACTTCTTTTAGCTTTGCTTCAGAAATAATATTGGTAATAGATGAAGCAGTAGAAGTAGAAGCCCCAGTATTATTGCTCATGAGAGAAGTACTTATCCTTTCTTCATTGTGAAAAGTGACATTAAGCTCCCCAATGACAACCCATGGCTTGTTAACATTTTGGCTGATGCTACGAATATGGTTCTATTGAATTTTTTTCTCATCACTATATAGTGACCCATACATACACGTAAAAAACCAAACATGTTTGCTTGAGTCGTCCTGCACTAAGCAATTAATTATCCAAGATTCTGCATTAACAATTTCAGAGTGAAAGCCATCTTTCCAAAGTAAAATTAAACCTCCTGCACTCTCTTTAGGTGATATAAGTTTACTATTTGGAAAATTATAAGGCTTCACAAGTTTCTCCATTTTCTCAAGACCTACTTTTGCTTCGAGAATTATTATTAGGATCATATTGAAAGACAAGGTCCCTTAGATGATCTCTAGTTTATTTACCACTGAAACCTTGACAGTTCCAAATGATAGATATCATCCTAATTATGTATCTTAGGCAAAGTAAATAATGGGTATTAGATACTAGTAATTCGGGGATACTGCACCTATATGCTATTAAATCAGGAAAGAGTAAACTAGAAAGACAATGTAAGGAATAAAAATGAGATGGAAGCATATTGTTAGACCAATAAAAAAAATTCGTACTAATAGGAACACATAATGGCACGAGTAAAAATATGGGATGAGAAGTGTTTTATAGAAAATTACCAAATATGTAGATCCTTCCTGCATTCCTGGAAAGTTCTCTCTAGCATTAGATGTCCCTTTTTCAGCTCCAACCATCTCTACATCCCCATTCCTTATATTATTTGAAGTAGTATTATCACTGTCATTTTTTCTTTTTCCACTAATGGGGATGGTAGGTGTTGAGTTCCTAGAATTGTATTCTATGTAGTGAGTTTCGTTATTTTTGGATCTTTTAGCTAGCCTAGCGTCGATTTCATACAGATTGCCCATTTCAATGTATTGCACAATCTCATTGACCTCATTGTCATTTGCCTCCTTTTCATTTTCTTCAGCTCTCTTGCAGCAGCATCGGCTTCTAACTTATCCCAATGTTGTTTTTATTTTTCATCGGTTATAGCTACCAATCATAAATTCCTTGCAATGGTGGCACATTGGCTATCATTATGATCTACTTTATAACATTGTGGACACAAGCTACGAGGTTGTTTTTCTCAGTGATAAATTACCCAAACAACACCACCAGCATTTGTGTTCCAATATTCCTCTCTAATTAGAGGTTTGTTTAGCTCCATCTCAATTCTGGCATTCACCATACTTCCATATATTGGTCGACAGTTTTCAGGTTCAGTGGAAATCTTCTTTTCAATCTCTTTTATTGCCTCATCTATTATAATGATCGACTGATGTTCTAAAAGTAAGTTCTTGAATTTTATATTTCACTCTTGATGAGTGAAGGTCTAGTCCAAGTAGGCTATTCTTGTAGTATATTTTTTGAGATTGATATGACATTTATTCACATTCCAAGGAGATTTTTTCATTATTTCTTCACAATCCTTAATATAATTCATTTTAAATATGAATAAGTTTCTTCCAACTGCCCTTACTTCCTTGTTCTTGTATTTCTTCCAAAGGAATTAATCTCATTTCTTAATACCTCCGCTTCTATTAGGTATTTACAGAATAATTTCCCAATAAGGCTTGTAAACCATTCTTCAGCTGCATCATTAAAAGCCCTTGAAGAACCTATTTCCTTTCTAACATGACTAGCAGGCTTGTCCCCAATCCTTGTTGTATCGACCTTGTTTGCTAAAATGATAATGTGGGAGGAATCCATGTAAGTTTTCTCGTTGAGAATATGGGTGCCAATGGGTAAAAAAATAATGGTGATAGGTTTAGGGTTGATCTCTTTTAACTGAAATTTCCTAGTATAACTTCCCACTAATTTAGGTGTAGATATATGATGTTTCCTAAAAGAGAGATTGCTGACTATGGGAATAAAGGATTGATTGATACTGAAGATTTGAATTGTTATGGGTCAGAAGAGAAAATTTAGGAGAATGACCTTAAATCCTAAAATTGCGTCCGCACCAAGGAAGGAACCAAGTATTTTGAAATTTCATTGATGAACTGGTTTGGACTTGTTGAGATGGTTGTTGTGAAATGGTTAAAGATTCAAGAATGGAATTATGACAGAGATAATCATACTTCAACGTACTGGATGAGACCATCATTTGTGAGATGAGTAGCAATACTGCTAAATGGGGCACTACTGCCAAGAAGAAAAGATGCATACTGATTAACAGAGTCCAATACTGGATGTTTTCCATTTCAACAAGAAGGTCCTACAAAACAAGTTACTCTTACATTAGAATGGATAACAAAAGCATAAAGGATTTTGAAAATGAAATCTTTGTTGAGCTGAAAAAAAACTCCTCAAATGTTAACAATAGATCATAGAACTTAGATTAGAAAAGAAAAGAAAAACACCTTTTTGTGTGGTTTCAAAAACTATAAAAAAAAATGTAACAAATATTAAAAAGAAGATTCAAAACATGAAGAATAAAGGAATAAGTAGAATAAAATCAAGGCTGTTTGCAGAGGTTTTTGACTAGCAAGTTTTTCTTAATAGAATTGTAAGATGTACGTTAGTTAGTAAGAATATTTAGAGGTTAAAATATGAACGTTGATAGACATATTTATGTGTTTGATTTGATCTCATATTTATAGTGTTAGTTCTCAGTTTTTGTATTAATATTATTGTTTTGTATGTTTTTAGGTATTTTTGGAAGAATAAACAATCATGGAAAAATTATCTTAAAAAGTGTTAAAGACACCCAAATTGATAAAGGCACCCAAAATTGATAAAGGAACCTAAGGCATCGATAAAGGCACCCATCTTTTACATTTCAAAATTGATATTTGGCGGGAACCTTAACTTCTCGATCTGTGGAGAATTTGTACATAGTTTGAAGAAGATATTAGGTTTTTAAGACAAGAATATATTCTTGTCTTAAAAAGGGAGTTTTGCACGAGTTAGGAAACGTGATCTCGTGTAAGAATTGGTTGAAACTAAACTCGGAAGGTCGTGATACTCTCGGATTTGAGGCTTGCTTAATATATTATCTCGATTATGATAAGGGAAATAATCTTATTCACGATCTTGGAAAAGGAAACAACATGAAAAGAGATTAGTCGACAATCAATCATCAAATTTATTAAAAGAAGAAAAATCAGATCAAGAGGAAAAGAATATGGCCGAGAAGATTTTCCATTCAAGCAAAGATTTGGGAGTTATTGCGTGAAGATTTGGAGGAGATTTGTTACACTACTATAAATAGGGGTTGTGAATGATGAGTAAAGGAGGCTGGCTTCTGCAAGATCGAAAGAAAAATCAAGAAGAAAAAAGCATAAAAATATTAGGGTTCTTGAGTGGAAGAAGAAGAACAGACCACGGTGAAGAACTGTCGTTAAAGACTGTTGCCTTTGCTTTTATAATCAACAACTTTAGTGACGGTTCCTGCTACAGTTTAAGCGACAGTTTCTGGTTCTAATACAAACAGAAGGTGTCGTTAATTCAATAGAGATTTAATCATTCATTGATGCTGCTGGTCAGTGTTTTATTTGCTGCAGTGAGGTTTGTCGTTAAATCAATAAAGAATTAAAGAAAAGTTGTAAGCTTTTCATGTTTAATAAATTTGAATGATTTATCAATTTTCTTTTATTCTTACCTTTGTGAGTGGTTAATCTTCTTATCTAGGTTGTAGGAGGAAGCTATTTTTGATGTGTAACTATTAGTTTTTATTTTCTTAGATACAATTTACTTTGTTATTTGTGTTATTCAATTTTTAATAATTTCTCTTCATAAAATACTTCATAATAATTGTTTTGAATATTTTCTAAGCTATTGATCTTTGATAAGCGAAGGAGATTATACTTTTGTATGACGACACAAGTCTATTGAATATTTTTAAACGTTTTATTTTCTGAAACATGAGATTGGGTTCAACATTGTTTTGAGTAATTTGATAGTAATTGTTAATTTTTACAAACATCAGAAGTAGTGCAATCCAAACCCTAGACTTCTCTTCCTGGTTAATTAATTTGTATAATTATTTTATTCAATTAAATTCGTAAAAATCATTTAAACATTTTCTTTGTTTTAGCACATCAATTAATTAAAAATTAAAAATTACAATTCTTAGATCCCTGTGGAACGAGCCGTACTTGCATATTGTTGTTGCGTGTCGTAGGTGTACAAATTATTTTACTTATCTTCTAGTTCACTAATAAATAATGTAGTAGCAAATAATATTCGTTCCCACAAAGAGCAAGGTGTTTTAGTTGTTGAATGTCACAATAGGGGGTTGTTTTAGGTTGAAAATAACTAGCAAAGCAATTAAAATTGATTAAGATGCAAGAAATAGAGAGAAATATGATCGAGGAATCCTTCTTTGTTACTAAACAATCATCAAATTAGTATATTCATCCATTGTCTATTAATCACATATTACACCAACCGTAGGATAACAGTTACACTTAGTTATCTCCAAAATTCCTTATATCACTGGGTAACAGGTACGCTTAGTCACCAGATTTTATCCGGCTGAAGTACGCTCTCAAGGTGTAATTCAATCGAATGTTATAGGATTTGTGAATTTAGGTTTAGTCCTCGTAGTTAAACTCGGTACGCTCGGTCCACTTTCTAGTGTTGATTTTACTTGCGATTGCTTTACAGAATCCCTCTGCAAGGTCTCATAATTTCTACTTGTGTAAGAGTTATACAACAACCACGGATATCTTAACTTTTTACTAGCATTAGATTCGCTAACAAACTAATTTAGTTGGCCACCTAAACAATTTATCAATAAGTCATAAACATTAATTGTAGTAAAATCAAACCATAATCATGTGAAATATAAGAAAAAAAATAGATTTATATGCTAAATTGAATCATGTATTAGAACTTAGAATTCATCCTCAATCAATAAGAAGTTTAACTACTCATGGATGTAGTAAAATTTATGGTATACATATGATAAAGTAGAAAAGAAATAGTTACTCTGATGAAAACGCTTCAAAACCCTAGTTTTTCCACTTATGTTCTTCTCTCCAAAAGCTTGATAAAAGAATTCAATTCCCAAAAATAATTAGAAGAGTCTCTTAAATAGGGGTCTCAAGTTGTAAAAGTGTCTGTGCTCGAATCTAGGTCGAAATTGGTTTCCAAAACATCCTAACATACCAAAAATAGGGCAAAACTAGGGTTGGCCGTAAGAAAGTAGCTCAAATTGGCTAATGAGCTCGCCTCAGAACTATACCCAGCCCATTCTTTCACGTGTTCTCTTCTTCAACCCAACAGCCATTACCGTTCATCACTACCTCAATTCTCTGCATGATCATCACTCCATTTTCTCACAGCCAACAAGTTCGCATCATCACTCCTATTGCTGGCAGCAATCACCGAAATCAACTCCAACCCATTTCTCCTCTCGATCATCATCATTGCCGCCAATAGTTCATGTCAACAGCCTGAACTTCTCGAACCATTAAAACACCAAAGCTTAGTCTCGACCAACGTCAACTGCTCCAACTGATTTCCGATCATTACTGCGCCACACATTTTCAGCCACCTTAGTTTCCTCCTCGATCATCTCCTCACTGCTTCATTACATCGATCAACTCCATCAACAGCGTCACCATGAACTTCCGCTGCCATCGATCAATCACCATCACGATCATCTTCATCAATCACTCACTGCCATTAATGGCGTCTCATCGCCTTCTCTTCTATCTCGAACTCAGTCTTCACGGCCACCAGCAGCTCCATTGACATCCAACAGAAATCATAGTTCAACTGCCATCAATGGCGTCTCTGCCCATAATTGCCACAGCTTCATTAATGGCAGCAAGAAACATCTCCCGATTTCCTCCATCCGTTTCTGGTCATCACTAGCATCAATGGCTACCAGCGTCACAAAATCTAACAGTGGTTGCGCCATTGAAGAGAGAAAGAAATACTCTGCTCTGGTCGCGGGAACAATATGGGAGGAAGTTGGTGGTGCCCTTATAAAACTGATGGGTACTATTAATACTTTTCAATTGACAGCCCCTTAGTAGAA
>JAJJMC010001010.1:2085831-2105675 GCA_023531435.1 Papaver californicum
TAGTAGAACGTTTGCAAACCCTTTTTATTCAAGTATCCTGATGGGTATGGTTTGCAAACCTCTTTGGTCTGTGAACAAAATCTTCACTATTATCTTGTTTTGTTTATAACTTCTTCGCCTGATGTTGGAAGAATATTATTTTTTTTGCGATCTCTTCATATTTCAATTATCTTCAAGATGGTAACAAAAATTCATGATTTTGGATGAGTTGAACTTGGTCTTTGGATCTTCTTAGCTTTTTTGTAGTTATTTTTACTTTTGTTGGAATTATTCACATAATAGAAACAAATAAAATATAAAACAAACGTAATAAAAAGTAAAATGAAAAAATTATAGCAAATATTAGTAAGGATTTGACACTAAAATCATATAAATTATGCATTTATCAATTGTCTTCTCGACAGCCGTGCTCTGATGGTATATAATTAAAATCATATCAGTCGTCTGATTGAGGACATTTCATTGGGACTATAGTTAATAGGTGAGACCTATAAATAATCAGTTAATTTATGAGCTTAGGGGAGAAAGACCTAGGAGGAAAAATTCTAGAGGAAACTGGGACTTCGGGAGGAGAAACTTATTGTTGTTACTAGAAGAATCATGTTTTTGGTCATACCCAAAATTTATAGAACATATGAAATAATACTAAAATAGGGTCATCTGGTAGTAAAACCAAAAACCCTTCTCATTATATTTTTGTGAATGGAAACACTTCCTTATTTTATTTTTGAACTAATTTTAAGTTAATTATTATTTTATATTTTTTCTAATTAAATATTGTTTTATTTTATTATTATTATTATTATTTATTTATAATAACTAGGTTCGGCTGATAACTTCTCTTTGTAATTGCCGAATTTAGGATCAGCTGATTCGAGCAAAAAATTGGATAGTCGAACTTAATGTTGTTCTTCATATAGTAAAGTACGACTATCATTTTCGTGTTTAATTATCAGCCGAATTGTTCATCAGCACCTTCACAATGACGAACAATGAGCAGTTCGGATGATAATTCGTTTCAATTGTTTGTCGAACTTCACTCTATAACTATCATAAAACATAATTTTTTAGATTTAAATATAATCTATCAATCAAATAAGACATGAGTTTTTGGGAAATACTTTCCATTATACATGTGCCCCATATTCATTTTTGGTCTCTTTTAATATATATAGGGACTTAGAAGGAAAGATAAAATCTAACTTATCATAATTATCAATATACCCTCAAATAATTTTTATTCTATTATAACTATAACTATTGTATGAAAGGAAAGGAAAGAAAAGGAAAATTTAGAAATGAAATTTACATCTTTGTACTAAGGCAATTCCCTTTATACAGAGTATATTATAGAGTAGATTCTTTATTAATCTAGGTTGCATTATCATCACCGTTATCCTTTTGTGTAAACAGGTTTGTGTTGTGGTCTCAAATCTTGTATTCGGTGTCTGCTTTGTGAGTCACGAAATTTGCCATTGATAATATAATGAAAGGGGTTTACTGATTTACTAGATTTTTTCCCGTGTTATGTACTGGGCGTGGTAACCTCTTTTTAAAAAAATTCCCTTCCTTCATTTTACTTTTTCCATTTTCTCCTGTTGTATAGACATATAAATCACAGACGATTGGAAAAAAACAAATAGGTGCAACACACAAAAATGAATATTATGAATCCACAATTCAAAGAACAAATTAAATTACATATTGGATCAAAAGGTTTAAACCAAACAAAATCCTAATACTACGTTGCACATCTTCTGCTCCTTGAAAAATAGAACCTTAATAAAAATTCAACTCTGACCTGAAAGATAAGTAGAATAAAACAATAATGAAACTCATATCGTATTTAGAAGATGGATTGTCCCCATACGAAAACAATTTTTTTTTTAATGTACATGTTTTGATCTCACACTCCAGCTCGATTATTTGAATCTTAGTGGTTTAAGCAGACCTGTAACTTTGTATACTATAGTAAGGCTCAGGTTGATCCTACAACATTGAAATTTAGTTAAACATGATCATCAAAAACTAACTAACCACTACCCTCCCAAAAAAGAATCCACGAATAGATCACTTTTGACCTTAAACGAAATGCCATTTAAACTTGAACCTTGCTTTCTTAACGTTAAATAATAACCGCAAGATGAGCCTACATTCAAACTAGTTGTTGAGATCCTAAATACACAGTTGTGTGCCGTGAGTGAGACACACAATCCACAATTAAGATCATATGTTGTTTCGGGTCCTCAAAGTCCTTAAACGAAAGGAAAACGCGTACGTGTGTTCTAAATGCAGCATGCATCAAATGATCGGGTAAACGAGCAGCCACTTTGCTTTGTCAAAATATCTAGAAAAAAAAATTTAAAGATACAATTATCCAATTCATAGCATCTATACAGACATTCCGGTGTATATAATCCTTGGCAAGTCCTTTTTCCTTTATAATATTCAGTTTACATTGCATTCATAGCAATTGCTAAGCAACTTAACAAACACTATCAAACACGTGTATAAACACCCAACCATGAATTATACGAAACCCCCCGTAATTTAACATGAACTCTAATTTTAGTTGTCAGTCAAGAATAACTCCCTAATTACCAAATTGAACCAAATAAACGTGATTAGACACTAGTTAATTAAGAAGACAACAAGCATCCAACCTAATAATTTTCCATGAAAATAAAATATACTAAAATCCCCAACATTTTACATGAACCCTAGTTTTAGTTTTCAACAAATTGAGTATCAAATTGAGGAATTAAGGGTTGCTAATAATATACTGAATATGATGAACTGCTAGACGGTAAAAAAGAAACCAATTCGATCAATTTATAGCTAGACAATCTTCACAGTAGATAAAAATTTCAAAATCAAATTGAGAGAAGAAGATACCTCTTGATATAACTTATACTACATCCGTTTCTGGAAAAGAGTTACTACCACTTTTTCAATTTGACCTATTTTTAGGCTAAAATGAAAAATGATAGTAACACTTTTTTAAAAACGGAAGGAATATTATATTTCTCTAACGATTAGTAGGAGATAGGAGTAGCAACGCTTCAGGTCTGAATCTATTCAAATTCTGTTAAAGTTCATTTATTAATGGTGGTAGTCTGAGTTTTAGTTCATGACAGAAAGTCTGAGTTTTAGTTCATGGCAGAAATAAAGAGAGAAAACAGAAAAAATGGAATACGTTTTATTTATTTATTTACTTCTATTTTATTTTTGTGTATAATAGGTATTGGACTTAGGGTTTTCCATTTATTTTTGGTTTAGGCTTGCAAATTTATACTCCAAGTGGATAAATGGGGGAGGCTGTGGGTTGCCTCCACCATGACTGTCCCTTTTACTTGTTATATCAGTTACGGTTGTTAAGCTCCTTTACAATACCCATGATCATCACTATATTTTATTTTGTATAAAATTAATTTATTATTTAGACCCCAAAGAATATATAAGTAAGAAAAGAAAATAGAATATAGAGAACCTTGTCCTTGCCGAGCAGCATTATAGTGACATTTTTATATTATATCTTAACTTGTAAAAGCTTAACATATCAAAACAACATAAATGTTCATAAAAATATTATTACAGCAGATGACTATATTTATTTCATAGTAGCACCAACATATAGCAACGAACAATTAAAAACAACCATTCTTATTTTGTTTTACAACTTTAAACAAAATTCTCTGTTAAAGTTTTATTGCCCAACAAATGTTAAAGACACATGTCAGGTTATATTTTGGTTTACCTCTCCTTTGCTTTATCCCAACCAAATCAAATTTTTGAAGGTACTGTCAAAAACGTGAGTTAAGGTGCTATTGGGGACGGGTTAAAGATGAATATTATCCAGATAATTAACTAAATCTTTGCAAACTGGAATTTTTACATGATTAGTATTGGTATTAATATAAGATTTATAAATAAATTAATTAAAACTAAGACTCCTGCTATTTCCAATCCACCATTATTATTAATACAATCCAATAAAAAATTAAATAAAATTTTATTATTTTTTAAAAACCAAATTAAAGTAAAATTTATGAATCCAATTCAATCTATTTTTCTTTTCCTTTTCTATTTCTAGTTTTTTATATCTAATCTATAAATAACATGTTCATATACCCTGTTAATAATAAGAGTGCGTACATATATGTTGGAGAAGATGAAGAAATTAGATTAGGTGTGTTTTTAAAAGTTAGAAAAACTAAATCCAATTCATAGGATTGTACAAATAAAAATATTAAAAAAATTAGATTGGTTTAAGTATATGGATTGGTTAATAAGAATAGTGGATTGCAAATAGCAAGAGTCAAAATTAAAACCCACTAGGTAACAACTTTACCTTGTACACTGCTTCTTCTGTTACAAACTCAACAACCACATGCACCAGTCCACGTACACCTTCATATGTTTTCTTTGGAAAAAAAACTCCATACTTTGAAGTACTCCTAACCGCAAATGAACAAAAACAAAATCATAAAGATGAGATAAAAAATAAAGTTCCAAAAAAAAATTACTAATGTTTGTGATGGTAAAAAAATGAAAATAAGATTTTTTATTTTAACAGAAAAAAATTTAAATAAAATTTGTTGAAAAATATGTTTCTACATCAACAATCAAGAATCTAAATCGCCTTAAGTGAAAAATGAGTTCCCGTGAAATTAAAGAGTTACCAGTATCATCAAATCCCACAAAGATACACTAAAAATATATATAAAAATAATGGGAAAAATAGTTGCTGAGACAAAATAAACCTCTTCCTTCATCTATTGATATGCAACGCTTGAAATAATTCATAAAAGTCTAATATTAATAAACCTAGGGGAAATCTATCAGATTTGTTAATTAGGATATCCTATGAAGAAAAATATGATGATCAGTAAGCTTTGATTCAACTCAACCAATGAAAATGGATGTTGATAATTAATGGGATAATGGAAGAAAAGCTTCAAATTGAGCTTTTGAATTTGTGTTAAAGTCAAAATCATTTTGTTGTTTGAAGTTTGATATATATATTTTTGAATTTATGTTATTTATGAGAGATTAAATCAGATAACTTGAGCTTAAGTTTTTTTGAGAGGGACCGAAAAGAAGAGAGACAAAAATGAGACATTGTAAATTTTAATGATTTTTTTTAAAGAAAATAATAAAATAAAAATAAAATAAAATCTTGTAAATACAACTTTCAATAAGATAGGGAAATTCTAATAAACATTCTCAGGCAAAGAAGAGAGGAGAGAGAAGCTTAGCGACCGCCATTGTGACATCATTTTAAAGAAAATCGTAATCAAAATCAAGTTCATAATTTTGTTTTATCATCATCTGAATTGAATATGTTTTAAGTTCTTTTCCATGGTTATTCCTAGAGAGCTCCAACTATAAATCCAACTATCAAATTGTAGGAAATCTCATAATGATGGACCTTTATTCAAGAGAAAATTAAAATCTCCATTTTTCTAATAACATCCTCCATTATTGTCGATTTTCCATCCAAAATTTGTGAGTTTAGCTGATTCCACAAAAATCATAAAATGGCAGACACTAACCAGATGGCCTTGCCAACATCCTTGAGAGGATTTAAGTCCTATTGGTAAAGCAACTTCCTTTAAGTACCCATGACCATCCTCCAATATCAGGTAGAAGACCACACCAGACCCGGTACGCTAATACACATTTAAGAAGAATATGGTCACTAGTCTCCACGACATTGTGATAGAATTCACATTGAACTAGAACATCCTCGCCACCTTCAGTTAGTTGCGAATTTATCCTTGAAGTTTTTCGGCGGTATGACTTCTCGGATTCTTAGTGTACTTGGATTTTAAATATTTTACAGTGTACGAGGATTTCGGTTCTTGTTAATGGTTGTCCTGAAGGTTATTTTAGTATATCAAGAGGGTTACGTCAAGGGACCCTTTGTATCCTCTTATGTTTGTTCTTATTAAGGATGTCTTAAACAGAAACATTTCAAAGGCTTTTGTGAGCAAGAGAATGAATTATATGGTCAAGCGTAAAGGTGTAGCTCGTACTCATGTTTTCTTCGCAGATGACGTGATGATATTTTATAAAGAAAATTGGCAGAGATTAAATACTATCATGCAGATTCTTGGAAAGTACCAGCGTTCTTCTGGGAAATTTGTCAGTCGAGAAAAGAATAAGTTTTATTATGGTGGTGGTTCTTGTTCAAGAAGGATTGTTATCTCTAATTCTCTTGGTATGGGAAGGGTCATCTTTCCCGGTATATATTTAGGTGTTTTGTTTAAGCCTGGTGTTGTATGATCGGTGATGGAAATGATTATGGACAAGCTCAAAGGTTAGAAAGGTAAGATGTTATTTTTTTAAGCCAGGTTAGTTCTTGTTTATTATGTGATTTCTAGCTTTGTTATACACACTATGGTCGTATATAGGTGGAATTTGAATATTATTTGGTCGGGTGATGCTATGGTTCGCGAAAGATTTATGGTGGCTTATGACAAGATATGTTGTCCTAGAGGTGAAGGTGGTCTGGGCATTAAACGACTAAGACTTGTGAACAAAGCTATGCTTATGAAACTGTGGTGGAACATAAAGCACTCGGACAAATTTTGGGAAAGATATTTCAGTGCTAAATATTTGAAGTTGAATGGCAATCGCATTGATTATCAACTTAAATCTTCTTTTTTTCCTGGTATCAGATGGGTTTATAAGCTTGTGGAGATAAATACAAAGCGAATAATTGGAGATGGTAGAATGACGTCGCTTTTCTTCGATAATTGTGTACTGATGTACTAATTAGTTTGCTGACTAAAGCTGTTAGTGTTAATAAAAGCATGTTTCAGACGAGAGTTTGTGACTTAATAGTAGATGGTCAATGGATAATTCCGGTGGTTGTCCGAGACTTGATGATTGAGGCTGGAATTGAACTGAATTCTCTACCGCGTATTGTTGGAAATGATGATTTCGCGTTGTGGATGTCGGAACAGAAAGGGGTTTACCCTTCCTTAGATGCTGAAGCAAAGCTTTTCTGGAGGCCAGTGGTTTACCCTTCCTTAGCTACGCAATATTGGAAGATTATGATTATAGATCGTTGTGCTACTCAAGATTTGACTGTGTCCATATTTTAACATGATTGGGTCAACAAGTGCTATATTTGCAAAAGAGATATGGAGACTTTAGATCATACTATATGGCATTATGATCGAGGTGTCCAAATCGTCAAAAATATATTCCTTACTTTTCTTACACTAACTAGTAGAATAATGATAAGCAGGTTTGTTCCTAAAGTAGAGTAGAGTTTAAGTTGTCAATAAGTTTATGAAAATAAGAATAATGCAAATCTTGGGAAATAATTAAAAGAATGCGAATATGAGGATGAGAATGATTAAGGAATCTTTCTCCACTAGTGAAGATGAGTTTAAGTGAAATGTTCTTCAAAATACGTTTATTAAAAGCCCTAGACAAGTTATGAGTTAAACAAGTCCATTAGACTCCAAGGTCACTTCGTAAAATAAGTTATGTACTCTTTTCTAGCCAATTAATCCACTTTGAATGAGCTCTCTAGTGTAACCTAATTAACCAGTATTTTCTGTGAGTTGGGTTGATCCTAACCACACGTTCGTAAGTTCAACATGTTAACTTAGGGTTATCTCTCACACATCAAAATCCACAAGATCCTATTGCAACGTTGATGTTTCGCCACTATTGATTAAATCGTGCTAACAATTATGGATTACGCGCCAATAATCTAGCTTTAGAATGACAAACAAAATATTCAATTGGTCGTTCGAACGACTTGAAACCAATGCTTGGTCATAAATTCGGTAAAATACAAACAATAAAACAATGTTGAAAATAAAATTAATTTGATAAACTCAAGTCACGTAGTTTCGGAATATCTTTAATCGTATAATAATTAGCTAATGGAGTTCATGATAAAATAAATAATATAAAACTATGGTGTTGTTGTGGAAGGCCTCGTACTGTTGGCTTGATGTAAACTGGTGGTGATGACTTGGCGTTGTAGAGGTGATGTATTGGTGATGGCTAAGGAGATAGTGGTATGGGTTGGAGAGGAGCGAAGATCCTCTTTGTTGGAGATGGATCCAGTCGTGAGGGGTATGAGATCTGTCCCTTGCTGTAGCTTTTTCTGACTTTTTATATATTTTAATTGTTGATGCAACTTGAATCCCAAACAACCTAGTTTCTTAATTGTTTTCAAACTCTAACATCTGAGTAGTTTCCTTGTTTATCCCAACTTCTAAAACCTAACTTCTCAGCATTAAATACCCACTTCTCTATTTTTTTCGGCTAAAAAATCATGTCCTAAACCTTCGCATACTAATCACAGAATGTATGGCAACAAGCACATCACAAAACCCATTTCAAATTCAGCTACTAAACCACGGCAAACCCAATGGTAGTTCAGGCATTATATCAAGCACCTTGTTTGAAGTTTTGGCACAAGAAGAGATTGGTTTGATGTGTTTCTCTGGCCTTGATTCATCTCCTTCCCTGTTTTACATTCTATTGAATTCAAATTTAACTCATACCCACTCTTAATTTCCTTCTTCTATCTGTTTCATCTCAATTTCACGAGCTTACCCAAACTCAGCTTTTAATTCTTCTTCCCATATCTTTAAAAATCAACAACGAACAACCATCACCTTCATGATTTATATCTCTTCTTCATTCTCGCTCATAGACCTATCTTCTTTGTCATTCGTTAGTTCTTCCCTAAATAACTAACAAACCATCTTCTCTTGTACTCAATCACATGGCTAGCCGGCGGCAGAGTCTTGGTGAGAAGAATAGTCGTTGTTTTGGTCGCAAGGAGAAAGAAAGATGGAGAAGCTGAATCTGGTACTCGACCTACACTATGTGTTTTTTTTTTTGAGGAAGAATTGACCCATCTGGATCTGAATGAAATCACCCGACTCATCTAGATATGACTCAATGTGTTTGTTTTTTGAGTCATATATGACTCAACTGACTCAAAAATATGCGAGTCAATGGCTTGGTCCCATAAGTCAGGGGCATTTCCATACCTGACTCAAACGGGTCCGAGTCAGGGGTAAGGTCTGAGTCAGAGGTCGAGTCAGATATGACTCAAAATAGAAAAAAAACGGTATGACGTCTGACTCGCGCCGATTCTGGGGCTGACTCAGATCCAGATCGCGGGTCAAATGTAAAAAAACATGATACTAGTGTTTAGGTTAAGACATAGAGGTTTTAGGCACCACCCACTGGTTGGATATGGGGAAGCCCTAAATGAGACTCCCTATAACACATCTTGATAGAACAAATGGTTTCCCTTGGTAATTTCTGATTTGTACACAATTAGGACTTGTGTGCTTCTATTCTTCGAGCTTGCCAACACCAAATGCCTCCAATTAATGCTTTGAGATCATATTTCTCTTATTTTGCGTCTCATGACTCCAATGTACCTATAAAACTCAAAACAAACGTACAATACGAAATTTACAAGAAAAATAGCAAATAAAGCATAACCAATTGATAATAATTAAGGTGTTTTAGATATCTATCACATTTAGGTTTGTAAGGAGGTTTGGAGATGGATTTCTCGTATTTTCCAACTTGATCTTGACATTAACTTGGTGAACTCTTATAAGGTTTCAAAAGGTTAGAGTAGGATGATTAAGAACTTATGGCTTGTTTCAAACATATGGCAATACGGTCAGAGATGTGGAGACTCAAAAACGGAATGTTTTTTTATGGTCACAATTTAAATTGGGTGCAGTTTTCAATCGCGTATCTATTAGCTTGTGCATGATAGTTCTATTCGAATGCAGAGTCATATGCATCGTACCATGTATGACCTGTGTATCTTAAGATACTTAGAGTAGCCTTTCGTAGGACTAATTTTACTTGTCCTGTGGAATGCATCTGGTGAGCTTCAGCTAATAATGAATTACTACTTTGCTATGATGGCACGACAAGGGACAATCCGAGTGATGCTGATGCTGGAGTTTTAGTAAGAGATAAACATTATGTTGTTTTGGGGGCTTTAAGTGTTGGCCTGGGTATCCAGACTAATTACATGGCCGAGATATTAGCGGTAATCAATGGGATTGAATGGGCCAGGAGTTGGAGATTTACAAAAGTTCGAGTACGTTCAGGTTCATGGTGTAAGATTTTTCTACTAGCAGTTTGTCTTCGATAGTTACACAACGTTGGGTACTAGTTTGTACTATTTTTTTTAGCTATTTCTTACGAGCATATTTTTAGAGTAGCTAACTTTTCAGATGACATCCTGGCTAGGCGAGGATGTTTGCTACCAAAAAGGATTATAGAAAGTTTTATAAATAGGTCAGAATTTATTTATTTTGTTGAACGGTCGGACAAAACTTATTATCGTTTGAAATAGGTATTTTTCGAGTTTTTGGGGTTACCTTGGTCCTCTTCTCTATTTTTATTGACTATTATGTAATTTTTATAATTATTTATTTTACTTTTAATAAGAATTTGACTTAACAAAAAAAAAATCATCTTTGTAGCACATCTACCCAGCACACTGATTAAAAAAAAATAAAACATACTTTGCAAAACTTTTTTAAATATAATATTTTATGTATATAGTCATTTTAGAAACGTGGATATCTTAATGGATTCTGTCTGATGGATTTGAAAGTATCTACTGTTACCAGATTAAATGGCCTATTTATCACATAAAACAACTATATATACCATTAAATTATACTGTCGACCATTTGAACATATACAAGCTCAGCAGTCATCACCCAAGTTTAATTCAAAAAAAATAAAAAATAAAAAAATAAACAATGAACTTTGTCCATATACACTATTTATTTGGTTAGAAACCATGTACCTTGCAATGTCTAGAAACAATAACGGCCATTCTAATTTATTTGGTCATGATCCATATTTCATATTCGAGTCATCACATGATTTAGAAAATTCAATTAACCTGCACGTAGAGGTGTAAAATGGCGGTGTCAGCATATTTACGGTAGGTACATCACAATGCATTATAATTGGTAATATGTCCTGAGGAGTATATTTTACTTTTTCAAAATTCGGTAATATATTTTAATCGTGAGATTTTTCATCTAAATCAATTAAGTAGTGAATCTTTCCACACACTTAATTTGGTGGTTTTTTAAAATCATTATCAATTTATGTAAATTAGTGTTTGAGTATGCTTTGTGATTGTTTAATTAAGTTGTTTACGTTTTTTATAAATGTTTAATTCGAATTATATTGTTGCAATCCACATTGGAAATTGATCACTTAACTAAGTTGGATGAAAAATCTCACGGTTGGGGCATATTACCGAACTCTGAAAATGTGGGGCATATTCGCGATCACCTGTTGAATATTAGGGCATATTACCAATTATCCCTAAAATTTAAGTACAACATTGCATAATATGTGATCTGGCACAGGGCGGCATAACATGTTAGCTTAGTGTATTGTGTCAGACTAGTAGACACATTGACACAACACAACACATGGTACGGATAAGTACAACACGTGGCACATCATGTTACGCTAAAAAAACACGTCATAACATGCATAAAATACTACACAACACGCTACAATACATCGCATTTCATATACATTTCACAAAAGAGTATTTATTCTAGCCCATTTTAAACATTTTCGATATGTTGACTTATTTCCACAATAATATATATAATATTTTCATATCTGAAAAAAAAAAATTGAAAAACATAAAATAAAAATACAACAAAATATAACACATCACAGTTATACAACAAAGCACATCATTTAGCACGGCACATCATCTCATGTCCAAATTTCTGACACAACATAGCACGACATACAGGACGTTAGACACGTAATTTGGTGAGTTATGATGTACTGGGACGGCATATTTTACACCTCTACTTGCATGGATACCTGGTAGATATTGTTGGATAAGTACCTTCCTGTAACAGAGAAACACAAACACAGAGAACTTGAAGAAGATTAAGGGAGGGTTAGAATTTAACTGCACACACACTCAAACACAAAGAGGTGAAGTCGCCTGTTCAACAGACTGTCCTTAACTCAATATTTGCCAGGTACACCTTTAGGAAGATGCTGCTATACCCTTTCAGTGACAAACTTGAATTCAGGATAAAATCACCTGATACCAACCCAGCTAGCAAAGCTCGTTGGCCCGTTGTGAACTTAACAGAAGATGAAAGAAAAAGAAAGTAAATTCTAGTGCACAAATCAAAGCAAGAAGAGGGGAAAAGTCGTCAGGACAGTGGCTGCGACTGGGGTAAACGAAAACCTTAGTAATGTTGTTCTTTTATAGGAGAAAAAATCTTTTGAGTTTTAAAACGGTGAAAAATTAATTTGAAATATTAAATCCCCATTAAAACACAAACGTTAAGATTCTTTTATTTAAAAAATATTTATGATTTTATTTTTCATTTAATTCAAAACGGTAAAATATTTATTTAAAAATTAAGAAACGTTTTCTCATTGATGGGTACACGTGTGCACACGCAGGCACACGGCAAGCTCACGCCAATGGTCACACCAATGGTCACGCCAAGGCTCGCACCAATGGTCACACCAAGGCTCGCACCAAGGCTCGCACCAAGGCTCACACCAAGGCTCGCACCAAGGCTCGCACCAATGGTCGCACCAAGGGTCGCACCAAGGATCGCACCAAGGGTCGAGCCCGCTAGCCCGCGGCCTGTGGTGCTTCGGTGCGAAGCACCGTACATGTATGCATTTGCCCACTAGTCCATTTCCCAAGTCCATATCCAATCCACTAGTTCTTTTCCTTATATAGAACATATGTGGTAATATGCATGAACTTCCTCCTTGGTTTGCCCAATGTGGGATAATCAAAGGTTTCTCATTCACTAAGAAGTGAAAATGGATGGCTTTAATTCCACCCAAGTTTGGACTAGTGATCCTAGCACCCATCAAGCTAATTAAAGTAACAAAAATTAATTTAAGTAAGAAACTATTAATTTTAGTAATATCATTTTTATTTCCCAACAGATATCAATTAACCAGTTTGAGACGCTAACTAGCATATTCCCCATCATAAGCTCTCTATTGGTTATTGATCCTTTCATAGTTGTACAAGTATACGAATGAAATCGTGAATCATTGTTAGCATGTGGTGAGTTCATATCTTTATAGTTTCTTAAAGGCTCTCTCATTGCACCTCTAATCAGATGATTATGTGTCTTTCTATCTAATATGCTTGCTATCATTCCTACGTGGTCTACTTGTTCCCTTTAGCCTCTTCTTTCTTCTTATTTTTTTTCTTTTTTTCACTTTTTTCCTTCTTTTTAATTTCTTTTTTTCACTTTTTTCCTTCTTTTTAATTTCTTTTATGTGTATACCAAAAGTAAGATTATAAATCATCCTTAACATTTTCTTTATCACATTTTTTGATCGAAAATCATCCTTGACAACTGTAGTTGTCAAATTTTTCCTTGTTCACACTTTTGGTGGAATTGTAGATACATTAACATGAGTCCGGAAGATGCCCGTGCACAGCTAACACAACATGTTTGGAACTTTTAGAGAACATGTTTATGATGAGTTGGCTCCATCTCAACTCACATTTTATGGCTGTTGTTGATTCTTGAGTCAATCCACTGATTTAATCGCAGTCATGAGTCATCCACCGTATTGTTAGAACTGCAACGAATACACAATGCGAAAGCAAATAAATAAAAAATAGCATCTGAGTAAACAATTTGAAATAGATTAGATAGAGTCGTTTGTCCAATAAATTGTCCTTAATAATTTTATTTGGTCACACCACAAAAAATCGATTTCTCGCAGAGTATTTGTGATATAACCTATGAATAGCAAAACTGAGATTACCCACTCTAGCTAGAACCCAGCAATAATTCAGAAGAAAAGAAATTAAACACTCAGTGCAAACAAGGAATAAAGCAAAAAAATCAAAAAGAGCACAGAAAATAGCAGCTCAAAGGCAACTCCTATATGGTATGGATGTTAAAACATAGGCAGCTCAAGAAAAATCACTACAAACATGGATGATAAAAATGTTATAAAGATTTATCCCACTGTAGACATTTAGGTATAGTGGTATACATCCACAAATTGGGTACATATATTTCATTTTATTTTTAATAGGTTTTAATATATTAAAGAAATAAAAAAATTATCTTAAAATCACTCAACGACTGGATGAAGAATAAATAAATAAATAAATAAAATATGTATATATACACACCCGGTCATCAATTAACTGGATGAGAATAAAATTAAATAAACTTTATTTTATCCATTCATTTAATGATCTTATGAATAATCCATAAAAACCCCTTTAAATTTTAAGGGATACATGTAGATTTCATAAAGATATGGACTTATAGATTAAAAATTACTACGGATGAATTTTATTATCCGTATCTTTATGAAGTCAAGAAGGAACCAAATAAATATGAAGAGATCGTTATGGAGTAGTCTATTCGGTAATAGACTAACAGGATACCCTATCCGTATATCAAATGACCGGATAAGAGATTTTTATTTTTAATGTATATAATTAGGGACGAATATACTTGTTCTTGATATATATGAACGATTTCTGTTTTAGTTAAGGAAAATTATGGATAGAAAATAAAAATTAGATATAAAATTAGAATAAGTCAATATTTTTTGTTTTTAAATTTTTTAAAAGCTTTTTTTTCCAACTTTTAAAAATTGGGAAAATTTAAAAATAAAAAAAAAATAAAAATTACCAAACTCTGCCTCTTATTGTATGGTTATTTTCCACAATCTATTATCATAAGACCAAATCAGTCAACACACTTTATCTTCTACTACATAGTAATGAATTCTTCACTTTTACTATTTTATCATTACCATGGTGATGAAATTGATCACTAGGGGAAATTTTTTAAGAATTTTCCAATTTCCCTTACTGTAATTACTGCTTAACCTTCCCTTATATTAATTATATCTTTAAAAGACGGAAGAAAGATAGAGTTAACCGTCTAGTTTACGTCCGAGAAAAAAGATACAACTTTGACTTACCATTAATGGAGAAAGTTGTATTTAGAGCTTCCACAATGGGACGATCAAAAAACGGATAAAAAAGCCTATTTAGTCGATAGTCCGTAAAAGTGAAGCGCAACGGCGCGAGTAAAAGAAGTCGATAGTCCGGATTTTTGACTGTAGCAGAGGGAATTTGGGTTTTAATCCGGACTAAACTTGGTTTATTCGGGCGGCGTCGTAGGCTTCCTCCTAGCATCAAGCGGCTTCGTAGTGAACCGCCTGGCATTAAGCGTTATTCTGGTACAACGTTCAAAAACACGGGCGGTAACCTAGGAATACGCCTGATCAAGCAGTAACCTAGGACTACGCCTGATGAAACGAGACTCTAGGATTACGCCCACCACCAGGCGGACTCCTAAGACACCGCCCCATCCAAACGGTACCCTAAAGCTACGCCCAACACCAGGCGGGATCCTAGAATTTCGCTTGCAATTTAAAGTGATATGGTGTGGAGTGATGAAATCTGGAGAGGAGAAAAGCTTCTCTCTGTTGGGGTGGAGCAATCGTGAGAGAAAGGTATATGATATGTCTGTAGCTTTCTTCTCTTGCTTTTATAGCTCACGTCCTCCTACAATTTCGAATCAAACACAAAACCCACTTTCCTAATCTAATCAAACCCTTAATTCAATAGTCATTCATCAATTTAAACAACGGCAGCAATAGTCTCCAGTTTGGCAATATTTCCGGCAAGAAACTCTTTCCAAATTCTAATCCTAATCAAGCCCAGCTATCCTAACTGTTTATAAACTCTGAAACATCTGAGCTGTTTCCTTGTTTATCTTCAGCTTCTAAATTGAGTCCTAGCACCATTTGCTCGACCAATTACTCACGGCAACTTCATTGATGCATTTAATCAAGCATTTGTTGTGCAACTCGATGGTGGATTCAGACAACAATTAGTTTGTAATTTTAAACATCAAATTCTCCTTCCCTGCATATAATTTCACACATTCAACCAACCATTCATTCTCAGTTCACTAAAACGATTATCATTCATTCATCACATCCTCTGCCAAAGTCTCAAACACCCTAACTCTTCTTCCCCTGCTTGAACCTTCTCTTCACGTTGTTCTTCAAACCAAATCAAGTCTTCTCTTTACTGTTCCATGAAAACTCAATCGATTAGCAGCAGCGTCTTCTCCTTCAGGAAGAGAGAGCTGGGACCTGAATGAATTGGTGTTGCGGCTGAAGAAAAAGGAAGAGAAGATGGGTGGGCCGCTAGCATTCCGCTTGGAATTCTAGGTGAGGTGCTAGGACACCGCCCGTCCCTTTCTTCTCACACGCTCCATTCGCACAAGTGATACTCGACCAGGCGTGATTTTAGGACACCGCCCCATCATGCGATACACTAGTGCTCCGCCCGTCTCTTGGGCGTGGTCCTAGGAGACCGTCCACTATCAGGCGTTATCCTCCGATTTCGTCCCACATCGAACGTTACGTAGTCCGCCTCGCTCAAGCGTTATGCTAGAATTACGCCGGTCTCAACAAGCGGTACGCTGGGACACCGCCTAACACCAGGCGTTACATTAGAGCACCGCCCGACCATTTACGGCTGTTCTTGGGCCGGACAAAGACTAAAAATTTTAGTCTTTGGTCTTTTGGGATACTCGTCCCACTATGGACACCCTTAGCCATTTTAAAATTTTAAAAGTGAAACACTAAAAAGAAAAATCTTTGTTGTATTTAACCTAAAAATAGATTGTATTTAGTCACTGTTAAAACAAATAGCACGATACAGTATGCATATGCATTTTTTATAAAAATAACTCTTATCTAATTATTATGTAATTTGGTGGGAATAAATATACACTTAACTTGTAGTATACAAATTTTTCTGATATACATAGTTTACGTTGTAAAAAATTATGCTTCCGACGTTTGTTTGCAAGCAAAGTAAAAAATGGTCTCTCCTAAAATCGTCTTAAGTTATACTCTATTTGTCTAATAAAAAGTGGTGTTTTAGGATTTGCACAATTTTTAAGGTAAAAAAGAGAATAATTTTTTTTTCCTTATTTATCCTTATTATTAAAATTTTAAATTGACATATCTCATAAACTAAAGACGTATAATTATAGTGTTACACATTTAGAAATCTTCTTAAAAGACTTGTGCAACGAGTATAAACATGACTATCAAATCCTTATATTTCTTAGAAGAAAATTTAACAACACTTGCTAGTAGTAAGGATTTATTTGGAAAAATAGTATATAAAAATGAAAACTATTTCTTGTGGGACAAAAAAAACTCAATTTTTATGAAACAAAGGGAATATAATCTTGAATCACTATGCAAGTACTGACATCATATGCAAAATTTTGATTAAATTTGTTAAACTTAATGTAATTATTTTGATTATTGTATTCATTAAATTTTTCATTATACAAATCATAATGCATAATACTAGTATTATTTAAAGATATATAAAACAGAATTTATAATGCGTAATACTAGTATTATTTAAAGATATACTACCTTTGTTTCTGGAAAAATGTTACTATCAATTTTTTATTTTAGTCTAAAAATATGCCAAATTGAAAAAGTGATAGTAACTCTTTTCCAGAAACGGAAGGAGTATAAAATAAGTGTGTTGGGAAAGTATTAGCCAGTCCAACTCATAATACCTGTACTGCTCCCAATGCACCTTTTCTTAAACTAAACTTTGATGCCTCATTTATTAAAGAAATTGGTGTCGTTGGTCAGGATTAATTCTAAGAGATTTTACAGGTGTAAGATATGGAATAAGACATGGTCCAGACCAAGAAAATGATGCAGAGAAAAAAAAGGGAAAAGTTGCATTGGAAGGAATTATTTGGGCTAAAGAAAAAGGTGTGAGGAATCTACATGTAGAAAGGGACTGTTAGTTGTGGTGTTTTCTGAAGGAAAGATGGTCTATAAAATGGACCAATAGAAACCTTATTGAAAATTGAAGCAGTGTCAAACCAAAATACCCAACAAGCATTAGCTCTCCTTGAAAAGGATATGATCCAGTCGCACCTTCCAGTACGGCACCTTGTTATTTTATTATTCATATTTTATCTGGTGAAAGCATAGTCTTCTATTTTCTCTCAAATAAAAAACTCATTGGCGCCAAGCATGAGGGAATGTTAGACGTTTGGTAATTTCTCCTCCGACCAGGACGAAAAACCCCCATTGAAGCGGTTAATCAACCATGCATATTGTATGTACATCTGGCTGCACAAATTGCATAATATCATATATAGCTATTTCGGGTGTTACCCATGGAATCAACTCCATTATCATATTATAAGTTCATAACCCCATCCCATTCCCATTTTGGGAGGAAGATATCTACTAATTATTTTCTTTCAATTAGTAAGAGATATCTTGAACTAAGAAATAGACCCTAGAATCTAAAAGAAAATGACAGGGAAGGGACTCCTAGGGTATCATATGTCTGTAATATGAGGGGGGAGTGGACTCGCTGGAAAGAGGGTGAGGCTTGCGGTAAGGGGTGGGTCCCGTAAGAAGGGACATGGGACTAGCAAGGGCATCTTCTATGGGAATCAGAGCCCAAGAGCACGGGATCAGACTTGCGCCCATTGTCCAAGGTTCCCCACTGCTGCCCCCTGTGGTAGTCCGGGTCGTGTCTCAGTCCCAGTGTGTTTGATCATTCGAAAGGACCAGCTAAGCATCATCGGCTTGGTCATCCTTTACTCGACCAACTACCTAATAGTTACAGCAATCCAACACGCTTACAAGTAGCGTTTTCCATCGTCTTTCGCGGAACCTAGCGTGAATTTTTTCCTGCCTTCTTACCCAAGAGATTTGATTCCGCTAACAGCTGCCCTTCGTGTAGGAGTGACGCAGCTCGACTTCCCCTCTACGCCAATCACGATTTTTTATCTATTCATCTTGTATATCGTCATCACGCCCTTAATGATAGGGTTTGAAAAATACTTTTCATGTCATTCCCATTTAGGTTCGATTCAGATCCTTCTGTTGTTTTCTTATCCAACCGAACCTTTTCCTCAAAGGGTTAGCCATCAAGCTCTTTCTTTCCTTCTGATCTTTATTCTTTCTGTCGGGCTGAGGCGCTGATGGTTTTGTAATAGTGGTAAATAAAGGTTTTCAAACTCTCGAACTTGTGAAGATTGATTTTAGATTTTAATAAACTAATTTCAAACTAAGAAAATATACACAAAATATGAAAATAATATTCACAAATACTGAGGTTATGGATTTCACCATTAACCAATTAAAGTGATTCAATCTAATAAATATTCATGTAATTCTTACGTTTAATTTGATTCTAAAATATTGCAACAAGTAGATTTTCAAAATAACAATTGTATAATAAAAGCATGGAACATCAAAAACCTAGGCCAAGCATGTACCATCTAACGAAATCACAATTGTTTAATAAAAATCATTAAATCAATCTTTAACCAAGGCAAATAATCATAAAAAAAATTGTAAAAAATAATTAAAATAAAAATATACCACTTTTCTTGGAACAATGGCTTCTCCGTCACCTCGGCAAAGGGGTATAGCTCCTCATGTTGAAAACACCCTCAAAATATTGGTACATAGCTCAAAGTGTTTACAAATGATGAAAAAGAGTGAAAATAATGAAATCAAACGAGTTTGCAACATTTATAAGCGTTACAGACTCGCTCTTATAGAAGAAAAAGTGTTTCACTAAATATATATGTTGCAATTGAAGATAAATGTTGCAAAGTTAAAAGTTTTAGCAACAGAATCTTCAACCTTTTAGCCACGGAATCTTCAACCTTTTCGCAACGTTTTTTTCATCTTCTTCATCACATGAATTTTTTTTCTGGATTTTG
>JAJJMC010001010.1:2106075-2125180 GCA_023531435.1 Papaver californicum
TGATGACTTCCACCACGTCAAGGTGACACTCTACCGCTGAGTTATATCCCTTCCCTACCCCCATCGAGAAATAGAACCGACTAATATTAAGGAAAATCCTTGGTGCACTAACTGATACCTTGCTTCAACGCCCCTATTGGAAATGATTGAATTGATCAGATCGCTCCAATCGCCTCGTCCATCTTTTTATATTAAGTTCTTTAGCAGCTACCTATGACCACTCTCGTCCTTATTGACCTGAGACACCTTGAAGTCGAGATGCACCGCTCCTACACGAAGGGTAGATGTTAGCGGAATCAGATCTCTTGGGTAAGAAGGCAGGAAAAGTTTCATACTAGGCTCCTCAAAAGACGATGGAAAAGGCTACTTTTAGGCGTGTAGGATTTCCGTGACGTAATCTGGATGGTTGAATGCTTCAAAAATGGATTTGAATAATGTTCTTTCTTTTATCCTTATTCGGCGCTTGTTTTTAAGTTGGTATAAAAGAGGGCTAAGCCTAATAATTCCAAGAGTTCGCTTTTTTGTTTAGCTTGGATACTTCAATCCAAGATCAGGACGATGGGTGAGAGATAGGGGCTTGCGCGTATTTTATCATTGCCAACTGTCTCACGACGTTTTAAACACAACTCACATACCACTTGAATCGGTGCCGAACCCTTAGGACCTTCTTTAACCCCAAGATGTGATGAGTCGACATCGAGGTGTCAAACGACTTCGTCGATAAGATCTCTTGGGAGTCATCAGCCTAAATTCAAGGATTTAGCTTATTCTTCTTGCTCATGATATTTCTTACTTAAAGATTTTAACTAGATTTAACTTTAAACCAGTAGTCCTAAGGTTACAAAATATTGAAAACTTCAGGAAGTTCCTTAATTTTCAGCTTTTAATTTGGATCCAACCCTCTTAGGCATTGGACCCCACTACAGGTTCACTGCTACTCCGATAGAATAGTCAGGAAAGTGTTAGTGAGAGTTAGAAACCGAGCGAACGTGCTTCCCTTCATCTGGAAAACAAGATGGTTCCTGAAAGCATAGGTGCGAGGGTGGGGCGGTCTGATGTTTTGGACTCCGCAAAAGATTCTGGACAGAGGCCTTTTCAAACGCAAGAACTGACCAGTGACTAGGTGGCTTGTCAAGTGGGTGGGCCTTCCAACAGAAGATGCAACTTGGGTTGACGCAGAGGCTCGCTACCCCGATTTCAACTATCCGGAGGATGCCTTAGATATATCAAAAATATGTACAATTAAACCTATTTCTCGATTCAATAGAAGCCCAAAGAAGTGAATATGGTACCCAAATAACGAGAAATATGTAAAAAGCAGGTCCAAATACGCCTATTCCTAATCCTAAATGGGATGGAAAGTTGGATGGACAATTTTGATTAACTGTGTTAGAAGCATCCCCTGAATATAAAGGTAGAAGTCAGCTGGGAATTGGGTACAAACATTTCCTTGACGGACTAACTATATTCTCTAGAACAGCATCTATTCCCTTTGAAAGCTGACGTCTAGGTGTTAGTTCAGTTCTAAGAAAGTAAACCGAGCAAGGATCTCCTGGAGAACTCGCAAGATACTTTCTAGTAGATTCCAGTTATTCATGCCCTAATAAAAAAATATCAGACAAACCCTATATCTTCTAGCTCGAAAGGGCTAATAAAGAAAGTTAGGACCGACTAGAAACGGGCAAATCAAAATTTTAACTTCGAATTTTGGACCTCAACATTCTGCTGTTCATGGTGTTTCACGATCAGTATTGGAAATGAGCGGAGAAGTAGTAGAACGTGCGGAACCACATCGTCCCAGACTCCTATGGGAGGCAGCAGTGCGGAATCTTCCTCAATGGGAAAAAGCCTGACGGAGCAATATCGCGTGAAGGTTGAAGGCCCACAGGTCATGGACTTCCTTTCCTGGAGAAGAAGCAATGATGGTATATGGGGAATAAGCATCAGCTAACTCTGTAGCAGTTACAGTACTTGGTCGGTCGAATAATGCCAACCACCATAGAATAGCGTTTTATTCCTTGACAAATAGGTTCTTCCTCTTTGTATTAGTAAGGCGATGCGCTTAGCTTGAAAGAATAACGAGGTGGGCCATTGACTTGGTTCAGTGTGTCACAAGATGAAACTTGAGGGAGGAGGAAAGAGGCCCTGGTGAACTGTTGAGTGAACAAGTGTAAGCTTCACTGTCCGACAGTCTTAGGTACTGACCGCACTAAGGGACAATCCCTGAATCAAAGGACGGGAAGGAGTGCAATTAATATGTTCCAATTTCTGGCCTTGCACCGACCATCCAATGGACCATGGACTAAACGGCCACTGCTTGAAAGGACTATGTCCAGGGGACCCCCCCCCCCCCCTGGATTGCTACGAAAAACACCATCATATTTCAAAGTAGCACCATCTAATTCAAAAATCTCGCCCAATTGAGCACGTCTAGATATTTTTTCACGGTAGCAGGATAGCTATAACTAACTCCATTCAGTTCACCGCCATAAAACTCAACAGTTACAACAACAAAAAAATGTTTAGAAACATTTGTCGAACTCATAAAATTAAAATGTTTCTGTTGATACATTTGCGTAATTAAACGTTTCACAAGCAGTAAACTGGATTTATTATCATATCCTACATTTTTCACGGATTCATAAAGAATTGATTCATTTAAACCATGATCGAGAAACGAAGGGAAAGACGGGCTAGGTACTCCATCGCGGGTAAGAAGGAACTGAAATGTTTGATCAGACAGTGTATCCTATGTAAGAGAATCATCAAGTAAAGTGGTTCCATAAAAAAAGTGGTTGTACACAAGCATTCTCCCGGTAAAAAGGGACCTGCAATCGCTCGTAATAGAGTCAGTTATAGCTATCCTGCTGTCATGAAAAAATATGATATACGTGCTCAATTGGGCGAGATTTTTGAATTAGATCGTGCTACTTTGAAATACAATGTTGTTTTTCGTAGCAGTCCAAGGGGTTGGTTCACTTTTGGGCATGCCTCATTTTTTTTTAGCATTTTTATTAGCCATCGGATGGTCTCCTTATCTTCCTCTCCCTCTGTTTGTGGTTCAGGAATGGGCAGGTTAGAACCCGTCGAACCCTCTGAAGCAGCATAGGAAATTGTCTCACCCATGGAACTATCCAAGTTTGTGATGATAGTATCTCCCCATAAGCCCATCTTTTCCCAAGGCAGTACGTAGCCTATGAAGGCAGTCAATATCATGAGCAAGAAAACTGCAGCAAATAAAATCTGAACTTCGATAGGCGAGAGGTGTAAGCAACGCGAGGTATTCAACCATCTCATACTAAAAAAAGAGAAGAAATGCAAGTCAAGAAAGTAATGGCTTGTAAATGCAGGGTGTAAGACTCACTCTAAAAAATATGGGGTAAAAAAAATCACAGTACTCGCGGAACTAAATCCACTCGACTCGCCTACACCTTCCTACTCAAGCGGGCCTTCCTTCCCTTCCCTTTATAGTGTCATACTTTGTCTCTTTTAACCTTCCCATTGGTTTTGAATTTCCTAAAAAAAAAGTTCAAAACAGAAGCATCTGTCTAAATGTTGTAACACGACCTCGGGCTATGAATGGAATGGGCCTCTCCTTTCACCGTAGTACCAAGTACTTCCTGACGAGCTCTAATATTTATAATATTTATAAGTAAGCATCTCTTGTAAAATGTGAGCAATGTGAAACCACTCTAGAGCCAAAACTTCCATTTCTCCTATCTGTTGCCCTCCTTGCTTAGCTCTTCCCCTAAGGGGTTGTTATGTAACAAGCGCATAATGCCGCTGGAACGATGTCATGTTTACTTTTGGTAATCCGGAGAAACAAATCTTGATTGAACCCATATTTTCCCAATGGATACATTCTGCTCATGGTAAGACTTCATATGGATATAAATTTGAAAGGAGTCCCTCTCCTGGGGTTTGAACCTCTTACCTTAATGAAATTTGAATCATCGGATAGCATGAAAAGTTTCAAGGATTTTATTTTGACATAATATATATTGATCTATTCTCATGACCTCTGAGACTTAGACGAGCGAAGTGACCCCCGTTGGACGTTGGAAGAAAGAAGTTGATAAAGAAGAAAAGAAAGAAAGAGGTAAACTTGATCGGGTTAATTATCAAATCCGATCCTTGTATCATCTGATCTCGATCGGGTTAACTCAAAAATGAAGAGAGTTCGCATCGAATAAGCCAATTGAGACTATCGTCTGTTTACAGCATAGCATATAAAAAAAAGAAATAATATACTCTAGATAAGAACTTTGCTTCTTGATTTTTGTATACTGTACAAGTTATATAAGCTAAGAACCAGACCTAAAAGGAATTTATTTGCCTATTAGGTGGTTGATCAACTGGGAAAGGTTAAATCCTGCTATGTGCCTCGGGTTTCTTACAAAGGCTTTGGTTATCTTATTGCCACATACCATGGTGGGGTCTTCGACTGGGGTGAAGTCGTAACAAGGTAGTCGTAGGGGAACCTGTGGCTAGACCGAATCAGAGAGGGCCAAGAAAACGGATGCGCATGCTAACGCGTAACGGCTTTCGTGGTAGGATCACGTGTTCGAATGATGATCGCTTTTACGCGAGAAAGAGGGACTACCCTCTAAACCTAAGACCGATAGTATACAAGTACCGTGAGGGAAAGGTGAAAAGAACCCTATTTAGGGAGTACAATAGAGAACTTGAAATCTGATGCGTCTGGACGGAAAAAAGAGGTCTCGTTCTTTCTTTCCGTTGCCACTCAAATGTACGGCATCTGCCGTTTTTAGGCCCCTTCTTCTCTGAAAGAGTCCACCGCCTGCCATTAGGCCTGTCCCTTAAGTAGGTGATTCCGGGTCTGGATCAAAAGGGATGGATTGGTGTAGTTCCTCTACGCCTAAGACACCAGAATATCGAACCATGAACGAATAAAGGCATGAGATAAAAGCATATTTATTATATTGGATGGTGATTGTGAGGCCCAAATTCTTGAATGGAGGGGACACCAAAGGCCTCTTCCCTTCCATCCCTACAATCACTCATTCTTAAAAGCAGCATTCTTAAGACCAAAGAGTCGGGAGGAAAGGGGGGGAAAGCTCTCCGTTTTTGGTTTTCCTGTAATTGGATTCTATAGAACCGCAATCTTAGAATAGGTTCCAACTCAGCACCAAAATAAGGAATGTAGCTCACAAGTTAACATATTCAAAAATTTATAAGAATGCATTTCAGGACTAACATGTAGCGCCATAGATCAACAGACTCAAACATTCATGTAGTCCACCCTAAAACGAAAGCTAACATCTACATTAACTAGTTTCGTAGCCTGTCTATCCCCCAGGACTCTTCAGTCCTGAGTTGGGTGTGGCTTTCTAAAAGTCGAGTTCCTCTCTTTACAGTCAAGTCACTTTGTACCTTCGGACCTAAAGGCTCTTTATAGACTCATATGTCCGTAATATGAGGTCTTAATCCTTAAAGTGAAACTGCGGTAGAAAACGAAGTTAAAAGAGCGACTGGCCTCAAATTTAGCATTTCGGGGAGAACTAGCTAGCTCTGGGTTCGAGTGGTATTTCACCCCTAACCACAACTCATTCGTTGATTCTTCAACATCATTCGGTTCAGACCTCCACTTAGTTTCACTCAAGCTTCATCCTGGTCATGGATAGATCACCCGGTTTTCCAGAAAAATCTAAGATTGGGCATCTGATCCGGAAAACAAGGAGGGAATCCCGCAAAGGGGTCATGAAGGAGAGAACTATGAAGCAAATGGGGTATGAAACCCCTGTTTTTTACTTTCAAAATAACTTTTCTAAGATGTCAGCCGGAGCAAGCAGTTCTTCCTTCTAAGTAAGGTGAGACCCTTTGATTTAAATGATGGGGGAGCTTCAGCTTGAAGAATGGAATTGGTGATTGGCCTTAAATACAAAGAGGATTTGAGGCACAAGTCATAAAAAGAAAACGCGTCCCCCAAAACCCAAAGGACATGAGTTATGGGATATGGGATATGGGACGCGTGTCTGGAAAGGAATCATCTTAATATTTGTTTTATCTCCCGCCTGACACAGTTTGACACACAGTGCTACCTGATTGTCTCAAAAGCCAGAAATGTTCCTCATCAATTTTCCAGGACCTCCCAGTCTCGGAAAAGATAGAATTTATAAGCTGAAGCATCATTCTCTAGCCTTTAATTTACCAGAAGTTAATGATTGTTGTTGTTGTAAAGCTCTTTTTCCCCATCCATTCGAGTCAAAGACCTGGAAAGGGTCTTGAAGTCTCGAAAACCTTTTGATAGATGGTTTATTTCTTGAACCCTATTATTGGGGTTGTACCCTTGGCTTTTGAGGGCTTACAAGATGACAAAATAGGATCATCTTATAACCAACTCAAAAGCGCCATATCCTACTACTTTTTCATAATGCCTAGAGTTCCCTAAATTCATTATTTTTAATAGTAAAGTAATTAACAGTTAGTTAGTTGATTAATTTAACGAATTAGTTTATAGTTAGTGTTTTGAAAATCAAAATATTAACATTTTTGTTTTGGAGGGAGAAGAAGAAGAAGAAGTAGAAAAATAGAAGAATTAAAAAAAAACTAGAAATTTTGATTTTTCACCAAACAAATGAGTGATTCTAACAAGAGTTATGAGGTAGGTGAATCCTCTTCTTCTAAATCAAACAAGATATTCATACAACAAAACAATGATCATACCATGGCTGATTTTCTAGATAATCAAGAGTTTTTAACCCAAAGTAAAGAATATGAACCTTATTATGATTTTGAAGGTCCAGACGAAGAATATGAAGAAATAATGCTCAAAATAGTCAGGTATACTTCTAATTAACTCCAATACTCTTTTTGTTGTGTGTTATTGCTTAAAGTTTATAGAAAGTTAGATTTTTTTGCTGCCAGAAAACCCCTAATTTCCAGACATAGGTTGTTTATGGCCGATAAATTATTGTTTCCTAGACTATAACAGATCTACGACTTTAATACCAAGAAGTCCAAGTCGTAAATTTTGACATATGGTTGGTGAGACAAAAACTCATAACCGCAAAAGGTTCCTATGGCCAAGTCATTTTCCCGATAATCCAGTCGTAGGTGCATGGCCATATTAAATGCTATTTAATATTATCCACTACGGATGGATTAGCTGTTGTACACTCAACTCAGTTCACCTATGGTTAGCAATTTTAATAAAGCTGACCGTATAAATCAAACATATTAGTTTACGACTAGGAATGGTAATCGTAATTAAAAGTCAGGATCGTTTAAGGTTAGGTTTAGTACTATATCTAGCCATACATGCTGTTTTAAGGCTAGGTTTTTGATATGTCGACCCATCCGTAGGTAGGGTTTTGAGATGGTTTTTCCTGTTTTTCTTACGGCTATATTTTATTTTCCTTATCGAGCCCATACCTAAACCAATGAAATATCAACCCACACATGTTAGCATATTGAGTGAGGGTACAAGCGATCACTACGCCAACAACTTTGAATGGCAATATAAAGAAGAAGCGAAGAAGCGGGATCGAGAACAAGGGTTGAAAAATATGTGCATCATAGATCAAAACAATCAAGTAAGACCACCTTATTTCAAATGGTTTGCGAGTGTAATGGGAAGTACAAGAGTCATAAAAAAGGGTTTTGATTGTAAACCAAAGACCGCGAGGAAGAAGGGAGTTTATCATACAAATTAGAGTGGTTGTCTTGTTAAGCTTCAATTACAACAAGTTCAAGAAAGTGTGGTTTATGAGTGAAGTATTTTCAGGCTTTCATAACCACTCAATACCAAAGAGTTTGATCAACCATCCTTATGTGGCAAGGTTCAATTCCAAAGAGATGGAGTTAGTAAACGTGTTGAGTCAACAACGAACAAGACCTATGGATATCCTTAGTAGTGTGAAGACATAAAACAAAAATAACTCATCTTCCTTGGCTACCATCTATAATGCAAGAGAAAAATTGCAAAGTGAGCAATGGCGAAATAGAGAAATTATGCATTAATTATTGTATTTGGGGGAAAAGACGAACTGCACGGCAACGTATAAGAAAGATGAGAATGGGGAAGTGATGTATCTTTTGATGGCTCATCCGAAAAAAATACGAACTACATGTAGTGTAGAAGTTAGTGATGTATTCAAATCGGATTTGATAAAAAAACTTATTGAGATATACTTACTCATCTCGTACTTGTAATTTGAGGATAACTTTCCTTCAAGTTATACACTTCCCTTCTCACAAAATCACATTTATCATGGAGCATTTCAAGTCTGGCCTTGTTTCCATTGATTGTTCTTCCTCCTCGATTGACGTCTAACGCAACAAAAATCCAAAATACATGGTTCCAAAAAGAATCTGTTGTTTGAAAAACGTTATATTTTGATCAGAGTCATAGTTTGTGATCGTCACCCATGCACGAATAATAGCAACATCTTCTCTGATGCTGAATGTATAAGACATGTTTGTGTTTTTTTGGATTATGAATAAATGAGAAACTAAATTGAGAAGTGTGGGGATATTTTTAAAGAGAAGACTTCCTCTATACATAGATGAAAGACCCAACGACTAGTTATTTTGAAAAATCAGGTCACTGGGGAGAAAATGTATTGTTCAACGAAAGCAATTATTGTTGTTGTTGAATTTTTCTGTCATTTACGGCTAGGAAGTGGGTGTATTAACCTAGCCGTAGGCACAAAAAAGGAGCACTTATAGTTAGGTTCTTTCAGTAACTCAAAGCCACTTACAGTTGAGTAATTTACTAGATCTAGACGCAGGTGACCGTGAGTTTTAATATGGTTTTTACGGTTAGGTTTTCCTTCATATTGACCTAGCCGTAAGTGACGCTGAATTTTTATTTTTGAAGCAGTTTTGTGATATTTCATGAAAAATATTGCAATAAAAAACTAAAAGTCATTCATTCAAGCTAAAGTAAGATATTAATATTCAAAATAAAAACAAAAGAAATATATCCGTCCAAATCCATAATTAAACATACTACAACAAAGTCTTAGATAACAAAAGATTAAAACACTAAAGTTAAACAAGTCTGTAACTCATTCATCCACTGTGACCAGCATTCTCTTGAAAATCCTCGTTAAATGATGAAGAACACTCAGGCCTCTTCCAACACCTTGGTTCGTCAGTATAGAGATGTTTTCTTACAGGATTAGCTATCTCTTTAAGTTGTTCTAGAAGTCTTCTTTTTTGTTCAACACTCAACAACTTCTCAATGTCAATGGAACGGCGCAAATTCTTGACCGACCACTTAGCTCGATTTTTAAAAATGTTACAAACGAGCAAAAATTGGAAAAAAATTAGTTTCACAATTATATTTATGGGTAGGACATCTTACACGACCCAACCGTACGCTTTTCCGACCGTAACAATAACAAAATTAACCAAGTTCTCTGGCAATCCAAATCAAAATACGACTATGAAAAATAAACCTTCGGGTACCATTTAATGTTGGGAGTCCAAAATTTCCCAACCGTAAATATATATGACGGATGGGAGTTCATATTATCCGGACCGTAAGGAATAAATTATGGTGGGGAAATGTGGTTGATCTAGTTGTATGTTGTTCAGAAAATTTTTTTTTTTTGAAACCCTAACTTCATCAATCAAACCAACGTATTCAATCAAAACCTAATATAAACGATGAGTTTTTCGATTGTTACCTAATAGCAAATATTTCGATAAGACTCACTGGTGTCTCAACTTCTTCAGTCACTGAATCTTCATTCTATGAATCAACAACTATACATGTTCCAGATTCAGTTGATGGTGGGTTCAAACCAATTTGGCCTGATCTTCTAACTCTTGACCTGTTCATCTTCAAATCAATGTGGATATTTTTTGAGAGTCAACAAATAAGAAAAATCGACGAAGAGAGACTAGAGGGAATTTAGGTTTTGTTTTCTAAGAAGAAAAAGAGAGAAAAAGAGGGAGTTTGATTTAGAAAGATTAGGTTTTTGTTTTGTTTTTAAAATTTAAATTAGATTTAGGTTATTATGGAGGAAGTGTAGTAAGGTAATAATACTAACCAAGGGGTAAATGGGACTTTTTAACCAGATTAGGTCCCCCCACATCCATATTTTAGAGATTTTAATTCATTGTATCCCTTAAAAACCAAAGGATACAGCCCCAATAGTAGGATTCTTATTTTTTTATTTTCCTAAAGATGCAAACAATATTGCGTATCTGGTAGTGAAGTTTTCGCTTCAGTTATCAAATAGAGAAGATTGGGAGATATGTCTTAACCAAGACTTAAACAATGTGTAATCATTCTTATGGTAATCTAATATCTTTCTTGAAAAAAAAAGAAAAAAAATGTGTTGGAAAAGTACACAATAATTATTTACGTGCTACGTAACCAGATATAACTGTACCAAGTTGTTGGAAACAAACACAACACAACACTTAACTTTCTAACACAGTATAACAAGGAATGCGTATTATGTCGATGAGATTGCACCTCTTTGAAGTGCTAGTTCCCCATGACTCTTACTTTAGAAAGTACCTCCTTTGGAAGAAGGATTTCAGAAATATAAATACATCTACGAGTAAAATAATTTCAAAAAATTACTCATGAAACCAATATTTAAGAATTTAGAAGAACTTAAATGAGGTACTTGTTTACACGAAACAAACCAGTGTTTGGTACCATTTTATAAAACTGTTTTCAAAATTATTTGCTAGTGTTTTTAAAACATACTTTTTTTCCTTGTGTTCATTTTTTAATAAATTTTAAAAAGTTGTTTGGTAGGACTGTTTTCAAGAACACATTTTTCAAAAATTAATTATAAGTTAAAACTGACAATTTAAAAATTAGTTATAAGCTCTTTTCAAAACAATTCAAATTAGTTATAAGCTTGCAGAAATACTTCACACATTACAACAAGTTTACATTAGTACCAGCTAAGCGCGTTGATGGTGATGTCGACGTTGATGATAAAGTCCCTTTTATGTCATCTCTAGAATTGTTCATCAACTCAATATTCGCCGCACTTACATCAATGTCAATTGTTGTTCTTTCTTGACTAGTACTTGTGCCTTCTTCATCTGCCACTACGAGATCCTCCGCCATGAATTGACTAAATAATTCATCATTCTTTGAATTCAAACGAATGAAGTTGTGTAAAGTACAACATGCTACGGAAATGAGTCGTTGTCTTCGAAGTGGATAATTTGGCATGCATTTCAAAATCGGAAACTGACTCTTCAACACTCCAAAACAATGTTCAATAACATTACGTAAAGAGAAGTGCCTGTGATTGAATAATTCCATAGGACCCTTTGTTTGTCGACTTCTTCCCCTAAAATCACACAAATGATAACGCTCTCCACTGTGAGGTGTGAGAAACCCATGCATGTTTGTGTAAGTGGAATCAACAATACAATACCTTCCTACATTCACATTAGCAGTTGATAACTTCATCAATTCAACAAACACATTTGAAGTATTAAATGTAAGTTAACATGAACTATATTAATATGTATTCAATACCTTCCTTAGGCATTGGAAATTTGTTTTCTTCATTCGATATGACACCTATGAGTACTCTTGCATCATTGGATGCTCCTTCCCATCATGTATCAAGCACACATAATGTTCTGCGTGATTTGAACCTTTCTGCCTCAAAATGGGATTTTTTTAGAAGCGGGTGCCCAAGTGCTTATATGGGTTCTATCAATAGCACCAATACAATCTTGTAAAACACCTCATGATATTTGAGTCCTCGAGATTTGTTCAAGAAAAATAAAAAATAACAACAAACAGTTCTTTTATGGCAGTTCCTTTTTTCTTTTAAAGATAGCAAAAAGCATTGGTCAAATGAAACACTAACAAGGTGCAGGACTAATCATCTCGAACAGTTGCTTGACTTGAAATATTAGGTATTTAAACAAATAAAAGAAATCTAACTTGATACTATCTCCAAATCAGTGGTACACCTAATAAAAAAACTCTCAAGGGGTATTATCTTCTGGCGTAAAACTGCGGAACTAGTATACAACTCCCATCAATCGAGAAAGTTACATTTAAGTTAGATTCTTCTGGCTATCCATTCCATTGGTCATATTCAAAATTCATATCAATTTACAAATATAAATTTGTTCCAAAAGATACCATCATTTTCTAAAACTAACTAGCTACGGGAAAAAATTCAGATTGAAGATAAAAAGGAATCGACCAACATATATTTATAGCTGAACAAATGTTTCAATTTAGAATAAGAAACCACTTAATTCTGATTTCGGAAACTCTTATTTGCTATGCCGGTGACATAATTCTTATTGCATATAAGATAAATTAATAAGTAAAATGGGAACAAGAGTTGTACCACAAACCATGGATAGAATTTAGGATTTGCTGTAATCTCTGGAGGTATCTCATCCATATTGGGAGGTTTAATTATGAGGCATCCAAGGTGACATAACGCTTTTAAAACCTTCTTAAAGTGCTTGTATATGGTCTCATTCGAATGTTGAAATATCTCCACAATCACTCTATTGCGCATTGATTGACTAACAATGGCCAAAAACATTCTGATCGCCTCCTCGACACTTACCGATCAATCATCTTGTAAGAAGTCATTGGTCCTCAAAGTTGAGCACAACTGCATAAATGTAGAAGGATCCATTCTCATCAAGTTGTACATTTTTCTTACATTTCCATTAAGCAACTCTAAAATAAACTCTCGCCCACTAAGCACTAATGTCATCATTGGTATCTTAATATAATGCTTATGCAACTCCGTAACCATAAGAAATTCCATAAACGAGTCTTCTGAGTCCGAGGATGAGTCACTTGATGAATTTGTATCACTGGATTCCATCTTAATATTACACTCTTGATAAGGATTTTTGGTACCTGGGAAGCAATATTTAAATCAGTGAGAAACAAATCTTAACAAGCAAAGATATAAGCTCATACTAGCCCTCAGTCCAATATTTAACACATACGACTATTATTACACAGGGTAGGTAGAACCTGTATTTCGAAAAAGCAACCAATGTTCCCTTAAAAATCAAGCAACAAGAACCTGTTAAACTGACAAGAACATCAAATAACAATAACAAAGCAACTTTTACTAATAGTAACATAAACCTATTACTATTTACCATCAAAATAAGCAGATCCCATAAAACCAAGCTCACATTAAGATAAATATTAATGTGCCACAATGTAACTTCAAGTTCTAAATCACAGCACTCAACCAAGTTTAGATTAACAACACCCAACCAACTTCACATTCTAAAAACAAGCGATTGCAAACTCTTAAGCCATGTAATTCTTCTCGACTCTTTCATTTTCTTAAAGATCCTCCGATAGTTAGGGTTTGTGAACTTGTCAATGGCGTTGAGATATAAATCATCGTCCACTCCTTCCATGTTTTCCAATATCTCGACACAATCTTCAATAGATGATATCTCAGTACTTAAAGGAGATGTTACTTTTTTATCCTTCTTACGTTCAGCCTTTGCTTTTGTAACTTCATCTTTATCTTTAAGATTTTCAGTCCATGTTACAAGGGCATCATCAAACCTTGATGATTTAGTTGTCTTTCGCCGTGGAAGATCAACAGGAAGTTCCAAAACACGTCGTTATACGTTTGATTCTGTGTGTGATGCAGGATGACTCGTTTCTCCAGAGCTAATGGGTTCTACATGTACCATTTTGCTAAGAAATTATGTTTCCATGTCTCATTCGGTGTCCGAGTCAGGAGGAGACCGAGTTGATGCATCCCGGATACTGTTGTGTTATTGAATATCTCCCCAAGCATGTAGTAATTGTGTAACCCCTTTTTACAAAAGGACTTTTTGCACCAGGATATTTCTGCATTAGGGAATGTTATACATATATTATACTCTTTACCCATTTATGTATAAAGTAAAGTAGATTCGCTAAGTATAAACATTTCTGCTCACTACCTTCAAGTAACGCTTCCAAGCATCATCACTTGCGGTGACCGTGTTTGCTGGTGGATCCCAACCTATACCGGTATCACTCACTAGCCTTGTAAATTCCCTATGCAGTATACGCAGTCTATTGAATTTGGCTTTCAACTTTGGAATGGTGTATCTCTTACCAAACCTAGTAAAGATAGGATTGTCTATTTCTGCGGGTTTTTTTCCTCCAATGTAGTGATTTGTAACCCATTTTGGGCTTCATCATGAACCAGTTGATCAAAGTAGTCCACAATATATTGTGGCCACGTGCGGACATCATCTACATTATCATCACTTGATGCAGAAGCCATCTTTTGTTCTACACAATATATACTATATAAAACCTAAGCTCAGAATTATGCAAAATCACTCAACTTAGAATTCTAATGCAACAGAATTAACAGTATAAGATAAACCCAAATAAGAAAACCCCAATTAAACTTGAAAATATCTTTAATCAAATAGGAAAACCCAGAAAAAAAAACTAGAAATTAAAATAAATATTAATACCTAAAAATTGCAAACCCTAGAATTTGATACCAAATTGAAATAGATATTCATAACTTAATCAGTCCAAAAAGATATTAACATATAACCTTAGTGAAAATTGAAAAAAAAACATACCTGGAAGCCTATGAAAAATCGCCTCTTTGATCGTTTTCCTTTCTGCTAGTTTTAGTAGAAGAAGAAAGAAACAAAGAAAACGATAAATAATTGTTTTCGTGTTTTCTTTTTTCGAAAACAAAAAACAGACAAAAAATGTTTTTCAGAAATCATAACTACCAAACACGTTTTTTTACGTTTTCTATTTTCTTTATTTTATAAAACGGAAACAGCTTTATTAAATGGTACCAAACACACCCTTCGATTTTAACTTTAGTTCGACATAACTACCCATCAATGGATGAGTCGACTAAATTAATCTCTTTTATTTAATTTTTATAATTTGTTCCAGGTAATTGCTTTTCACTTGTGAGTTCAAGTTAATGAACTCAACCGAGTCAGGACAGCACATAACACTCCAGAATACAATTTGCGATCGAGATAAAAGGAGAACTCAAAATATTCTCTTTTTTGGTAATGCTAATGAATGATGGATTAAGCAAAGACAGCTTCTGTCTGTCTTCCTAATCTTACTTTTAATATCTTAATTTTACAAATAAACTTCAATTCTAACTTTTTATTACATTTTCAATTAACATTGTGGGTCAATTGGGAAAACAATATTGGTGTAGATAAACAGCGGGGCAATCTAATAATGCATACGTTCAATGTACAATGCTTTAAGGTTTCACTATATATAATTAGCTGTACCATTCCTCTAAGAGTATCCAGTAAGTGTTAGAAAAACAGAAACAAAATCTCATCTCGTTTCTTCATTTTGGACTTCAAAAATGGATTCAGATTTTAGGTTTAAAGCTCCTCCACCTCAAGTACCTACAGAACCAATGGGTTTTCTTTCTGGCGATTACTGCAACTCAAAAGCACTTCAAATTTTCCAACCAGATGCTCAAGATCGTGCACTAGTTCTTCAAAATCATTCCATGCGTGACGACGTAAAACCTCCCGTAAGAATTATCATATTGTTGAAAACAAAACTCTCTGTTCTTCTCTACACGTTATGTTCGTGTAAAGTGAGATAACACAACTACACACTGTTTCACATTTATGCAGCATATGGATGATGGAAATTTCAAGTCTTTACCACCATGGAAATCATCCAATGATGTCAAGGTAAAACTATTCTCAGTATCAATCAGTTGCTTATAAAATTTAAGTACAATTCTATGAATTGTAAATATAAGAAGAACTGTAAGTAAAGGGAATTTATTTTTTAAGATTATGTATATTTTCTTCTCTTCTTTCATACCAGTCCTGGATATTGCTACAGCAGGCTATGCATCCCGAGGTAAATTACAACAGAAAGAGATGGGTACGTGTTCAGGCTTTCTCTTTATAATTGACATGCAAAACTGCAAATTTAGAAAAACTTTTACTACATTTTTGAAAAATGTTCATGGGCATGAATCTGAAAAAGAAAATTTCTACAGTCTGGTTTTGCAAGAGATTGGACTCCAGGCAAGGAAAACCCTATCCAATAAATAGCTAGATGCCAGAATTGGTCTTTGGTCCCGGTTCCACAAATAGTGGAGCCGGAGCAAGAGTGGACAGTTCTGCTTAGTTTCCATTTGCCAATTCTTTTATCTCAGATCCAATTATCCATTAGATGACAAATAATTCCTAATAATCAGTGAAATGAATTGCTTTGCAGTTTTCGTGGAAAGTGATCCCATTAAAGAATCTATCGATTAAGAAATGGGTGAAAGAGATAAAGCAAAAAAGAAAAAAAGAAGACAGAATACAGAGAGCTGAAGTCCATGCAGCTATATCAGTTGCAGGTCTAGCCGCAGCACTAGCGGCCATTGCTGCAGAAAATCTGAATAAACAAAGTAATCATCATCAATCAAACAACAACAACACAGGGAAGGAATCTACGATTGCTTCAGCAGCCGCCTTGGTTGCGGCTCAATGTGCACAAATGGCAGAAGCTATGGGAGCTAACAGAGATCAACTTAGTAATGCGTTGGGATCAGCAATGAGTACTACTAACGCTACAGACTTCTTAACTCTGACAGCTGCAGCTGCAACATGTAATTAACTCGGTTACCAACTCCTCTAATTACTATTAGCAATTAGAGAAAATCGGTTCAATAAGCGGATATCCACCAAAATGAAAAAAAAAAAAAACATATATTCAGAACCAGGAGTCTGCAAATCTAAAAAATTACATATTCAGATGCCAATTTGACTACCTATTTCTGAAATTTGCCTCACAGGGTAGATATCTAGATAGACAGCAAAACTGGATGCAGAATCCTACACTAGTTTTGTTAGAGGAGAACGATTTTAATTTAGTTTTGCGAAAGGAGAATGATTTTCACCAAATCCTCGTGATGATCCAAAATACCCTCTTGAGAATTTACAGATAATCATTAAATACAACATGAGTTCATAGAGTTCACTTAACAGATGGATATTTATGCAGAATTTTTAGACTCTCCTTTTCTCACTCTTTTTGGTGTGATGCTCTATGTTTAGCATTAAGAGGAGCAGATACACTAAGAGGAAGACCTGGTCGTAGCGAAAGACTGACTGGAGGCAAACCCATACTTGCAATTGAGGATAACAAGGATGACACTGACTGTGACTTTAACTTTGAAAAGTTTAGATCAGTGCTTTCAAAGGGATCTAACCTGAACATCGAATCATCAGACGGTAAGTATTTCATTGCTTTATAATAGGTTATCCAGCCTAACTCATTAAGTCATGATCCTCCATCTTGCTGACCATCATACAGATGGTTCTAGTGAATGACTTAATGGGTTTGTGGGCCAGACCCCATTAACTTTAACTATCAGGAACTGGAATGAACAGTTGCTGATTGATGTAATTGTGAAACAGGGAATTTCAAATATAGGTCAGTCTCCATCATCCTCAACAATGAAAACAAGGTTTGATCTCTAATTCTCTTTAAACTCATTTATCCTTCTACAAGAACAGAAATTCTTCCAAAACCATACAGAAAATCCAACATAAATATTCAAGGCAGGGATTCGCTTCGCAAATTAAGTTAAGAAATTGTCTTAATTAAGGGTTTCTTAAACACTATGTGGCCTGCAATTCTCTGTGTTTTCTTTGAAATAAACATTTACATGCTGACTAAAATTCCCACTTACCCACCAAAAAACAAAATTAAATTTTCTTTTTAGACTTCGCGTGCATATATAACATCATCTGCGGTTGGCACTGTAGTACAGTGCTAAAATTCATGGGTGATGATACCAATAATCTGAGTTTAAAGCTCTTCAGCATCAAATTCTTTATCGATAAAAAAATATATATATACCATCGTTTGGTGATTATGATAAAGCATCAAATTTGATTTGTCACCACCAGTGCTCAGTTTACAAATCAAATCAAACTTTCTGTTGGGATGTTCTACCCATCATGTAGATCATTTACACCAGAATTGTAGGTTCACCCTTACGATGAACCGACCAACCAGTGAGTACAAACATGTGTTCTGATTAGATCTTTGTATGGGCAGGTCATTATCAGAACCAGGAAGGCCAATATGCTATCTGCCTTTGTGACTACAAAAGAAAGTGCGTATCGGATTTCTTACTATTCCACTATTCTAATGCAACATCTACATAGTTATTATATCATCTAGGGTTTGATTATTTTTGCAGGTGTTGTCCTAGATTTACATGCTGAGCTATATCAAGAATCATTGACTGAAGAATGTGACACATGCTATTACATCGTGTTGACTACGAGTAAAGGAACAATTAAACTGGATATGGAAAATGACTATGAACGTTATAGTATGTGGGCCATGACTACAACTCATATGCTGAGGCTCTCAACTACATTTACTGGATATGACCTGCAATCCTGTAGAAGTTGAGAAAAGTTCTTCATTTTTTCAATGTATTTTTCTCTATGAAACATCTGTATGGTTATTCAAACACAGAAACTGGCTTTTGATTCCCTTTTTCAATATCAGACCTTTATATAGTGCTTATTGAAATAATATATATACGGTTTTCTGCTGTTTTAATTAAAATTTTAGATGGGTAAACAATGCATACTGATTATTAATGATCGGAAGGTTTCTTATACTACCTAGTTTCGATAGGGTTAAGAGTTTTCTCTAAATGCAAATAAAATGTCATCACCAAAAAAGTAACATGATGGATCAACTCAATAATACACATGAAGCAGGATGCTTGTGAGGCAAATGATGCATATCTAATCTATCCGTTTGGCTCCATCCTACTTTTGGGAACATAATGTTATTCTCCGTGTACATAATGTACTAATTCAAAGATTCTATAATTTCCGAGGAGTGGGGAGAAGACAGTTCATGAAGAATCTCCTTTGAATGGTTGTGAGAAAATCAATGTATATCTAATCTATCCATTTGGATCAATCAGTGGATATGGACGCGTAGCTGTGGTTCCACATATTGCTACATACTTTGTTGCTGCTACTATAACGGCAATCAAATGATAAACTCCTTGGATGGTATTATGGTAATCGACCTATGTTAAACTTATATGATAAAATGAAGGTGGACTATTCATAATTCATAGTGCCATTTGATATTCGA